>CAIGQS010000053.1:339039-440828 GCA_903798195.1 Danio kyathit
AGTGCGCTTTGGACATAAGTATCCGCTAAATGTGTGCTTCCGCCCAGTTTCGAACAGGGGACCTTTCGCGTGTAAAGCGAACGTGATAACCACTACACTACGAAAACCGATATTAGAGTGTTGCTTCAAGTTTTTATAGTATTGTTTATAGAGCTGTCTTGTGCGGTCTGCACCGTGGAGGGCCAGCAAACGCACTGGCCACCTGCTCGTGCACAACACAAAGCTAACAGAAATCAGATTCTATGCAAGTTTGTGACACCACCGGGGCAAGTAAACACTGAGTTGAATTCAAATTTCTAGCCTCACACCGCTTTGCAGAAAGGATGTTTTCAGTGAACGTCAGTGCTCAACAGAAGCCTGATTTGACAATTGGCATAAAAGCAGGAGGTTGTTTCCGCCCAGTTCGAACTGGGGACCTTTCGCGTGTGAGGCGAACGTGATAACCACTACACTACGGAAACCTACGAGAGTTCAGGACGCAGGTAACCTTTTTGCTTGGGTGTCTGTTGACAATCATTCGGCTGGCAGCAGTTGCTGCTATCGTTTACTCGCCAAAAGAAGAACGCTGTTTCTGCTCGGTTTCGAACCGAGGACCTTTCGCGTGTTAGGCGAACGTGATGACCACTACACTACAGAAACCCCACCCGAAGTTTGGCCTGCAAGGATAACACAAGGTGTACGCGTTTGTCAATTCAAGCGGACAAAGCCTCCTCAGTGCGACAAGCTCCCTGCAGGTTTTAGCATACACGCCGTTTGTTTAGCTCGGAGCAATGACTTTGTAGCGTGAACCATCCAGTGAGCAGAGAGCCACTTCAGAATGTGCATGAAAGCAAATCTGCATGTTTCCACCCAGTTTCTAACAGGAGACCTTCCGCTTGTAAAGCCATCGTGACAACCAAAGGAGCCTCCGGTCAGGCTGTGAGCACTGTCTTGTGGTGCCGTCGCAGAGAGGCTGTAAGTCACTCACCACTATGTTTTTATTCAATGTTCCACGCTGGTGGAATCATCTTCCCATTCCCACTCGGATTACGGATACACTGGTATCCTTCAAACGACAGCTAAAACCCATCTCTTCCGAGTACACCCGAACCCCGGTGAATATCCCTCTCTCTAAAGAAAACAAAGCTCCTACTCTAGCACAAACAAGTTACTTGGAATAAATAGCCCTTCACGTATGCATTTCCTTGTCCTATTGAACCGCCGAATACCTGCTCCAGCGTAGTGCGCTTTGGACATAAAGTGTCCGCTAAATGTGTGCTTCCGCCCAGTTTCGAACAGGGGACCTTTCGCGTGTAAAGCGAACGTGATAACCACTACACTACGGAAACCGATATGAGAGTGTTGCTTCAAGTTTTTATAGTATTTTTTATAGAGCTGTCTTGTGCGGTCTGCACCGTGGAGGGCCAGCAAACGCACTGGCCACCTGCTCGTGCACAACACAAAGCTAAAAGAAATCAGATTCTATGCAAGTTTGTGACACCACCGGGGCAAGTAAACACTGAGTTGAATTCAAATTTCTAGCCTCACACCGCTTTGCAGAAAGGATGTTTTCAGTGAACGTCAGTGCTCAACAGAAGCCTGATTTGACAATTGGCATAAAAGCAGGAGGTTGTTTCCGCCCAGTTTCGAACTGGGGACCTTTCGCGTGTGAGGCGAACGTGATAACCACTACACTACGGAAACCTACGAGAGTTCAGGATGCAGGTAACCTTTTTGCTTGGGTGTCTGTTGACAATCATTCGGCTGGCAGCAGTTGCTGCTATCGTTTACTCGCCAAAAGAAGAACGCTGTTTCTGCTCGGTTTCGAACCGAGGACCTTTCGCGTGTTAGGCGAACGTGATGACCACTACACTACAGAAACCCCACCCGAAGTTTGGCCTGCAAGGATAACACAAGGTGTACGCGTTTGTCAATCAAGCGGACAAAGCCTCCTCAGTGCGACAAGCTCCCTGCAGGTTTTAGCATACACGCCGTTTGTTTAGCTCGGAGCAATGACTTTGTAGCGTGAACCATCCAGTGAGCAGAGAGCCACTTCAGAATGTGCATGAAAGCAAATCTGCATGTTTCCACCCAGTTTCTAACAGGAGACCTTCCGCTTGTAAAGCCATCGTGACAACCAAAGGAGCCTCCGGTCAGGCTGTGAGCACTGTCTTGTGGTGCCGTCGCAGAGAGGCTGTAAGTCACTCACCACTATGTTTTTATTCAATGTTCCACGCTGGTGGAATCATCTTCCCATTCCCACTCGGATTACGGATACACTGGTATCCTTCAAACGACAGCTAAAACCCATCTCTTCCGAGTACACCCGAACCCCGGTGAATATCCCTCTCTCTAAAGAAAACAAAGCTCCTACTCTAGCACAAACAAGTTACTTGGAATAAATAGCCCTTCACGTATGCATTTCCTTGTCCTATTGAACCGCCGAATACCTGCTCCAGCGTAGTGCGCTTTGGACATAAAGTATCCGCTAAATGTGTGCTTCCGCCCAGTTTCGAACAGGGGACCTTTCGCGTGTAAAGCGAACGTGATAACCACTACACTACGGAAACCGATATGAGAGTGTTGCTTCAAGTTTTTATAGTATTTTTTATAGAGCTGTCTTGTGCGGTCTGCACCGTGGAGGGCCAGCAAACGCACTGGCCACCTGCTCGTGCACAACACAAAGCTAAAAGAAATCAGATTCTATGCAAGTTTGTGACACCACCGGGGCAAGTAAACACTGAGTTGAATTCAAATTTCTAGCCTCACACCGCTTTGCAGAAAGGATGTTTTCAGTGAACGTCAGTGCTCAACAGAAGCCTGATTTGACAATTGGCATAAAAGCAGGAGGTTGTTTCCGCCCAGTTTCGAACTGGGGACCTTTCGCGTGTGAGGCGAACGTGATAACCACTACACTATGGAAACCTACGAGAGTTCAGGACGCAGGTAACCTTTTTGCTTGGGTGTCTGTTGACAATCATTCGGCTGGGAGCAGTTGCTGCTATCGTTTACTCGCCAAAAGAAGAACGCTGTTTCTGCTCGGTTTCGAACCGAGGACCTTTCGCGTGTTAGGCGAACGTGATGACCACTACACTACAGAAAGCCTACCCGTGCTTTCAGCACGGAAGTTTGGCCTGCAAGGATAACACAAGGTGTACGCGTTTGTCAATCAAGCGGACAAAACCTCCTCAGTGCGACAAGCTCCCTGCAGGTTTTAGCATACACGCCGTTTGTTTAGCTCGGAGCAATGACTTTGTAGCGTGAACCATCCAGTGAGCAGAGAGCCACTTCAGAATGTGCATGAAAGCAAATCTGCATGTTTCCACCCAGTTTCTAACAGGAGACCTTCCGCTTGTAAAGCCATCGTGACAACCAAAGGAGCCTCCGGTCAGGCTGTGAGCACCGTCTTGTGGTGCCGTCGCAGAGAGGCTGTAAGTCACTCACCACTATGTTTTTATTCAATGTTCCACGCTGGTGGAATCATCTTCCCATTCCCACTCGGATTACGGATACACTGGTATCCTTCAAACGACAGCTAAAACCCATCTCTTCCGAGTACACCCGAACCCCGGTGAATATCCCTCTCTCTAAAGAAAACAAAGCTCCTACTCTAGCACAAACAAGTTACTTGGAATAAATAGCCCTTCACGTATGCATTTCCTTGTCCTATTGAACCGCCGAATACCTGCTCCAGCGTAGTGCGCTTTGGACATAAAGTATCCGCTAAATGTGTGCTTCCGCCCAGTTTCGAACAGGGGACCTTTCGCGTGTAAAGCGAACGTGATAACCACTACACTACGGAAACCGATATGAGAGTGTTGCTTCAAGTTTTTATAGTATTTTTTATAGAGCTGTCTTGTGCGGTCTGCACCGTGGAGGGCCAGCAAACGCACTGGCCACCTGCTCGTGCACAACACAAAGCTAAAAGAAATCAGATTCTATGCAAGTTTGTGACACCACCGGGGCAAGTAAACACTGAGTTGAATTCAAATTTCTAGCCTCACACCGCTTTGCAGAAAGGATGTTTTCAGTGAACGTCAGTGCTCAACAGAAGCCTGATTTGACAATTGGCATAAAAGCAGGAGGTTGTTTCCGCCCAGTTTCGAACTGGGGACCTTTCGCGTGTGAGGCGAACGTGATAACCACTACACTACGGAAACCTACGAGAGTTCAGGACGCAGGTAACCTTTTTGCTTGGGTGTCTGTTGACAATCATTCGGCTGGCAGCAGTTGCTGCTATCGTTTACTCGCCAAAAGAAGAACGCTGTTTCTGCTCGGTTTCGAACCGAGGACCTTTCGCGTGTTAGGCGAACGTGATGACCACTACACTACAGAAACCCCACCCGTGCTTTCAGCTCGGAAGTTTGGCCTGCAAGGATAACACAAGGTGTACGCGTTTGTCAATCAAGCGGACAAAGCCTCCTCAGTGCGACAAGCTCCCTGCAGGTTTTAGCATACACGCCGTTTGTTTAGCTCGGAGCAATGACTTTGTAGCGTGAACCATCCAGTGAGCAGAGAGCCACTTCAGAATGTGCATGAAAGCAAATCTGCATGTTTCCACCCAGTTTCTAACAGGAGACCTTCCGCTTGTAAAGCCATCGTGACAACCAAAGGAGCCTCCGGTCAGGCTGTGAGCACCGTCTTGTGGTGCCGTCGCAGAGAGGCTGTAAGTCACTCACCACTATGTTTTTATTCAATGTTCCACGCTGGTGGAATCATCTTCCCATTCCCACTCGGATTACGGATACACTGGTATCCTTCAAACGACAGCTAAAACCCATCTCTTCCGAGTACACCCGAACCCCGGTGAATATCCCTCTCTCTAAAGAAAACAAAGCTCCTACTCTAGCACAAACAAGTTACTTGGAATAAATAGCCCTTCACGTATGCATTTCCTTGTCCTATTGAACCGCCGAATACCTGCTCCAGCGTAGTGCGCTTTGGACATAAAGTATCCGCTAAATGTGTGCTTCCGCCCAGTTTCGAACAGGGGACCTTTCGCGTGTAAAGCGAACGTGATAACCACTACACTACGGAAACCGATATGAGAGTGTTGCTTCAAGTTTTTATAGTATTTTTTATAGAGCTGTCTTGTGCGGTCTGCACCGTGGAGGGCCAGCAAACGCACTGGCCACCTGCTCGTGCACAACACAAAGCTAACAGAAATCAGATTCTATGCAAGTTTGTGACACCACCGGGGCAAGTAAACACTGAGTTGAATTCAAATTTCTAGCCTCACACCGCTTTGCAGAAAGGATGTTTTCAGTGAACGTCAGTGCTCAACAGAAGCCTGATTTGACAATTGGCATAAAAGCAGGAGGTTGTTTCCGCCCAGTTTCGAACTGGGGACCTTTCGCGTGTGAGGCGAACGTGATAACCACTACACTACGGAAACCTACGAGAGTTCAGGATGCAGGTAACCTTTTTGCTTGGGTGTCTGTTGACAATCATTCTGCTGGCAGCAGTTGCTGCTATCGTTTACTCGCCAAAAGAAGAACGCTGTTTCTGCTCGGTTTCGAACCGAGGACCTTTCGCGTGTTAGGCGAACGTGATGACCACTACACTACAGAAACCCCACCCGTGCTTTCAGCTCGGAAGTTTGGCCTGCAAGGATAACACAAGGTGTACGCGTTTGTCAATCAAGCGGACAAAGCCTCCTCAGTGCGACAAGCTCCCTGCAGGTTTTAGCATACACGCCGTTTGTTTAGCTCGGAGCAATGACTTTGTAGCGTGAACCATCCAGTGAGCAGAGAGCCACTTCAGAATGTGCATGAAAGCAAATCTGCATGTTTCCACCCAGTTTCTAACAGGAGACCTTCCGCTTGTAAAGCCATCGTGACAACCAAAGGAGCCTCCGGTCAGGCTGTGAGCACCGTCTTGTGGTGCCGTCGCAGAGAGGCTGTAAGTCACTCACCACTATGTTTTTATTCAATGTTCCACGCTGGTGGAATCATCTTCCCATTCCCACTCGGATTACGGATACACTGGTATCCTTCAAACGACAGCTAAAACCCATCTCTTCCGAGTACACCCGAACCCCGGTGAATATCCCTCTCTCTAAAGAAAACAAAGCTCCTACTCTAGCACAAACAAGTTACTTGGAATAAATAGCCCTTCACGTATGCATTTCCTTGTCCTATTGAACCGCCGAATACCTGCTCCAGCGTAGTGCGCTTTGGACATAAAGTATCCGCTAAATGTGTGCTTCCGCCCAGTTTCGAACAGGGGACCTTTCGCGTGTAAAGCGAACGTGATAACCACTACACTACGGAAACCGATATGAGAGTGTTGCTTCAAGTTTTTATAGTATTTTTTATAGAGCTGTCTTGTGCGGTCTGCACCGTGGAGGGCCAGCAAACGCACTGGCCACCTGCTCGTGCACAACACAAAGCTAAAAGAAATCAGATTCTATGCAAGTTTGTGACACCACCGGGGCAAGTAAACACTGAGTTGAATTCAAATTTCTAGCCTCACACTGCTTTGCAGAAAGGATGTTTTCAGTGAACGTCAGTGCTCAACAGAAGCCTGATTTGACAATTGGCATAAAAGCAGGAGGTTGTTTCCGCCCAGTTTCGAACTGGGGACCTTTCGCGTGTGAGGCGAACGTGATAACCACTACACTACGGAAACCTACGAGAGTTCAGGACGCAGGTAACCTTTTTGCTTGGGTGTCTGTTGACAATCATTCGGCTGGCAGCAGTTGCTGCTATCGTTTACTCGCCAAAAGAAGAACACTGTTTCTGCTCGGTTTCGAACCGAGGACCTTTCGCGTGTTAGGCGAACGTGATGACCACTACACTACAGAAACCCCACCCGTGCTTTCAGCTCGGAAGTTTGGCCTGCAAGGATAACACAAGGTGTACGCGTTTGTCAATCAAGCGGACAAAGCCTCCTCAGTGCGACAAGCTCCCTGCAGGTTTTAGCATACACGCCGTTTGTTTAGCTCGGAGCAATGACTTTGTAGCGTGAACCATCCAGTGAGCAGAGAGCCACTTCAGAATGTGCATGAAAGCAAATCTGCATGTTTCCACCCAGTTTCTAACAGGAGACCTTCCGCTTGTAAAGCCATCGTGACAACCAAAGGAGCCTCCGGTCAGGCTGTGAGCACCGTCTTGTGGTGCCGTCGCAGAGAGGCTGTAAGTCACTCACCACTATGTTTTTATTCAATGTTCCACGCTGGTGGAATCATCTTCCCATTCCCACTCGGATTACGGATACACTGGTATCCTTCAAACGACAGCTAAAACCCATCTCTTCCGAGTACACCCGAACCCCGGTGAATATCCCTCTCTCTAAAGAAAACAAAGCTCCTACTCTAGCACAAACAAGTTACTTGGAATAAATAGCCCTTCACGTATGCATTTCCTTGTCCTATTGAACCGCCGAATACCTGCTCCAGCGTAGTGCGCTTTGGACATAAAGTATCCGCTAAATGTGTGCTTCCGCCCAGTTTCGAACAGGGGACCTTTCGCGTGTAAAGCGAACGTGATAACCACTACACTACGGAAACCGATATGAGAGCGTTGCTTCAAGTTTTTATAGTATTTTTTATAGAGCTGTCTTGTGCGGTCTGCACCGTGGAGGGCCAGCAAACGCACTGGCCACCTGCTCGTGCACAACACAAAGCTAAAAGAAATCAGATTCTATGCAAGTTTGTGACACCACCGGGGCAAGTAAACACTGAGTTGAATTCAAATTTCTAGCCTCACACCGCTTTGCAGAAAGGATGTTTTCAGTGAACGTCAGTGCTCAACAGAAGCCTGATTTGACAATTGGCATAAAAGCAGGAGGTTGTTTCCGCCCAGTTTCGAACTGGGGACCTTTCGCGTGTGAGGCGAACGTGATAACCACTACACTACGGAAACCTACGAGAGTTCAGGACGCAGGTAACCTTTTTGCTTGGGTGTCTGTTGACAATCATTCGGCTGGCAGCAGTTGCTGCTATCGTTTACTCGCCAAAAGAAGAACGCTGTTTCTGCTCGGTTTCGAACCGAGGACCTTTCGCGTGTTAGGCGAACGTGATGACCACTACACTACAGAAACCCCACCCGTGCTTTCAGCTCGGAAGTTTGGCCTGCAAGGATAACACAAGGTGTACGCGTTTGTCAATCAAGCGGACAAAGCCTCCTCAGTGCGACAAGCTCCCTGCAGGTTTTAGCATACACGCCGTTTGTTTAGCTCGGAGCAATGACTTTGTAGCGTGAACCATCCAGTGAGCAGAGAGCCACTTCAGAATGTGCATGAAAGCAAATCTGCATGTTTCCACCCAGTTTCTAACAGGAGACCTTCCGCTTGTAAAGCCATCGTGACAACCAAAGGAGCCTCCGGTCAGGCTGTGAGCACCGTCTTGTGGTGCCGTCGCAGAGAGGCTGTAAGTCACTCACCACTATGTTTTTATTCAATGTTCCACGCTGGTGGAATCATCTTCCCATTCCCACTCGGATTACGGATACACTGGTATCCTTCAAACGACAGCTAAAACCCATCTCTTCCGAGTACACCCGAACCCCGGTGAATATCCCTCTCTCTAAAGAAAACAAAGCTCCTACTCTAGCACAAACAAGTTACTTGGAATAAATAGCCCTTCACGTATGCATTTCCTTGTCCTATTGAACCGCCGAATACCTGCTCCAGCGTAGTGCGCTTTGGACATAAAGTATCCGCTAAATGTGTGCTTCCGCCCAGTTTCGAACAGGGGACCTTTCGCGTGTAAAGCGAACGTGATAACCACTACACTACGGAAACCGATATGAGAGTGTTGCTTCAAGTTTTTATAGTATTTTTTATAGAGCTGTCTTGTGCGGTCTGCACCGTGGAGGGCCAGCAAACGCACTGGCCACCTGCTCGTGCACAACACAAAGCTAAAAGAAATCAGATTCTATGCAAGTTTGTGACACCACCGGGGCAAGTAAACACTGAGTTGAATTCAAATTTCTAGCCTCACACCGCTTTGCAGAAAGGATGTTTTCAGTGAGCGTCAGTGCTCAACAGAAGCCTGATTTGACAATTGGCATAAAAGCAGGAGGTTGTTTCCGCCCAGTTTCGAACTGGGGACCTTTCGCGTGTGAGGCGAACGTGATAACCACTACACTACGGAAACCTACGAGAGTTCAGGATGCAGGTAACCTTTTTGCTTGGGTGTCTGTTGACAATCATTCGGCTGGCAGCAGTTGCTGCTATCGTTTACTCGCCAAAAGAAGAACGCTGTTTCTGCTCGGTTTCGAACCGAGGACCTTTCGCGTGTTAGGCGAACGTGATGACCACTACACTACAGAAAGCCTACCCGTGCTTTCAGCACGGAAGTTTGGCCTGCAAGGATAACACAAGGTGTACGCGTTTGTCAATCAAGCGGACAAAGCCTCCTCAGTGCGACAAGCTCCCTGCAGGTTTTAGCATACACGCCGTTTGTTTAGCTCGGAGCAATGACTTTGTAGCGTGAACCATCCAGTGAGCAGAGAGCCACTTCAGAATGTGCATGAAAGCAAATCTGCATGTTTCCACCCAGTTTCTAACAGGAGACCTTCCGCTTGTAAAGCCATCGTGACAACCAAAGGAGCCTCCGGTCAGGCTGTGAGCACCGTCTTGTGGTGCCGTCGCAGAGAGGCTGTAAGTCACTCACCACTATGTTTTTATTCAATGTTCCACGCTGGTGGAATCATCTTCCCATTCCCACTCGGATTACGGATACACTGGTATCCTTCAAACGACAGCTAAAACCCATCTCTTCCGAGTACACCCGAACCCCGGTGAATATCCCTCTCTCTAAAGAAAACAAAGCTCCTACTCTAGCACAAACAAGTTACTTGGAATAAATAGCCCTTCACGTATGCATTTCCTTGTCCTATTGAACCGCCGAATACCTGCTCCAGCGTAGTGCGCTTTGGACAAAAAGTGTCCGCTAAATGTGTGCTTCCGCCCAGTTTTGAACAGGGGACCTTTCACGTGTAAAGCGAACGTGATAACCACTACACTACGGAAACCGATATGAGAGTGTTGCTTCAAGTTTTTATAGTATTTTTTATAGAGGCTGTCTTGTGCGGTCTGCACCGTGGACGGGCCAGCAAACGCACTGGCCACCTGCTCGTGCACAACACAAAGCTAAAAGAAATCAGATTCTATGCAAGTTTGTGACACCACCGGGGCAAGTAAACACTGAGTTGAATTCAAATTTCTAGCCTCACACCGCTTTGCAGAAAGGATGTTTTCAGTGAACGTCAGTGCTCAACAGAAGCCTGATTTGACAATTGGCATAAAAGCAGGAGGTTGTTTCCGCCCAGTTTCGAACTGGGGACCTTTCGCGTGTAAAGCGAACGTGATAACCACTACACTACGGAAACCGATATGAGAGTGTTGCTTCAAGTTTTTATAGTATTTTTTATAGAGCTGTCCTGTACGGTCTGCACCGTGGAGGGCCAGCAAACGCACTGGCCACCTGCTCGTGCACAACACAAAGCTAAAAGAAATCAGATTCTATGCAAGTTTGTGACACCACCAGGGCAAGTAAACACTGAGTTGAATTCAAATTTCTAGCCTCACACCGCTTTGCAGAAAGGATGTTTTCAGTGAACGTCAGTGCTCAACAGAAGCCTGATTTGACAATTGGCATAAAAGCAGGAGGTTGTTTCCGCCCAGTTTCGAACTGGGGACCTGGGGCGTGGCAGCCGCCAATAGTTAAGCTTAACTTTCCTTTACTTTTCCCATTCATTCTCTATGGTAGTGCTTAACACTACCGATGCAATATACTTTTGGCCATGCATAGATTTTTGGCGCTGTTTCATCATTTCCGTGGCGGGGAATTTAAAAAGCCCAGTGTTGATGATAGGAAAGGTATGTTTACTGAATTGTCAGGTAAAAAAAAAAAGTTTTGTGTTGTACAACAAATAATTACTGTCTAAACAATGTTAACACAAACTTTGCATATGGTGTTTGCTGTTTTAACTAACGTGATCAAACAGAAAAGGTAAATATATAAGTATAAATATTGTATAATATCTAAATAATATTGCATAATGAAAACATAGATTATTAAACAATAATATAATGTGAAATGGGATATTGATTAATATTAAATGTTGAAATAAAATGGAAATTTATTTGCATAATAATAAATGATTTGTTTTCAAGGAATTTTGCTAAATACATTTATTTATTGATACATTTAGATTAATTCATTTATTGATCATTTCATTGATACATTCATTCATTATTTAATTATTATCTATGACAATCATTATTTTAAAAATAGTTGCATTAATTGTTTATTTAAAAACTTTTAAACTACAGCTGCTATTTTATAAGTATTTTGTTTGTAAAGGTTAATGTTTCAATGTTATTTTTTTATTGCATACTTAAAATGTTTATAATAGAATAAATACTAAATAAAATATTTATTGTATGTTAACTGTGCAGTAGGATGTAGTACATGTAATTAGTAGTCTTTATCACATACACACACACATGCACACCCACTTGTAATTTACTAAAAATAAAAGATGGCAAAAGACACGCGTTGCAGCGGCAGTGACGTCACTCGAGCATCACTCGTTTTAACGTCACTCGTTAAAAAATTAACAGAATTGCCCCCAGCACAATTGTGCAAAATCGAGTCAGAGTCACAAGTTTTATTTACTCACTCACTCACTCACACTTACACACATTTCAGACTGAACAATGTTTTTTGCAGGTACACATCTCTTTTCCACACTCATGTGCCAATCCTACAGCTGGATCTCACAAGGAAACATAACTATTTTTTTACGTTTTGTCACTTTAGTGGCTAATTCGTACACGTTCAGTCATATAAAAATGTACAATTTTTAAAAGGAGGCATGGCCCCCAACCCCACCCCTAAACCCAACCGTCATTGGGGATAAGCAAATTGTACTAAATTGTATGAATGAGATTGTACGAATTCATACGGATTAGCCACCAAACCCATAAGTTATGAATTGCCATGAGAGAGGGTTGGATTCTCCAACGTGAATTAACTTCCTGACAAAACAATTGTAATGTAATGTAATGTGTAATTATATAGGACATTTATCGTGTATGGCCATACACCCAAAGCGCGTCACAATCATGAGGTGGGGTCTCTCCACACCACCACCAGTGTGCAGCATTCACTTGGATGATGCGACAGCAGCCACAGGACAATGGCGCCAGTGGGCTCACCACCCACCAGCTATAGGTGGAGTGCAAAGACAGTGATAGAACCAATTCGGTGAACCCATCTGTGTGTGTTTGTTTGTTTGTTTCTTTCTTTCTGTTATTCTTTGTTCAGCCTATCTAATGTTTCGTATTTTCAATGAAAATGAAAGGAGGCAGTAATGTTATAGGCTCTGTTTTGTTATAAATATGCATGAAGATGACGCTCATATCATGCAGCTACACGACGCCTCAACATTTTTGATGTCTGTTGTTGCTAATATCAAAGTGAAAATAGGCAGTTCCTCACATCATGTTTTCATTTTATTGTTAAGAAAGTGAAACAGCATAGCCAGGGTGATGTGAATGACTTCATAAAGTACACAGTTTGTTTTCCATATCAAACTTGCGAAGTCTAAACTTACACGGAGAGGATGCAGGACTGAACTGTGTGAAGGCTACTTAATATTGAGGAAAAAGCCCCAATCAGAGAGGCGAATGTCTGCAGCCCCGCCTCCGTTTTCAGATGTCTCTTTCTCGTGAACCCAATCTTGTATCTCGTCTCGTTTCGTGGAGTAGGCATCTCGTCACACCCCTAGTGTTTCCCTATTTAAGCTCTTTGTACACAGTTTAAAAGCTTTAATTTTAATTGCTGATTTTTGTTTTATATTAATTAATATTTGACTATGACAGGGTGGACATGTTAAGCTTGACAACATTCAGTTTCAAACACAATATGAGGAAAAATAAGAAACATAAGTGTAGATACTTAATGTGTGCACATCAAGAAAGCAAAATGGGCACGGGGATGCCAATGAGTACATCAGAGTACATCCATTTACCTCATCATGACAGGGTGGACAGCAATTACAAGGACACATGCGAAATGATTAATGATATTATGAAAACTAAAAGTTATATTTTTTTTTATCAAATAACTTGTTAAAGACAATAAGAATATTTAAAAATCTTTTTAATTTGATCTAATTTATCTACTTTTTAGACTCACTGAAGTTGGCTGAGCAGTGTGTGGGACATGGCAAAATCACATCCATTCAATGAAAGAAAATGACAGAAATTGACAAAAACATATTTCAAAACACTTATAACCTGCATGTGTGTAAAGGTTTAACCAACTATATTAAAAGATCAGATTGTCATTATTTTGCATTATGTCCATATAGGACTGATTCAGTCTTGTGGGACATCAAAGGCACTTTATAGTGACTCAGCTAATGAAACTGAAACATGTAGTAGTAATGGGTACTTTTTACTTAAAGGCCACCTAGTTTACCTCGTTTCAAGATTTAAGATACATCTTGTGTGACTCCAGAATGTGTCTGTAAAGTTTCAGCTCAAAACACCAATCAGATTATTTGTTTAGAATATTGGGATTTTCTGCTTTAAACACTTAGTCTTAGTGGATTAAAAAAGTTTTTCTAAATTGTCTTAAAAATGTTTAGAGTAAAGATTTTGATCAACTCCAAATACTGAATATATGTGTGTCTGTGTATGTGAGAAAGTGGAAAACAAGGGAGAAATGTATCAATAATTCATGACTGCAACAGTAAGGGGCAAAAAAAAAGCTAAACAAAAAAAGACTTTAATTTTGGCGTGGCGTGTGACGTCATAAGGCTGCGCCGCTGCTGCATTGTGATTCGACTGGAGAAAGGTTTGTTTTAAAGCTCTTACACACATATAAAGCGATTGATTGAAGTTTCAGATTTTATCAGATGCTAAATGATGTACCTGCTGTTGACAATATTATTTTAACCCTTTAAACAACGTAGTACTATTTTACTCACAGTAATGAGGGCTATTGTTTAAATAAAGTAACAGAAATGTGTGTAATGAGTGTTTGAATAAGGTTTAGTTTATTAAATAGCATAATGTCATTCCATTCTAAGTATTCATCACTATATATAAGAAATGGAGTAACGTTACTAGTTTTAATCAGCTCATTTGTGGCTATTGTTTCTTGCTCTGACTTACTCTTTTACCTGATTTCTTCTTGTTAATGACTCTCATATAAAGAAACTGTTGAAGCAAGTGTTGAAGAGAAGTTATTTTGTTTCTGTTCATTGTTTTATGTATTTTAAACTGAACATTTTTATTGTTTTGTTCATTTTAAACAGGATAAAGTGTCCAAACACAGAGAAAAACTCCTGCTGAAGCGACTGATCTCCACACTGTTATAAAGATGGCGTTTATTAAAGAGGAGAGTGAAGATGTGAAGATTGAAGAAACATTCAGAGTCAAACAGGAAGATCTGCACGAACAAACAGGTTGGTCTTTGAGAATGAAAATCAGCTCAGCCATTTGATCCTCATTCAGATATATTTTTAATAATAAAAATAAATCCATCTTGCAACCCTGAGTGTGCTGCCTAGTTCTCCTAAATGCACATAAGCACTCATTGAAAGACAGGAATGAGTTTCTTGTTTCTTGTTCTCATGACTTTTGTCATTCTTTTTATGTATTATTAGTCTCCTATTTTCTCTACCTTCTTAAGGTTATTGCTTTTCTTGTTCCACTACTGTTTTTGTAAAGCGTCCTTGAGCACTGGCGCTATAAATTATTTTAGTCATAAATTATAATGGTCTTAAAAAGAAAAAATCCTTAGCTTTATGAGTCTAAAATTTCAGTCATAATGGTCTTAAAAAGTCTTGCATTTAACTTGGTGAAATCTGCAGAAACCCTGGTTTAAAGTATGTCAGATTATGTATGCCCCCAATTTTAAATATGCTGAATGAAATGGACACTAAAATAATTAATTATTATAAAACATTGTACAGTATTCTAAACTATATGATGATGTTGTGGGACGACGGGAGACAAAACGAACAAATGATAGTGGAACAATAACGTTTAGCATTGCACTGACTACAACTGGCCAACAAACTAGTCTAAAAATGACTTTTGCTGCTTAAGAAATGGATTACAGCATGCTGATGATATGCAAACATTTGAGTGTAAAGTTCGTCAGAAATTCTCTGAATATTGACCATATACTTCATGTACCAGCAGGCGGCGCCATTGGAGTCTTTGTGATTGAGACTTTTTTTAAAGAATTAATTTTTAGATCCTAAAAACAGTGTTATGCTGCTTAGGCATGGGACGATAACAGTTTTTAAGGTATACTGCGGTTTGGAAAAGGTTGAGGTTTTAAAAAAAAAAATTTCCAATATTTTCTGCTGTACCGTCCCTACGGTATATGTAAGTTTTTTTTTTTTTTTTTTTTTTTTTTTTTTTTTTTTAGGACAGTATCTCCAGCAGAAAAGACATCCAAAGATGCTGTTTTAAATCATAAAGAAATCTGTGTTTTTGAAACTAATGAAGACAGCAGAAGTCAAGGATTCATTTAAATGATTTAGCCTTACATGTTTACTGCTCCAAAATATTTTAAAAGTTTCTCAAAAGAAAATATATTGTGTTCAAAGGGGAAAAAGTGTTTGTTTTTTTTACCCAGACATTTAAAAAGATATATTTTATATATAGATATAGATATATTTTAGAGCAGTAATCACAGTACAGTGAAACCGTGATATTTTTATTCAAGGTTATCATACCATCAGAATCTTATACTGGCCCATGCCTGATGCTGCTTGATGTTGCAAAGTCATTCATTCATTTTCTTTTCGGCTTAGTTTCCCTTACTAATTCGGGGTCGCCACAGCAGAATAACTCGCCAACTTATCCAGCATATGTTTTATGCAGCGGATGCCTTTTCAGCTGCAACCCATCTCTGGGAAACATCCATACACACTCATTCACACACATACACTACGGACAATTTAGCTTTACCCAATTCACCTGTACCGCATGTCTTTGGTCTAGTGGGGGAAACCGGAGCACTCGGAGGAAACCCACATGAACACAGGGAGAACATGCAAACTCCACACAGAAATGCCAACTGACCGAGCCGAGGCTTGAACCAGCGACCTTCTTCCTGTAAAGCAACAGCCCTACCTACTCTGCCACCGCGTCGCCTGTTGCAAAGTCATATTTTTTAATTGTATTATTTTTCTTTGTATGTATAGTCATGAACACACTTGTTTGTAGAGCAAGTAGCCGTTTATTATTCCTGGTCATTTCTCCAATCGGCAACTGAAGTTCTAAAACTATAGCATATGAGATCAGGGCCCTGTTTCAGAAAGAAGGTTAAGTGAAAACATTTTTTAACCCTTTTAAAAGTATTTTAACCCTGAAATGAGAGAAACTCTGGGTTTTCTGTTTCAAAATGGCAGGTTTGACAAACTGGAGAAAGCAGGGTAAGTTAAGCCTGTTTCTGAAAGAGAGGTAACTTTAACTCAGTCAGTTACCGTGGTCACTTACTCTGTGAACCTAACCTGGTCAGGAGCAGGTTTTATTCTCTAAACTCTGAGTTTCTGTCGGTCTCCTCCCCTTTTTTTAAAGACGAAGCGGTATTTCTCGCTTAGCCTTGCATTTCCAGCCACCTATTTTTGTGTGCATTTTGAATAGGCTATGAGCATTAAAAAATCGTTGATGGAAACGTCATGATGCACATAACTTTTGAAATATTGGCATAAAAACATGCGCATAACTGAGTAGGATAAACTTTTTATTCCATAAGAAAAGATAAACTTACATAAACTACGCAAGCACTTTTACTGAACAAATTCCAGTATGTGTATTCAAAAAGGTTTGTTATAGGAGATCATATGATGATGAAAATGTGTGTGAATGGACAAACCAGCAGGCTGAGCACACTGTAAAACATCTGAAATGTTGTTTTGGTCATTCTAAAACATCTTAACCATTTTAGTATTAATGTTATTATATTATTAATTATTTTCAGAACAGCGTCTCATGGCTTCAAACGCTATCACGTGTTCATTGTGTGCCGGCATTGTCCTCTGAGGTAAAAGTCATTTAATAAATAAAGAAAAGATTCATGCAGCTTCTTCTACTGCAGTAAATTCTGTTTTTACTGTTGATATTTGGCGCCAGTTAATCAGGAAGTGACGATTTTGTTCTCTTTGATTCATTGGATGGAAACGCTGCTTCATTCGCACGTCTTTTATGTGATATTCCAGTTTTGCAAATAAATTGAATTAGCATTTTTGGATGGAAACCGCTATTGCCTACATTTCAGTCACACAAAGAACAAAGTCACGTACGAGAATGGCTTGTCCTTCTTTAATGAATAATTAGCTTAAATTCACAGACCTTCGACAGGGACATGTACTGTAAGTAGATTAATGGCATTATTAGTCATTCTAAAAACTATTTTTAGTACTGCTTACATTTTTATTATTCAAATATTTTTATTGATTTTTCAAAAGTCTTCAATTTTTCCACAACACCCATATTGAACAACAAATTAACATGGTAAAAAAGCTACAGACATACACCTTATAAAGAAAAAGGGAGAAAATAAAAATAAATAAAACAAATTAGGGAATTAGGGATAAACTCTCACTTAAGATATAATAACCCCTGAGCGTTCAGTGTAGGATAGGAAAGGCTGCCAAACCTCATAAAACTTTTTTGTAGAGCCTCGGATGGTGTACTTAAGGCACTCGAGTTTAAGATGTGATAACACTTCTAATATCCAATGTTTGTGGGATGGCGGGTTTGGTTTTTTTTTTCCACCTGAGAAGAATCAGGCATCTGGCCAATAAAGAAAAAAAGGCAATGATTTCTATGCGAGAGGTTAGCTTGGCAGAAAACTTCTTATAAAACTCAGGCAGGAAGCCATCAGGGCCAGGTGCTTTTCAATTTCTTTATTCCATTTTCAATTTCAGAAAGCGTTATATTTCCTTCTAATGCCAACTGATCTGAATCACAGAGGGATGGTAATTCTAAATAAATAAAAAAAAGCTCTCAATATGTTCAATTTCATTTACCTCAAAGCTGTAAAGAGTTTTATAAAAGTTTTTAAATTGATCATTAATTCCGTGTTGATCATTAATAATACTGCCATCATCCTTACTAACTGCTGCTATAAAACCAGCTGCTGAGGATTGTTTCAGTTGGTAACACAATAACCTGCCAGCTTGTTCACCATGTTCATAATGAATCTGGCGTGATCTTATGTGGAGATGCTCTGCATTTTCACTTGTCAAGGAGTCATATTCCGCTTGCAGAAGAAGTCTTTTCTTATAGAGCTCTTCGGAAGGTGATGTTGAGTGTAGCTGATCAATTGTATTCATTTTATTTATAATCTCTTTAAGCCGTTTGACTTTCTTTTCTTTGCACTAGCTTGATATTAAATAATCTGTCCTCTTTTTATGCTTTCAGAGTGTCCCATAGGATGCTATAACTTATCTCTAGGGATTCGTTTGTCTCAAGAAAGAAATCAATTTGAGCATCAATAAATTTTACAAAATCATCGTCTGCCAAGAGTCTTGAGTTAAACCGTCATGTACGTTGGGGGATTACATTGCCTGGAAAACATAGCTTTAATGAGACAATAGTCCGAAATAACAATACTACCATACTCCACTTCTGACATTAAGAGAGGTAACTGCTTGTCCAGGAGAAAATGGTCAATCCTAGAATAGGTTTGATGCACAGGTGAATAGAAGGAAAATTGCTTGGAAGATGAATATTTAAATCTCCAGGAGTCACTTACACCATTTGTCTGAAGGAAGGAGTTGATGCATTGTGCTGACTGACTTAATGTATTACTCGAAGGGCTAGAGCGGTCCAAAATTGGGTGCAAAACAATTTAAATCACCTCATAAAATTAAATTGTGTGTGTCGAGACTAGGCGAAATTGAAAATAAATCACAGAAAAACTGTACATTGTCCCAATTAGTAGCATACACCTTGGCCAGGACCAAAGATATGTTAAAAAGTTTACCTTGGATTATTACGTATCTGCCATTTTTATCCAACACATTTGACTCCATAACAAACTGTACATTCTCATGTATGAGTACAGCAATGACCCTACTTTTGCTATTGAAGTTAGAATGAAATATTTGGGTATAGCCTCCTCTATTAAGTTTAGAATAATCTTTTTTTCAACAGATGAATCTCCTGTAAATATATAATATCAGATTTTAACTTATTAAGATATGCGAACATCTTGTTTCGTTTCACTGGGTGATTTAGCCCCCGCACATTCCAATTGGTAAAGTTTGTCTTTACTCCACCCATTTTATGTAGGGCTGTTGAAAACATTTATCAGAAGCATCCGAAAGGTATCTGTGGGTTTTTATGTAGGGGGGTGTGGGGGAGAGAGAGGAAAGAAAAAATAAAGAGAGAGAAAAAAAGAAAAAAGGGTGATCGCACATACACTTATAAACACAAAACAACACAATATATTGAAACCTTGCGTGTAAACTTGCGCATACTTCCAGCTACTTCCACTCCTTACTAGCTTACCATGTGGGACCTCACGTATAAAACAAAACAATTTGAACAGCTCTGGATGTTTTACTACAAAGCTACCCCATTATTGACAAAATATACTTGTGCTATAGTGGTAATTTAAAAGTTAACCGGAGAGTGACATTAACATTTGTATTGTCTTTGACAGCCCAGTGTACTGTCGTGATTGCCTTCATTTCAATGGCTTTCTCCAAAATATCCACTTCTTCGGAAAAGTAGTGGAATTTAATCATGAAGGCGCGTGGCTGTTCCTTGTCGTCCACTGGTTTGCTGCGTAGAGTGCGGTGTGCCCGGTCCAGAAGTGGAGTCTTCTCGAGGTTCAGGGTATTGTTCAGGAGGCCGGCTACAAATTCCGTCACGCGTCTGCCGTGCTCCCGTCCTTCATTAGCTCTCATAATGCGGAGATTTGAGCGGCGAGACCTCTTCTCAAGATCCTCGCTTTGGTCTCTCAGCCGAGCCAGCTCCTTTTTTTACGATACCAAACTCTTTTTCCAGGGTAGTAAGAGAGTCGGAGTATCCACCCAACACAGACTCCAGACCAGTCACTCGCTCTCCCGCTGCTTCCACTCTGGCGTTAATGTGCTCCACAGCATTGCGTAACTCTGTCTGAAGCTGGTCAATTTATTGCAACGTTGTTTTGACTATGCAACAGCCTTTTCTTAAATTTTAGCAATTAAATAGCCCTTTAGTGCATCACTCGCTGGAGCCGTCTCTTATCAGATGCAGCTTGCACTTTGGGGTTAGCATTAGTATGGAGGCTAGTAGCGGATTGCGCCTCCCTATGGTTGCTTCAGCCTTAATTCATCCAGATTCAAGTTGAATTACGCTCAAAACTGCTAGACTCTGACACCTAAATGCTTATTTTCCCGTATAGGTAGGTTTACGGTAATAGTATTTAGAATAAGAGCAATATTAAACAAAATTTTAAGTTTAACGTGAGGACCTCAACAGTTTGCATCTTTACATGGCGCCGCTCCAACCGGAAGTCCAAAACAAACAGTGTAACAATAATCAAAATGAAACACAAAACCCTCAGCACTTATAACTCAAATGAAAGTGAAAGGAAAAAATGCAAATGATTTCAGGCCAGCAGATTCGTCAGATTTGAAAACGGAGAAAAATAATACTGATAATAATAGTAGGGGGCGAAAACATAACGAGAAATAAAATGAGAATTTGGGCAAAGAAAACAAAAACTTTTGCTTCTTACCCACGGAGCGGAGGGGTGAAGGGAAATGAGAGGGGAATGGCGAATGTGAAGGTTGAGGGTGTCGACGAACCCAGCCGGGGAGTAGCAGCCACGGGTGCCTAACAGGAAACTCCGACACTGTCATCTGCGGGATGAAGGCTTTCGGCAGCTGACTCCATGCCAGCGAGATAAATCGGTCAGTTTATTTTGTTCAGGAAACACTGCACTGAAGTCTTTGGTGACGCACTCGTTCACAGACGTCACAAGCACTTCAGTAACAAGACAGCAGTCTTTGCTCCGTTGCTTCGATACGTACTTATGGTTTTTGTTTCTCACAGCCAGTTGTTAAGTTTACACTGCTCGTCTCGACCCGGTTTCTCTACTCGTTTCCCCTCACTGCAACAGTTCAGTCAACTTCTCTTTCTTCTGCACACCACATAATGCTGCCCTCTTCAACTCTCCTCCTCTTCCTTTATACTCTCACCCATTTCCTTTTTGCCGTCCCATGGGTGGAGACCAATTAAACAATGTTGACTGTCGTCACAGAAAACACCAACAATCATAAATGCATGATTATATGCTGTCATGGCTTTGCAATAAAAAAATGTTGTTATAATAGAGGCCAATGGGAAAAAAACAGCCATGAATATAACGAAAAGGGAGTAAATTTGCCCTTTATTTTAGGGATTGTAAATTAAGGCCCAATCCCAATTCTATTTTTGTACCCCTACCCCTTCCCCTTGGCCCTTACAACCGAGGGTTAAGGGGAAGGGCTTCAAAACTTACCCCTAAGAATTGGGACAGCACTTCAACACCTGCACAGTTCATCATATGTCATCGCGATCAGACGATGAGATCAGACGATCGCGACTGCTGTAGTTATTCCAGTTGTGTCATTTTTTTACTGTTTATCTTCAGGAAATCACTGAAGGCATATATTATGTTATCATAATGATCTAATGTGCCAATAAGATCGTAACTCTACTGTGTATTTACACAGTGGCCATATTCATCTATGTAAACACACGAAAACAACATTAACATTATCCCAGACTCTATAAAAAGCTTATTTTCAGCCACTAGACTGCTCTGAAAGTGTATTCGAGTGTCAGAATGTTGTTGGACTGCTGTACAGGAGTTATGATTATGGATTAAAGATCGCGAAATATAGTGGGTTTAGTTTTTGCATTTTTTTTTTTTAAAGCATGATGGTAAAACATTAATGTGGTTATGAATATATTAAAACATGTGCTTGTTTGTCGTAAAAATTCGTAATAATGACAAAAAATACTAATTTGTGGATCTCCTTACTTCCAGGTTCAGCTTTACTGCCGTTGTGGCAGGTGTATTCTGGGAAATTTTCTTACTCCTTGGTTTCGAGTGTGCTCCTGAAAAATCTTTGTTCGAAGGGGTGTGTATCCCCTTGCCCTTAGCCCTACTCCTTCAAGCTAAAGAGAATTGGGACACCACTACCCCTTGACGTGAAGGCGCAGAACGAGGGGTAGGGGTAAGGGGAAGAATTGGGATTGGGCCTAAGTGTATTTTTTTTTTCCAAAGCATTTTCCCAGAATATGACAAAATAAGATGTCCCCAAATATCAGTCCCTTTGCTGAAATGAGAAAGTTTTGGCCAAATTAAGCCTCAAAATCACCCCAGAATGGATGAAAATTACCCAAAAGCACACAAGGGGAAAGGTGCACATTCCAGCCTTTATGCAGATGCTGTACAGATATGTCCAGGGCTGGACTGGGGGAAAAAATCGGCCCTGGCATTTTGGGCCAGAGCAGCCCACTAAATACAATCAAAATGCTACCCATCTGTGCATGTCCAATATGTTTATCAACTCCTATTTTATAAAAACACAAAAGCCATACATATGAAATAAATACAGACATTATTGTCAATTTAATTTCTGTATACTGTCCTTAAAGATTTTTGTTAGGTTCTAAAGAATACACTATTCATTCATTTATTTATTTTCTTTTGGCTTAGTTCCTTATTTATCAGGGGTTGCCACAGCAGAATGAACCGCCAACTATTCCAGCATATGTTTTATGCAGCAGATGCCCTTCCAGCCACAACCCAGTATCGGAAAACACCCATACACACTCATTCACACATACACACACTCATAAACTACAGCCAATTCAGCTTATTCAATACACTATTCACTCAGCCTATATTAAATAATAAACAACAAAAACTGCCTGCTGGAGTATGGGTAAATCTTCAAAGGGAACAGTGTACTTTATAACCTCATTCACCTCATCCTGCTGTTTCACTATCTTAACAATAAAGACATAATATAAAGACATTTATTTCATTTTGATATTATGATTAACAGACACCAAACGGCCTCGTGTAGAAACATAGGCTATTTATATGAGCGTCATCTTCACTCTATGCATATTTAGCTATAACAAAACAAGGCCTATAACATAACTGTCTCCTTTCATTTTCATTGAAAAATACGAACTTTACCCCATCTCTTTTGCTGAATATCAGTTTTCAAAATCAATAACGGCCATTATGAAAGTATAACGTACAATGCATTTATACAATAAAGGCTAGCAATAAGTCAATGTGCAGAATCAGTGTATGTGGTTACATAAATTAATATATTCACTTATCTTTGCACTCAGCCAAAACAGAGTTACCTGAGAACAAGCAATTCAAAAGACCGAAGAGTTGTTAGATAGCGATGAGATGAATTCAATATCACGTTTAATAGTGAGATGAGTTCTAGCAGTGGATTTATGATGAACTGTCCGACATGCACTATACTCTCACCTGGGGTTTTATGCTCAAAGCACCCGCTGACCTACTGGCTGCAGCTCATGACAGAGTGTGTGTGTGTGTGGTCACGCGTTGTGCGTTTTTAGCCGTGTAATATGGACGGAGAACTTTCCAGAACTGCAAAATGTAACGCCAGTGTGTTTCCCGCAATTTCTCTGCACCTTACTTCCTTTTCTTCTCCATCTCTCTGACTCTCGACTATTTTGCCAAATACACACCGATGTTGCACGCTCACACGGAGCCCAAAATAGGAGTTTGTGATTGGGTCAGCCCAATGTCAATAAAGAAAAGAACCAATGGGCTGCAGATTATGTCGCATGGGCCAGTCTGTCAGAAAAAAAGCGTCTTACTTTCAAAGCGTCACAGATAACAGCATCGCCAATTAATTAGGCAGAAACAAAATAATAGGCTGCTAGCGTTTTATGGGCCGATCAGATCATAACACGATGATCAGTCCGGCCCAAAAAGTACATCGGCCCAGTGGGAACCTGCCCGGTCTGCCAGATGGCCAGTCCGCCCCTGGGTATGTCTCATGTCTGCGAGGCAAATGTTCAGCTGTTACCCCAGAACTTTTTTTCTGATATGTTTACAAGTCAGACATAGTATGAACAAGTATTCCCTGTCTGATTTACAAATTTTAGAAAAACATTTTGTTGTAATTATGAATATATACGAATAAAAAAAGGACATTTACAGCTTTCAAATCTGTGTCTTGTCAATATGACCAAAATTAGTTTTATGATCAATTATGTAGGAAATTCTGAAAACTGGACTGACACAGTTTCAATTTACAATTGAACTTCTGTTAAGTGGCTTTGACACAATTTACATTGTAAAAGCACTAGATAAATAAAGATGAATTGAATTGAATCTGCTTAAATGTGTACACGTTAATGGACCAAACAAAATATGATCTGATTTATTTTACATTTAATGTGCATCATAATTACAGTGTGTGTAGCCAATGTTTCCAGTGTCCTTTCATTTTTCAGCTTTTGATGAGAGTTTTTAAGACTTAATGAAAACTAATGTTTGTTTTTTTTTCAGACCTAATTGAAGGGAAAGAGGAAAGTAAAGAGGAACATCATGTCAAAATTGAGGAAAAAACTCATTTACAGACTGATGGTATTTTGAAAAGGAGAGACAAAAATCCTTTCACCTGCACTCAGTGTGGAACGAGTTTTGGAAGAAAATGCGATCTTAAGATTCACATGAAGATCCACACTGGAGAGAAACCATTCACATGCACTCAGTGTGGGAAGAGTTTCAACAAATCATCATCCCTTAATAAACACATGAGGGTCCACACTGGAGAGAAACCATTCACATGCACTCTGTGTGGGAAAAGTTTCAGCCAATCATCACACCTTTATGAACACACGAAGATCCACACAGGAGAGAAACCATTCACATGCACTCAGTGTGGGAAGAGTTTCAACTGCTCATCACACCTTATTCACCACATGAGGATCCACACTGGAGAGAAACCATTCACATGTACTCAGTGTGGGAAGAGTTTCAGCCAATTATCAAACCTTAATCAACACATGAGGATCCACACTGGAGAGAAACCATTCACATGCACCCAGTGTGGGAAGAGTTTCAACCGCTCATCATCCCTTAATCTACACATGATGAGCCACACTGGAGAGAAACCATTCACATGCACTCAGTGTGGGAAGAGTTTCAACCGCTCATCATCCCTTAATCTACACATGATAAGCCACACTGGAGAGAAACCATTCACATGCAAATAAGCCGCAGTCACACTGGACTTTTCTCCCCATAGACTTCCATTCATACGCACGCGAATGCGTCAGACCAGAAACGCAAGTTCGTGCGTCAAGTTTCGCAGTTCACTGCGTTGCAAAGTTCAAGCTTGGTGAACTCTGACCTGCGAAATTGCATCACTTGACTGTGTGAGACCAATCAAAGATCAAAACATGACCTCTCTGGACAGAAATGTAAAATATGGACCAATCGTTCACTTTTTTAATGTCTAATCATCTTGTTTTTTTTGTTTTTTTTTATTAGAATATGCAAAATGGTACACAAATTGGGATCATAAAAATACAAAAAAATTGAAAAACAAAAAAAAACCAACAGCAAAAACAAAAAAACAACAACAATACAGTAAGGTACTGGCAGGTGCGTGTGTGTGTGTGTGTAAAGGTAACATGGTGGACAAGTCAGGGTTCATATATAAGGGTCAATAACAATCAATAAATGAAGCAAGTATCATAGCTATAAATAAACAAATAGAAAGAGAACAGTCAGTGGTAAGGAGTGACAACAATGCTAGTAATGTATGATAGTAATAATGGCAGAAAGAAGAAAGGACAATAGTAATAACTGACAACAATAATAATAATAAAAAAAACACTACACCAACTACTACTACAGAAAGTTACTAATATTACGACTACTACTGCAGCTGCTACTACAGCCACAACCACTACTACTACTACTAGTGTCTACTACTACAACAACGTCTCCTACTACTACTGATACTACTACAGTAATCACTACAACTACAATATCTACATCAACACCATCTACTATTTCTGATACTACTGCACCGACTACTTCTACTACTACTACTACAACACCTTTACAACTTCTGGTACCACTATTCCAACAACATCTACTACTACAGAAACTACTACAACTACTACTTCAACAATTCCAACTACAATTACAATTGTTACTTCCACAATGACTACTACTACTACTGCTTCTACTACTATTACAACTACAGGAACCTGAATAATGACAAGGGTAGAAATACTTGTAATAATGATAATGAGGAGATAACGGAAGGACAGGTCAGAATAGCAATAATAATAGTAATGGTAAAAAAAATGGTAAAAAGTAAAATACTATTAATGATAATATTGAGAAGGAGAGGGGAGGTTGGGAAATCAGGAGGAGGTCAAAAAATTATTATAATAATAAATAATAATAATAAGTGGATGAAAAGGAGAGAAAAAAAACAGGAAAGGAAAGGGAAAAGTGGAAGAAGAAAAAAACAGGAAAAACAATCATCTTGTTTAATCCCGCCCCTTTTCACAGCGCCGTACAACAGAATTTCACATGCTCAAACTCTAGTATGACCCCAGCTTCGGTGTGGGATGAGTTTCAGCAACTCATCAGACCTTAATAAATGCATGAAGACCCACACTGGAGAGAAACCTTTCACATGCCCTTTCAACCGATCAGCAAACCTTAATGAACACAGGAAGATCCTCACTGGTGTGAAAGAGTATATGTGCTTTGAGTGTGAGAAGACTTTTATTACAGCTCCAAAATTGAAACTGCACCAGACGATTCACACTGGAGAGACCGTACAAGTGTTCACACTGTGACAAGAGGTTTAATCAGTTAACACATCTGAAAACACAAAAGAGGATTCACACTGGAGAGAAACCGTACAGATCTCATCAGTGTCTACAGAGTTTCGCTCATTCGGCGCAGCTTAAGAAACACATGGACAAAAAGTTGCACACATGAAATGAATGCAGCAAAACATTTTCTCATGCGCACAGGATGTTTCATGTCTGAATAATGTTTGAAAATGCTGAGTGACGGTATACTGTTTTCCAACACTCCTACACTGCAGTAGTACTGCTGCCGCTGCACTGATCCATCTTTTAATCTCACATTCCATTCCTCATGAAAAAAAAAAAAAAAAACAGATACTTGAACTCCATTTGGGGTAAGGACTCTCCTCCAAACTGGAGATGGCCACCTTTTTCCAGTCAAGCACCATGGTTTCTGACTTAGAGGTGCTGTTTCTTTCCGTGCCATGTCACACTCAGCAACAAACCATTCCACTGCATGCTGAAGGTCCATGTCCTATGAAGCCAAAAGGACAGCATTATCTGTGTAGCCCTCTGGAAATGTACATATTTATTTTATTATTATTTTGTCTTGTGGTTAAATGCACTTTATTTTTATAAAGTTCAAGGATGAATCATATTATATGTTATATGTATTATGTGTTTTATATTATTAGGTCAAATGTGTTCTGGCCTGTTAAAAATGTTTAACCAATGAGATTTTCCGATTAGGTTTTGAGTGTTGACTACATCATTTAGCGTCTGAAAAACCTGAAACTTTAATCAATCCGTTTATATCTGTGTAAAAGCTTTAAAACAAACCTTTCTTCAGTTGAATCTTAGCGCGACAGCGGCGCAGCCATATGACGTCACACGCAACGCCAAAATAAAAGTCTTTTTTGTTTAGCTTTTTTTGCCGCTTATTGTTGCAGTCATGACTTATTGATACATTTCTCACTCGTTTTCCACTTTACACAATATTTCTGCTCTATCTCTCTCACATACACAGATATTCCGTATTTGAAGTTGATCAAAACTTTTAATCCAAACATTTTAACACAATTTTGAAAAACCTTTTTAATCCACTAAGACTAAGTGTTAAAGCAGAAAATTGGTGTTTTAAGCTAAAACTTTACAGACACATTCTGGAGACACAAAAGACTTATTTTAAATCTTGAAAAAGGGGTAAAATAGGTGCCCTTTAAGTAAAAGTACCCATTACTTTTAGTTTTACTAGCTGGGTAAATATTCGGTTTCCCCACAGTCCAAAGACATGCAGTATAGATAAACTAAATTAGCCGTAGAGTATATGTGCATGTGTCAATGTGAGAGTGTATGAGTGTTTCCCTGTGCTGGGTTGCAGCTAGAAGGGCTGCAATGCTGGAATATGCAATGCAATGCTACATATGCTCGAATAATTGGTGGTTCATTCTGCTGCTGCGATCCCTGATAAATCAGTGACTAAGCTTTTAGTGAGTGAGACTGGTAGATAACTAGACCTCACATCCTATTGATACATTAATACAAAATAACTTACATTTAAATTTTAATGTAAAATATTTGTTACCAAATTTATGAAAGTAGCCAAGCAGCATCACACCCTGTAATACTGCCTAACATTGCTCAAAAAGCCGGCTTATGTATCATCATCATCCTGTTGAACTCAAAGCATTCATCATGTAGTTTTGCTGCTGTTAGATCAAAAACAACAGCTGCCATTCATGTTGATACACTCTAAAAATAATTCTATAGGCCTGTCTCCCTTTATAATGTCTTATATTTTACTGAATATAGTAAAATAAAATTTGTCTTATATACACTGAATTCTGTCCATTATAGATAGATTTTTTCTTTTGCTAAAATAAATTCGTATCTTATTTGACTGCAAACTTTTTTAAATTAGACTCGCTGCCTTATTCTTTTTAATGAGTAGCTCTCATACATAACCCGTTATTTTAGTGTTTTTTCAGGCTATTGAGGATATTTGCGGATTCCTTCTGTCTTGTTCTCGGCTAATCACATAAAAAAAGACAGGGAAAACTTTTAATTTGATCATTGAGTTGTTTTTCCTTTTCCTTTAAAACTATCACATCGCTTTTCAGGTGAAGGAAAAACGTGTTGCACTTATCTGAAAAAGCTTTACATGGTTTAAATAATGAAGTGTATTTTTTTCTTTTAAAGGATTACACATTTTTTAAATGAAATAAATAGTTTGAATGATCATTAAATATATGCCAAACATTGTGTTTGTGTTTACACTTTTATTGAGTTTAAAAAGCATAATATGAATCCACTGAAACAGACCTTTGTGACACTGGGTCATTTCTGCAACTTTTTAATAAGAATGTGAAATAACAGCACAGTGGAAGACTGTATATATAATAATAATATCAGATAATAACAACACTAAAGAAAATAAACAACTTCCAGTACATACAAGAGCAAACAAATGAAGAAAATCTGAACATTAATTAAATAACATAGAGGCAACATAGGTAATTTCTTCAATAAACATGGCGGTGAATCCTAGGATGAATATACTATAGCTTACTATGAAGAATTAACATTCCTGGTTAAATCTGGGCAGTGAGGTCCATGCAGCTAGCAATCTGAAACAAAAAGAAGATGACAACCAGAAAGTGCACAATAATATAGCTGACTCCTCAATGTTTTTTTGTTTTGCCTTGATGTTTGATTTTACAGCAATGGAAGCAAAACATTTTCTGCAGGTTTTGCAGTTTAACACATTTAAAGCCTCACAATTAGGGCAAGGCTTTTGTTTTGGTTTTGTCATTTTCTCTGTAAGGAAACATATATATTTATATTAATCCTAGATAAAAATACATTTTCATTGAAAACACTGTATTTACTTATTTACAGGCTATAAAACACATTTTATAAAACGTTATATGCACATAGAATAATTACATTTTAAACATATTTACATACACAATCATTTAATGATATAAATGTAAAAAAACATTTAACAGACCAAGACATTTTTAATGTAATTAATAAGTAAACTATGGAACATTAGGAATTCAATGAACTCAAATAGCAATATATATATATATATATCGTTAAATAAAAGCGTCTGCTAATGTTGAATGAGTAAACGTATATGTAAATATCTTGTCAGATTAAGCTAAATTGTCCTAATAAACTTGCCTACCAAGACTGTTTGTAGTCACGTTTGTAAAGTAACGTTAATAAAGTAAGTTATTGCCTAACATGCTAACATATGAACTTGACATGAATTGGTCTGGTCAAGCAAGATTAGCACTTAATTTTAACGTGTATTATTAAAATATAATAACCCAGATATACATGTGAGTATTGCGCATAGACAAACATGGTGTGATGAACAGAATATCTTTATTTATGGAATCAGTGTTCATTAAATTACCGTTGAAAGAGGGATCAGTACGGCGATGGATGTTACGTCACGTGACATGATTTCCCGCTAGCTCGTAATGAAATTTGGAAAAATAAATATTTTATAATAAATATATATATATATATATATATATATATATATATATATATATATATATATATATTCATTCATTTTCTTTTCGGCTTTGTCCCTTGCGGGGTCGCCACAGCGGAATGAACCGCCAACTTATCCAGCACGATTTTACGCAGCGGATGCCCTTCCAGCCGCAACCCATCTCTGGGAACTTCCACACACACATTCACACTCATACACTATGGACAATTTAGCTTACCCAATTCACCTGTACTGCATGTCTTTGGACTGTGGGGGAAACCGGAGCACCCGGAGGAAACCCACGCAAACCCAGGGAGAACATGCAAACTCCACACAGAAACGCCAACTGACCCAGCCCAGCCGAGGTTCGAACCTGCGACCCAGCGACGTTCTTGCTGTGAGGCAACAGCACTACCTACTGCGCCACTGGGTTGCCATATATATATATATATATATATATATATATATATATATATATATATATATATATATATATATATATATATATATATATATATATATATATATATATATATATATATATATATATATATATATATATATATATATATATATATATATATATATATATATATATATATATATATATATATATATATATATATTTTTTTTTTTTTTTTTTAAATGCAGATAAAAAAAGTTAGTTCCTTTTTTTCGTTTTTGTAAGAATAACAAGGGTGGGTTTGTGTTCCTGAATATAAGTTGGCCAACACAAAGCTTTGTTATATTTCAAGTACTTACAGAAAAGAGTATTATGAATATATAAGCTTCAAATTTCTCATTTGTCTCAAGCTTCGTGCGCCGTTAATGTAAAATAACAGATATTACATTATAAATAACTTTATATAAGCGTTTTATAAAAAAAAAATACTATGTGAAAATGTATTAATAAAATATTAAAAGAAAACATTCAATTGATTTATTTTTTCTTTGATATGTTCATACAACTGCATTCACGTAGGCTATATGCTACGAGGCTTTACAGTAGGGCTTTAGGCGTCTTGATGTGACGTCCGAGGCGACCCATTGAAAGCCATGGAACTCCTGTTGGATCAGTATATAGTGACGCCTAGTGGCACCTTTGGTGTCCTTATGTTGACGCGGAAGGTGCTTGACCATGCTTCAGATTTTGACGCCTTTGGAGTGAGAATGGGTTGTTATGTCTATCTGACATATTTTTGGCTGAAACTATAACAGGAGCAAAGAATTTAATTGGTTTGAAAACTAATGTCTAATGCATTAATTGTCATGTCAGCGCTGCGTGTTTAGTTCCTCTAACATATAGGGTCTATGACCATGATGATCATAAATATTAGCCTATAATCTAGAAGCTAAACCCGAATCTTCTATATACCTAATAAACGCTCTATATACTTGCCAATCCATTATACCTTTTCCTAAAATAGTTTTTAAAAATAATTTTGTCTTCCCCACACTGACTAAATAACATATCACGATGTTTGTTATGTTTGCTACACATAAAAAGTGCATGATCCACATTTTAGTTACACCACATACATCACATTTCTTCCTTGATATAGTGTTGTCCCTATCTGTATAATACTATAGTGCCATCTTCCAGAATTACTATTTTCCCATCTAAATTGCCATTTGTTTATTAGTTTTTCCTTTAAAATTGACTTTGCCTCCCTTTCCCCCAAAGGTACATTCACCTCCACCTCTTGCTTATTTAGTGCTTCCTTTGCTAATTAGACGGCAACTTCATTATCGGATACCCCAATATGTGATGGAACCCAGCAGAAATAAACAATTACTCCTATCTCCTTCAATCTATATAGAGATAAATAAACTTGTTATTAAATCCTCTCTATCTGATTTTGAATTTGCTAAGCTAAATAAAGCTGGATGAATCTGAACAAATTACTACTCTGTTTGGTCTGACTTGTTCGACCCACTGTAATGCTATAATTATAGCTGTTAACGCTGCAGTATATACTGATAGATTATTGGGCAATTTTAAACTAATATGTATTTTGAATTTTGGAATATTTACACCTATTCCTATCTTTTTACTACTAGGTTCTTTAGATCCATCTTTAAAAATTTGTAGAGTTGAATAAAGCATATTATTTAAAATAACATTTACTTATTTCCCACTATATTCATCTTTAGGTTTATTTAGCAAGCTTAAATCTACGAGTGGTTCAGGAGCTCTCCATAGTGGGACATCAGTGAGTGGTATATTTGGACAGAAGATCATGTTGTCCATGCCATATTCTTTAGCCAACTTTACTCTTCCATCCAAAGCTATCCTGTCCTTCATATGAGTATTCCCAGCAATCTTCCAGTACTTTACGAGTAAGATGGTTACTAACTGATTGTTGGAGATTTACCCTGTATGTCATCATTCATTTTATCCTCCTAAATTCAAAAGGCAATTCTTCCATTTCTACCCTAATTGCATCTACAGGGGACGTTTTAATTGCTCCACAACATAATCTTAATGCTCTAGCTTGCATGATATCTAATTTTCCCAATATAGATTTAGATGCAGATCCATACACAATACAGCCATAATCAAAACAAGATTGAATCAATGCTTGATACATGCACAACAATGCACTACGGCTAGCTCCCCAGTTGTGACTAGCAACTGAACGCATACAGTTTATAATCATTTTACATTTTGTTTTAATTTTATTTATATGAACTTTCCATATTAACTTTTCATCTAACCATAAAGCAAGGTATTTAAAAACAGGTACTCTTTCCAATATCTGATCATGTAACTTTAGCTCTTTATGTACAATTTTCTTGTTTTTTTGTGAATATCATATATTTTGTTTTTGATACTGAGAACTTTAAGCCCCATTCCAGGGACCATTTCCTCAACTTTTTAAATAGATTCCTGTATTTCTTTATTAACATTTCTAATATTGCGTCCTCTTTTCCATAAAGCTCCATCATCTGCATACAGTGCAAGTCCTTTTCCTACCTTTTTAATCTTGTCAAAGACATCATTAATCATTATATTAAACAAAATGGGGCTAGTTGCACTACCTTGTGGTGTACCATTTGAAATATTAAAAGCAGCTGATAATTCTTCTCCAATTTTAACTTGAAAGGTACGTTCAAATAAGAAGTCTAAAATTTTCCACCTATACCTATTTTGTTCAATTTAATTAGCAATCCTTCCCTCCATAATGTATCATAGGCCTTCTCGATGTCAAAGAAAACTGCTAACATATATTCTTTCATTATAAAAGCTTTTCTAATTTCATTTTCAAATAAAATCAAGGCATCTGTTGTGGATATATTTTTCCTGAACCCACTTTGAAAGGTTGTTAATATTTTCTTTTTCTCTAATATATAATTTAGTCGCTTCACAATCATTTTTTTTCCATTACTTTACATATTGTGGATGTAAGAGCTATATGTCTATAACTGCTAGGTTTTGTTTTGTCTTTCCCAGGCTTGGCTAAAGGGAGCACGACTGCAATCTTCCATTGCTTGGGCAAAACACCCTCAATCCATATATGATTAATTACCTTTAACAATGTCTCTAATGCTTTAACTGGTAACTTCTTTAAAATTTGATAACTTATCATATCCTTACCTGGTGTTGTATTCTTCGAATTACAGATTGCTATTTTCATCTCAAAATACTTAAATTCATCATCTAGACTACTATTAAAATCTAGCTTTTTCATACATACATCTCCATATAATTCCTTAATTTGTTGACGTTTTGTTAAAAATGCATCATCTAGATTTTCAATGCTGTGAGCTTTAGCAAATGATTGAGTCAACATTGAGACTTTTTCTTTATTTGTAATTGCAATCATCCCATTTTCCTGGAGCTATCAATTCCATACATCTCTTTAATCATATGCCAAACTGTATTCTGTATTACAGATATTTTGCCAGGCTACCTTCTTTGTGCTCTTAATAATCTTTTTAACACACACTTTTTTCCTTTGATAATCTAAGACCGCTTCTGGAGTGAGCATTGTTTTTAAAATCTAATTGCCTTTTGTCTTTCTTTGATTGCCCTTGAGCATTCTTCAGACCATCAAGGTACATTTTTCCTCTTTCTTTCCTCTTTCATAGATTATCAGTCATTATTATCTGACAGAGTAATAGAACAGATGTTTGCTGGCCTTACTGAACGATCTAAATTGGACAGTTTAAATTTATATAATAGATTCATTTATAATGGAGTTTGCAAACGAGGGAAAAAATTTATCAATAAGTCATGACTGCAACAGTAAGTGGCAAAAAAAAAGACTTTTATTTTGGCGCGGCGTGTGACGTCATAAGGCTGCGCCGCCTTCGCGCTTTGTTTCAACTAGAGAACGGTTTGTTTTCAAGCTTTTACACAGATATAAATCGATTGATTAAAGTTTCAGGTTTTTACCCGATGGTACCTGCTCTTGACAATATTAGTTTAACCCTTTCTACAACGTAGTACTGTTTTACTCGAAGTAATGAGGGCTATTGTTTGAATAAAGTAACAGAAATGTGTAAGTGCTTTAATAAAAACTTTTACCTGATTTATTTTAGTTAATTACTCTCATATAAAGAAACTGTTGAAGCAAGTGTTGAAGAGAAGTTATTTTATTATTTAAACAGGACATTTTTATTGTTTTGTTCATTTTAAACAGGATAAAGTGTCCAAACACAGAGAAAAACTCCTGCTGAAGCGACTGATCTCCACACTGTTATAAAGATGGCGTTTATTAAAGAGGAGAGTGAAGATGTGAAGATTGAAGAAACATTCAGAGTCAAACAGGAAGATCTGCAGGAACAAACAGGTTAATTTTCATTCTCAAAGACCAACTCAGTCATTTGATCCTCATTTAGATATATTTTAATAAGAAGAATACTAAATTAAATGCATCTTGCAGCCCTGAGTGTAGGCATGGGCCGGTATAAGATTCTGACGGTATGATAACCTTGGATAAAAATATCACGGTTTCATGGTATCACAGTATTGTGATTACTGCTCTAAAATATATTCTTCTTAAATGTCTGGGTAAAAACTAAAAGTTTTTTTCCCCTTTGAACACAATATGTTTTATTTTGAGAAACATTTATAATATTTTGGAGCAGTAAACGTGCCAGGCTAAATAATGAAAATGAATCATTGACTTCTGCTGTCTTCATTAGTTTCAAAAACACAGATTTAAGAGATCTTTTCTGCTGGAGATGCTGTTGTTAAAAAAATTTTTTAGAAACCTTAGAAACGGTATTAGAGAAAATTTTGGCGGTATGATAACCTTGACTTTTCCAAACCGCGGTATACCTTGAAACCGGTTATCGTCCCATGCCTACCTGAGTGTGCTGCCTAGTTCTCCTAAACGCACATAAGCACTCATTGAAAGACAGGAATGTTTCTTTCATGTTACTTGTTCTCATGTCTTTAGTATTGAGGTAAAGTTGGTTTTATATTCACACATTCGTTCAGTGACAGCTCCATACATTGTTTACCATGGTACTTTGAATATTCGGACTGAAATCACATGCAAGTATGACTTCAAAACAACATTAGCACTATTTAATTGACTGTGAACAATGCTATACTTTGATGGTTGTTGGCTGCTAATATGATTTTACTATTTAGAATTTCCAATTAATACTTTTCTGAGATTATACTATTAATGAGAAAGACTGAATGTGCGGATATAAAACCAACTTTACCTCAATGTCTTTTGTCATTCTTTTCATGTATTATTAGTCTCCCATTTTCTCTACCTTCTTAAGGTTATTGCTTTTCTTGTTCTCCTACTGTTTGTAAGAGTTCTTGAGCACTGGTGCTATATAAAATAAACAAAAACAATAAATTAAAACAAGTTTAACTGAGCTGAGGATATTTGACCTACAGTATTCTCATAGAAGATATCTGCTATTACAGTGATAGTGTTGGCTTAGTACTTCCCATTTGCATGTCATGTTGATCACAATTCCCTTTTTTCATCAACTTCTTTATGGGTTTAAACTTGTTTCTAGTAGCTGTTACTAGTTCTCACAGATAGTATCTAAGTTAGAATTACATCATTATTATAATAACTAATTACCAGGGCTATTGTGTTTAAAGTATGTCAAAAAACGTGGATGCCCCTAATTTTAAACATGCTGAATGAAATGGACACTAAAGTAATTAATTGTTATAAAACATTGTACAGTATTCTAAACTATATGATGATGTTGTGTGACGACGTGAGACAAAACTAAAATATTATAGTGGAACAATAACGTTTAGCATTGCACTGACTACAACTGGCCCACAAACTTGTTTAAAAATTGCTTTTGCTGCTTAAGAAATGGATTACAGCATGCTGATGATATGCAAACATTTGAGTGTAAAGTTCGTCAGAAATTATCAGAATATTGACCATTTTCTTCATGTACCAGCAGGCGCCGCCATTGGAGTCTTTTTGCTTGAAAGTTTAAAAAAAACAAATTTGTAGATCCTAAAAGCAGTTTTATGCTGCGTTCACATCAGACGCGGAAGAAGCGTCAAGCATGAATGATTTACATGTTAAGTCAATGCTAAAGCGTGAATAGACATCCTGCGGCACGAATGCCGCGGCGTGAATGACGCAAATTGCGTGACGCGAATTAAGCGTTTTTCACGTTTGACGCACTTATCGCGCGAATCGCTTGAGTTCAAAAATTTAAACTTCAGCGGACGTTCACGCCACGTTAACCAATCAGGTGCTTGCTATTGTGGGGAAGTGATTATGACGTAACGCTTGTTGTTGCTATCATCCAGGTTCAGTTTCTGGAGAAGTTTATGAGCTCACAGAGCTGGCTGCACCTCTGAAAGGATCTAGTGGACTCAGATACTGCTTCAAGTGAATCAACGCTGTTTTTCAGCCTTCATAAAGCACATAAACACAGTTATTTTCTCAATAAAATCCATGTTCACCATTTATCAACGAAGCTACAGTCACCTGGCAGACAGAAGCCCTGCCCATGACGCGAATCCGTGTCTGTTTTGAAGTGGATTTGACGCGTGATTGAAGCGGATTTTGACGCGTGAATGAAGCGAGTAAACTCGAATGTTCACGCATCAAGGTATACCAAGTCAAGGTTTTAAAACCGTCAATGTTTTCTGCTATATATAGAAGTAGTCAGAGTGCATACACGCTTCATATTAGTGTAAGGCGTGGATTTCGGCAGTGGGTGAATGTAAATACAGACGACTTAACTATTTTATTAAGCAAAAACTCCAAGAACTGGGGGGGAAATCGACACGCGTCTCCTAACCTGTCACACTCTACCTCAGTGTTGCCAGATGTAGCTGACTGATTCCAGCCCAAAAGCTATCCAAAACCCACCAAAATGCAAAAAAACCCGCCCACTCGTCTGGAAAACATGGTTGTGACAGTCGCGAAAAACACGATAAGTGTTTATACCCGCACAATCGAGTTAAAAACAGTCCAATTGAACGGGAAACCGCCCAATCTGGCAACTCTGCTCTACCTGCTCTTTTTTTCACACACAGACACACACACACACACACCAAGGCTGTTTCTCAATTCCAAGAACGCTGAGAACGGACTTGCGTTCTTGTGGAGACTGGTCTTGCCAGGTGTCCTCGGTAGAACGAACTCGGGAGACCACGAGAACAGAGAACGAGTCCTGTGAGAAATGAGATGCTGCGTTCTTCCCTGGTTGTTCCTGATGGTCACGTGACCTTCACGCGTTTTAAATAAAAAATTGTTTAAACATTACAGCATTTATACAATGATTTATTGTTTTTCCCCTTTTCAAAATATATATTATGCATAAAAACATTATAAATATACGTTGCACAATACAAATAAAACTGATTTTAATACGAATTTGAACAAACAAACACTCTTAATGTGTTTACTCCTTTATTAAGATGTCCATGGTAATGTTTATATTCACCGTTTCATTTAGGCAAGCTCTTGAGGTAAATAAGTGATATCTCCGAACTTTAATAATAAATCTAAATAAAATGCTGCGCTTCCCACCTCCAATCGCAATGACTTCTGGGACTTCTAGAGCGAGATCGGTGCTCAAGTCTGCATCGGTGCGTCCTCAATATCAAGAACACATCCGGGAAGTTTCACGCGTCCTCTGTACTTGCGATCTTGAGTATTGGAACTGAACTTTGGCAGCTGATGATGACGTTACACGAGAACACGAGGACGCAAGACCGCTGAAGAACGCATATTGAGAAACAGCCATACACACATTACCCTCCTCCTCAGAGGACACAACACCAAAATAAAAGTCCTTAACAGAAACATTCAAAAACAGAATACATAAGAATGTATATTAAAGAAACAACTTCACATTAGTTACTGACACCACAGAACACAGTACCCGGTTCTCATCAGTGTTATTAGGGCCGGCGCCTCCATAGAATAGTGAGGGCGGTGTCCGTGAACTCCCCCGGTTCTCCCTTTCATCCGCGACACGCACCCCCTCCCTCCCGGTCCTCACTTTCCCCCAGTCTCCCAGATTTTTTGTGTGTGCATGAGTGCAGTTAAACACTAGCATATTGCTCTGTTATTAACAATGACACACATTCAGTATTAATCCACACAGTGGCAAAAGCTGAACTATTCTGAATCTTGACCGCCGCACGTGTGTAAGAACAGCTGACGGTAGCCATAGCTATGACAAACAACAGGATTGCAAGCTCACAAACACGTTTAAATCCGCAAAGAAAGCGGCACGCGTCGCGTTTTTAGCGTGGTTTTAGTCGCGATATGTATAAGTGTTATATGTTCTCATGGCTTACCTGTACTCTGCTTTGCCCAACGATCACCAACCCTCATTACAAAATGGAGGAATAATCCATGAGCTGTGTATTGATAGTTCCTGTGGAGCTCTGTCAAAGTCTCATACATCAGTAGTCTTTTCTGATCCTTCCTTTTTTGCAAAAATAAACCTCAACCACTGACTCTTCACAGCTTCATCTTTGGGTAGAGAATATAACACAAACTTTCCCTCAAACTTCCAATAATATCCAGCTAAGCACAGCGTCTTCATAACTCATGACTTCAGGATCTGTTTATCTTCCTCTCTTAGCTGCTGTGTTAGTGGGCGGGGCCGCAAGTTTAAATTTGCGGGTCTGCGCGCGGAACCATTATGTTTCGTGTCTACGTCACGCCGAAACGGCTAAAGAATCGTTATCAAGACGATTCGTTTAAACCACTATGAGTCGACTCTTTTATAGATGAATCAATAGTTTTAAACACCGTCCACTTTCAGATTTAAGCTTTAGCTGGATATTTTACTTCACTTAGAGCTGTGTTACACACTACATAGAAGGTCATTTTCAAAAACCCATAATATGGGCTCTTTAACCTACATACAAAACTTTTCACTGAGCTCAGTAAACTGTTCATTGATAAGTTATTTATAATCTGTTCAATAATTCGTTGAGGCCAAAATTAATGATAATTTAATATAGGCTAGACGACGCAGTGGTGCAGTAGGTAGTGTTGTCGCCTCACAGCAAGAAGGTTGCTGGTTCGAGCCTCGGCTGGGTCAGTTGGCATTTCTGTGTGGAGTTTGCATGTTCTCCCTGCATTTGCGTGGGTTTCCTCTGGGTACTCCGGTTTCTCCCACAGTCCAAAGACATGCGGTACAGGTGAATTGGGTGGACTAAATTGTCCGTAGTGTATGAGTGTGTATGGATGTTTCCCAGAGATGGGTTGCGGCTGGAAGGGCATCTGCTGTGTAAAACATATGCTGGATAAGTTGGCGGTTCATTCCGCTGTGGCGACCCCGGATTAATAAAGGGACTAAGCTGAAAAGAAAATGAAAGAATGAATAATATAGGCTATTTGATAAAAAAAATTATAGCCTAAATAAATAAATATAGGCCTAACATATTTTTTAATTAAATAAAATAGGCTATTTTCTGAAAAATGTGCCTGTCTGTGTTTATCATACCATCTAAGTAATTTGATCACAACACCTGTTATTCCAGAACAGAACATTTGAGCTGGTTTCAGTCCTTTTCATTTTTTTTCTTTTCTGTAGTTTCATTTTTACAAATCATTTTATTTAATTTGTTTGTTAATTAAATTTTGTTATTTAGCATATTTTTATGCAACAAAGTTGCAAGTTCATTTGCTATGAGACGTGTCTGTGTATGATAGTGCCCTCACGTGCAGCCCGCGTCAACTGCTGCTAAGAGAGAGAGCAAGAGAGAGAGCAATGGAAATAATAATTTTTTCGCATGCTAATTTATGTGAAATTGCGAATACATGTCTATAATCGCGTTGTAATTTAAAAAAAAATATTGTATTTTTTCCTTTAGGAAGGAAAGTCTATTTCAATTCATGCTAAAGACGCGTGGTGCTGAAGTCCCAAAGTGCCGGTCATGTTGATGTGAACAGCTGAAGCTGTCAAATTATTTTTAGTTTATTTATTTTTAATGATGATGATTAAAAATAATAATACTATTAATTTTATTCAATATTCATGTAATTAAAACAATATATCTACATTAATGCGAAACAAGCTAAATATTGTCTTTAAGTCACCATAGGTCTCAGCTCTCTGCGATATCTTGCATATATCCTCCTCAATACACGGTATCCTCCGTTAAATCAAGTAATTTGACCACAATGAGGCAGGACAGGCTTAAAAATTTGCAGCACTGAACATGTTCCCAGATTGAGAGTGATTGATGATGTGAGAACTCAGAAACATGTGAGAACGGAGATGTTCACCGCATGTCTGGCCGTGACGAGTGATTTTTAAAATGAAAGCATACTTGTGCCAGTCTGTCAAGATTGCTTAAAACACTTTAATATTTTAGAGAAAATAGTTAAAGCTTGCATTACCAATGATTGATCTCATCCACGTGTGATCCACCCATACTTAAATATCATGCGACCTATTTTTTAATTACCTGATCCGCAGATTAACGGCAGCATATTTAGATATAACCGAGATCCCCGCATTAGAGTTTTATGCATCGCCCAATATGCAGTGTCAAGAGAGTGACTCCAAAAGGTCATGTAAACTGCACACACTTGATTATGTAATGTGTAAAGTCGTTAATAAGTGTCTCACAGTGCAAAGCATATCTTATCATTTAAATGTCCATGCTTAATCGGTCATCAATAAGGTCTATCGATTAAAGGCTTATCAACAATTAATCGATGATCGAGTAATCGTTAACATCCCTACTTCATACTAAAGTTAACTTTTTTTTTTTTTAAGACCTGATGGTGCTGAAAGAAGAGACGAATCAATGGAAAGAAATGGAAGAGAAACACCAAGACATAACGACTGATGAAAAACCCACACTGACTAAAAAGACTTCATCACGCGGAAGACCTCGGAAATCCAAATCTAGGTGTAATTTCACTTGTCATCAATGTGGAAACCGTTTCAGTCGAAAACACAGCCTTAAAGTCCACATGAGAATTCACACTGGAGAGAGGCCGTACACATGCCAACAGTGTGGAAAAAGCTTTTATTATAAAGGAAATTTAGCGGTGCACATCAGAATTCACACTGGAGGGAGAATTTTTACTTGCACACAGTGTGGGAAAAGTTTTCCTCAAAAACAAAGCCTTGACATCCACATGAGGATTCACACTGAAGAGAAACCTTACACATGCACAGAGTGTGGTAAAAGTTTCACACGTATGAGCATACTCAATTACCACATGAGAACTCACACCGGAGAGAAGCCGTTTCCATGTGCTCAGTGTGGAAAGAGCTTCACAACTAAAGCTAGCCTCATGAACCACATGAATGGTCACACTGGAACCATAGTGTTCACATGTGATCAGTGTGGAAAGAGTCTCACACGCAAAGACACCATTAAGCGACACATGAAGATTCACTCAGGAGAGGGTTTTAGATGCAGTGAGTGTGGAAAGGGCTATAAATGTAAAAGAAGCCTCAGCACTCACATGAAGCTTCACAATGGAGAGCAAATTCCTCAAAATTGAGGCCTTGGCCACACAAAGGGCAGCTTTTTCATGTAGTTTTGCTGTTCATTCATGTGAAGATTATTTCTAAACTACTTTCGAGAGGATCACTTATGATTGTCCATGGCTGGTCCTGCATTAGCCAACACTTGATTCACCAATCAGACGATTCCTGACTTACTATAAATAATCAGAGGCTGTTTCTCAATATGCGTTCTTCCCCTCCTACCCCTACTCCCCCTCCTTTCTAGATTGGGCAACACGGCGGCCCAGTGGTTAGCACTGTTGCCTCACAACAAGAATGTCACTGGTTAAAGAACCCACTGAACACAACATTTGTGTGGAGTTTAGTCATTCTCCCCATGCCTGTGTTGGGTTCCCCAGTTTCCTCCCACAGTCCAAAAACATGCGACCTAGGTAAACTGAACCTTCTAAATTGGCACTATAGTCGAGCTCTTGGTAAACCATATATATCACTTCAGCCATCCCTATATCTGTCATTAGAACAGAAACAAGTCGGGGGAATTTAACCCTCGCCCTGCTTAAGGGTGGGAACCCAGGATCTTATGAGGGTCTTATGAGCTTAGGGCTCTCTCCTAGGACACTATGCCAAACAAGTGTGAACTTGTTCAAGTGTGAACTTGAATACATATTAAGTTACTGAAAATGAAACCCTTTGAACACCTGAAGATGTAAACTTAATAACTGAAGAGGGGTGAATATTTTGACAACTGTTTTGTAGCGTAGATCAGGGGTCACAGCCCAGTGCCAGGTTGTGAGAGTTCCTACTGGGCTGCAAGAACGCAAAATAACTCTATATGTTGATAGATTGAATGGTTTGTTTCATATAAAAACAAGTATCTGCATCTGAAAAGGTGTGAACCAAATGACCTACAGGAACTCAAGAGTTGTGACCCAACCAAAGCAGTTGGGTAATCTCCGGGGCTTACATCCTTTGTTATGAAGTAGTGTCTCACAGACAGTACTTTGGGTTAAGTTACTTGAAGACGGACAAGTTAACATCACGGCTGAGGAACTGCACGATTCATTGTCTTTAATAAAGTCTTCTTTCCCTTAAGAACTTTGGTCAGCTTACTTATTTGATGTATTAGAGTCATCTATACATTGGCGAGCCACCCAAGAACGGTTAAGCCAAATACAGCAAAATCTAACAATGTGTTTCAACTTTATCATGAACCGATAACCATATTTTAACTTGCAAATAGTTTATTAATTTACCAATCAAATGGTCGGCTCTGAAAAAAGAATTAGAAAGATTAGGGAGGAGAAAATGTTTAGGGAGATGCAGGGAACACTGCCCTACACCATTAGATTGTGTTTTTGATCATTCAATCAATCAATCAATCAATCCTTTATTTGTCACGTATACCTCCATGTATTCACATACACTGACATATAGTGAAATTGGACCCCCCCCCCCCCCCCCCCCCCCCCCCCCCCCGACCATACAAAAACATCACATTTCAGGGGAAGGCAGGTCAACGGGAGGTAGCATTTAGAAAAAGGAAGTAAGATACAATTCAGGAAAGAGAGGCGAAAAAAAACTCCCTCTCACCTTGGCCTTGAGTTAGAGCAGTGTGAGATCAGGGAGATAAAAAAAAAGCCCCAGCAGAAGCACATAAAAACAAATAGACATTGACATCGCAACAGGGGATGGGAAAGGGTGTGTGGATGTAGTCCTGCAAGGGCGGGCAGCCGTCGATTCCTGCAGCCATGAAGGCGCTGGTCACAGACCCGCCTACCCCCTCCAGTGGATGAAAGCACACGGAGGCGTGGGATGAAGGGTTAGGTAGTGTCTATCTGTAGCTGTGTATGTGTGTGTGTGTAAGCCTGTAGAGTCCAACAGGTGTCCTTGACAGGGAGCAGGAATTTCAGAGCCTCTCCTTATCTTGCTATCCGGGAGAAGTTGTTTTTTCTCCAGCCGAGGCTGTATGGCTGAAAAAACACTGGGAGCGGAAAGAGAAAAAAGTATTTCAAATTTAGGTCAATACCTGCCAATTTCACAGATATTTAATGTCCGTCACTGGTCTCCAGTCCTGGCTAAATCTTGTTGCAATGCTGCTAATTTCACCCCGATGTTTTCCAATTTTCGGTCTAATACAGCAGTCTGATTAGCAGCATATCTGCCTATTATAGTTTCAATCAAGCCGGTCAGCTTGGTGGGGTTTTGAGCTGCACTGACCGCTTTCATCAGTCGTCGATACCCCAGGGCCCCGCATAAGCCCATCAGCAGAAACCCTGTTATCAAAGTTCCGAATAGGTAGATATCTTCAATATCCTTCAGGGACAGAGCAGCCAGGCACACGACGCGCCACTTCTCCCACCCGTCCATCACGTATCCAGCTGCAAACGTCCCGGCAGGACAAGTGGGCTCTCCCGAGCCCAAACTTATCGTCGAGAAGATGGTGTCAATCGCGTTCAGAGACCAGTTGATCAGATCCATAATTCCTTATTTGTTTGGATAGCAGGGCACGGAGAGCCTCAGAGATAGAATAAGACGAGACAAGAAGAGCCAGCCAGGGAAGATAAGGGACGGAGAGGGAAAAAATGCGACCGCCTTCATCGAGAGCCAAGGAAAAGAGCATTTAACATTGTTTGATTGTCACTCGCGTGAACAAACACTGATTTGCTTTCAGTTTTAGGCTTTTGTCTGCAGCTTCACAAAGCTTGTTGGCGAATGAAAGTCCGGCTAAACTTGTGCGATGTGAACTTGCCATAAGGCAATGACAGTGACCGAACAATGCAGACTCCCAAAAGCCCTGTTTAGACTTCACCATGCTATTTGCCAGTTACGACAGATCAGATTTGTGTCAGATTATGAGATTTTGACTTGATTAAATCTTGATGTGTTGTGGGTAACAAATGAAGACTTTGGTTTCAAAACACTACACATTTATTTTGATTGATTTGAGAAAAGAAACGAGTTTTCTTTATGAAGACAATTAAACTTTCTGTAGACAACTGGTTGCCTTTAAAGATATGTTCATGTGAAAACTCCCACATTACTACAAATAAATCAGTGTATGGGAAACCCAGTGTCTCTATTGTGAATGAGAACAGCAGTGATTTGTTACATGTACAAATACTTAGGGCTGTACTTTTATTTGAAACAGTCAATAAGCTCCATTATATGGACTTTAAAAGGATATCCTTTATAGACTGAGACAGATATTGCCAAAAGGTTTGTTTTGTCCACTCATGTATCACATCTACTGGTGTAGTGTGTGTGTATGTGTTGTAACATAAAAACATTCACTTATTACACAATAAAATATTAAATAAATAAATAAAGTGTCAATAACAATGCATATGTCCACCCTGTCAAGCAAGGATTTGTGACAGGGACAATGACAGTGAGGACATTTTTGGTTAAAGATAGCATTTATTCAACACATGTTGTACCTGCAGCTGGTGAAGTGTTTCCCTGTTTAAGCTCTTTGTACAGTTTAAAAGCTTTATTATTTTATTTCTGATTTTTGTTTGATATTAATTGATATTTCACTATGACAGGGTGGACTTGTTAAGCTTGACAAACATTCAGTTTCAAACACAATATGAGGAAAAATAAGAAACAAAAGTGTAGATACTTAATGTTTGCACATAAAGAAAAACAAAATGGGCACGGGGATGCCAATGAGTACATCAGAGTACATCTTTCTTATAGGGGCATTTACCACATCATGACAGGGTGGACAGCAATTTCAAGGACATGTGCAAAATGATTAATGATATTATAAAAACAAAGTTATTATTTTTTTGTCAAATAACTTAAAGACAATAAGAATATTAAAAAATCTTTTTAATTTGATCTAATTTACCTACTTTAGACTCACTGAAGTTGTCTGAGTGTGTGGGACATGGCAAAATCACATCCATTCAATGAAAGAAAATGACAAAAAATTGATCAAAACATGTTTCAAAACACTTATAATTCTACCTGCATGTGTGTAAAAGTTTAACCAGTTATATTAAACATCAGAGTTTGATTATTGCGCATTATGTCCATATACGACTGATTCAATCTTGTGGGACATCAAAGGCACTTTACAGTGATAATGACCCAGCTAGTGAAACTGAAACTGTTGTGGAAAGTTGCACTGGATCTCGACAAACATCTTCTAAGTTTCAAAAAAGAAGCTGAGGTCTTCGAAGTTCTCAAGTTGAAGCAGTTTATTGTTACAGCAGAGATAATTGATCTCTCTCCTCTCAATGTTCAAAAAACTCACAGTTTATATTCAGTTTCTTATCCATAGTTATCATGTGATGTAGCATCATGCCATTTCTCGGCTCCCATAGGATCTTAGCTTTTTAATTGATTGCTGTATGTTTTTCTGTTTTTCTGTTTTAAAGGTCACATATCATGTGCTTGCATATGATCATGTTGTTTGTTTACTTTCTAATGATTCTCCTTATCAGTTTGGTGAGGGTTGTTTTTGTCTTAAGCAATGCATGTGTTTATCTAAATGTATTGCATACGCTCTGTCTGCATTCTTTCTTAGGTCTGTGTGTCTTCTGCATCACTTGAATCTATGTATTTCTATTTTTTAATAGTGGCAGATTATTTAGTGATTACATAATAAAAGTCTCTCTATAATTCTTCTATATAATCCCCCCTCAGGGACTTAATCAAAAAGTCCCTTTCCTAAATTCCTTTGCTGAAGTGCAACTTAAGAATCTAACATCTTTCCAAGTCTTAATATACTTGTGCAACCAAAAAGTTGCCCATCTACATCCTTATCAATTGTCAGCATCCTTGCGCTGCACTTCAGAGGAGAAACGGAACCAAACATCTCCCTCCACTTTTGGCTTTTAGAAGGAGTAAAAGATCCCGCTCTCCCTAACTAAATACTTTCTTGGGGAGTTCAACACACAACAATCATTAGTCATATTAAAAGCATATGCTTTGTCAGCTTTGCTCACAGCAGTGGTTATACAACATATATAGTTAATTAAGCAACACACTTTAGAAAATATCAATATTTGTAGAACATTCATGGTGCCGGTAAAAAACTGTATCTGATGTTTTATCCCATGTCGCCAGAGGTACTTCTGAGTACTGTCTGGTGTTGGAGCAGACAGTGGGTTTTTAAACCTCCAGTAGAGTCTGCTCTTCTTTTCCATTCATCGTTGGATACTGAGGTGCTCCTTGATCTGTAATCATCTTCCCTCTTTCCCAGTGTACATCTGATACGAGCTCCGGCAGCTTCGATGAACTCCTAAATACAAAGAAATTTAAACTAGTAAATAAGGCTTCAAATGATCATACAATCTTTCAGTTCAGTCCCCTCTATTTACATTTTCCTGTATTAAGCTATTTATGCTTAAAACGCTTATCTTTGTAATTTAAAGCCTCTTAAAATTAGTAAAAGCCAAATACTATTTTTTTTTTTTTTAAAGAAATTGAAGGTAAAAGACATTTAAGGTAGTAATTGTTTTTAAAACTCATCCAACTGTTCCAAATCTGGTCCAAAAACTTCATAAACATGGTCTCTGTAGTCACGCTTGGCAGCAACTTTAGCTATCGATCTAGGAAGAGGCACAACACAACCAAAGAGAATAACAAATATAGCAATTCTTATTCATATTCCAATCTTAAGGAACCATTGTTCCCATGATCCAAATACGGAAGCATACGAGTCACTAAAGTTCTTATCCCCTCCAGTGTTCTCTTTACTTCTTTCCTCATATTTTTCCAATTTTCGCATGACTTCCACCTAGGGCAGTATTATTTGCAATATAGGTGCAGCAGCAAAAGGTGCTTTGCCAAGCCATTTTACTTGTTGGAGCCAATTGTTCTCCTAATGGTTTAAGGGCATCATTTGTGTAATTTATATATCTTTGTTGGTTAAAATAAATGTAGTTAATCCATTCTAAATTTTTCATTGCAGTTATCCACAATATTATAGACTTAAGTCATGATTTTACTTTATCTGCAGCTTTTAAATTCATCTGGTATTCCATTAGGTTGGCCAAGTGCATCTACAGTATGTATGTGAACTTCTGAGTCATATCGTCTCTTAACTCAATGCTTCCAATTCTGCGGTCTTTGTATATCATTTTTCTCTTGATTGATTTGGTCCAATCAGTTATTATCACTTCCTGTATTATTTTAACTCTAGTACAAATCCTTTTCCACTTCAATGGAATATTGGGGTGTAATAGTCCCCTTCCACAAACCAAGTAATAATAATCATCTTACAAATTGGACATTTCATATAATGCAAATACCAAGTGTGTAGTTAGTTAATTGTTAATAATTGCAACTTCTGAAACTGGCAGCATTCCATTTGTTATTGTAGCTGTAGCCATTTGGAAGGTTTGCATATAAACATTTTCTTTTCCCCACATTTGTTGATCCGCTTGTTTGATTATAACATTCATATTCTAATTTCTTATCATATTTTGTAGGGATCTCTCTTATTGGCGGTTGCACTCTAATGTTCATTTCTTTACATTCTTTTTTCAACCTATCATTGTTTTCTAATAGACATTTGGAGTTTCCTATAATATCAAGACATTGAGCAAGGCAAAAATGGGAGTCACTGCAGTTATTTTCCTGAATTTTGCAAAGTGTCTATAATCATGAAGATTTACAACCACTGTTAGCTTTTTCAAAGGTGATGATGAACATATTAAGCAACTGGATATTTGCAATTCTCTAACTGTGTATCTTGCCCAACGATACCACTCATTGTTATCAGCTGCTTCTAAACGCAAGATCTGGTCATAATCAATTTCTTCATACAACACATATGTATCTGTTTGATTCATGCATATCCTCTGGGCTGGCATTTTCTTTTGATGATTGTTCTTTACCTTCATTTTGTTGTGGGATATTCATCCCTTTCCAAGAAAATTAAGAAGTCAATTGTTGGTTACCTTTGTCTGACTCCATTAAACTGGGATAATCCTTTACCTTTGGAGAAATTACCTCTAGGCTTTCACTCATCTTTATTTGCATCACCATCAGTAACAGCAGGAACATCTTCCAAAACAGCTTCTTCCAGTCGTTCCCTGTCTGTTCCTGTGAATGAATAGCTTCATACATGACAGTTAATTTTTCTTACAAGACCAAATTCTTATTTCCCAATGTATTAGACAAGCCACAAGTGTGGAACAGCTCATTAGCATTTCATTCAGTGTTAAGTTCCTGTTTCTATTAGTTTACATGTAATAACTCATTAAAGTATCTGTTAAGATATCAATCCCTTTTGCTAATCCAAAATTGTACTCAATCAGGTTTAGCATGTTCAAATACTTTTAAAAAGAGTTATCGCCCTGATAGATCTTCTTGGTGCCTTTGACCATTCCTTGTGATTGTGCTGGATAAATTCACTCTAGCCTTTGCTTTATTCTTAATTAACAGTACTTCTTTAACAGTTTTATTTATTTGTTTGTTTAATCACTTATATACTTATTCAGCTATTTTTTTTATTAGTTTTAATTACTCTAAATACTTTATAAATGCACAGCCATTATTTACAATTTATTTCTGATGGTATTCCTAATCTAGGAATTACTGTACTTTTTTATTAGAAATATGATTAATCACCACAACCTGCTTTTAATCATAACCTGTTAAGTAGTACAAACTTTTATTTCTTGCCTTGTACTCATTTTATCATAACTTCAAAATCTTTACTAAATGTCACTTCTGGTAATGGTTACTGATCCTTTCCTCACATTATATTCATTTTTCCTAACACTTTACCCTTGATCAAAATTACATGCATCTTTAATAAGAATACTTAGAGGTGTGGTTGGTGCAACAATTAGGCCTCTAGGCTTAGGCTATATACTATGTATTTTCCTCCCCTTCATGCTATATTGTTCACAGGGATCTGTTTTTTGTGTTGTTCAATATAGTGTCTATAAGCACTATAGGTGTTAAAGTCACTTATTTAACTTTCAAATCTGCTACATTGTTTTCTTAAATGACAAACTAATTTCTCTTTCATCTCAAATACCTTTATTGCATCTGTGTTTCCTATTAATTCAATGCTGTATTTGTGCAGTTCTTCCTGTTTTATAAATTCTCACCAGTGCTGTTTTTGTAAAATGCTCTATTCCATCAATGCTAAAATCAGTCATTCCTAAAAAGTCATTATGTTTGCTGACTTTTAACTGAGCTAGAGCTATATGGAGCTGCAGATAATTAAATCCACTAAATATTGTAACAAACTACTATTCATCATAAGATTTTCTGACACATCTATGTATATATAATTTTCAAATGTAAATGCTAATAGGTACCTATCCTCTTTGCTAATTACCTATAATTGGCTGAACAGAAATTAGTTACTGTACTTAACAATATTTGACAACAGGAGGAACATTTGTTCATAAAATGTAGGAACCTTAGCTGGAAAATTTTCTCTCATTGATTGTTCTTATATCCTCAGCTTTGTACCTGATTTGGTTACCAGCATAATTAAAGTATTTTAATTCAAATTAAATTTAAATCTTATTAGTTATATACACAGTCGTACCTGAATTTAAATATAATCTAAATAGAAATATCCAAGGACATATTGCATATTATAACCACTAGGTGTTACTCCTCCTACTCTCAACGAAATATTGTTTTTACATATACCCATTTCAGCATTTTTTCTCTTTTTCTCTGCAGATGTGCATCTGGTTTAATTTTAACTCTCACTGTACTGGTTAATTTCCTAATTCTAAATCTGAGTCCTGCAATGATAATAATTCTTTAAATATTTAGCACTTAAATAATTTTGAGCTATTTATTCAACATACATGTTGCATTCATAATTTTTTCTCTCTCTCTTGATTGATATTTACTTCCTAAGGCAAGGTCATCTAACTGATTGTATACATAGGTTTTATGTAATTTTAAGTTAACTAAAAATTCACTGAATCCTTTTGGTCTGTTTTGCTTTACTCATTAGTCCTCAAAATTAGTTCCCAATTTTTTTTTACTTATATGCCTATATATGAAACAAAATCTGTTTTATTAAACCCCCTTTTTTCCCCCACAAAACATCTTTTAATACACTTAGAGCTTTTCACTGTTGACCTGTTCTGATGTACTGTTCTTTATCCTTCAGTTTCTCCTGGTATTTATTTCCTGAATCTGGATCTCTTTCAGGATCATACTTTTATGTGCAGTCAATAAAAGTCTGCTTTTTACTATCCATGCTTCAGAAATGTTTACCTCAATCAGTTTTCCCCTTTATCAATTGTCTTACATCTTATCTGTTCTCTTCAATAGATATTATATTTTTATTCTATAATCCTCTTTTTAATTGCAATTCCTTTTACTAAATGTGTAGTACTAAATTATATAATGCCTTTTTTCCTAACTTACTGACAGGAGTCTAATTTGATACAAGAAAGGGTTGACTTTTGCTTTAACTTGCAATGTACTTGATTTGGATCATAGTTGCTTTTGAGATTGAGTTTGCTAGGCCACAGCCAACTTCTCTACCTCGCACTCCGAGGCAACTGTTCCATAGATGGTGCAGTCTTTGCATTGTTGTGTTCAGGAATCTCCACATTTCCTGCATATTTAAGGAGTTAAAGTGTAGCATTTCTCCTTCCTTTTGGTGCTGGTGTTGCAGGACATTTTTTTTTGATCAGTTCATCAGTCTTTTGTTTCTCCTTCTTTTCGTCTCTTGAACATATATGGATGGGTCAAGTCTCAGTAGTTCTCTGTATGCAGTGCCTGGCTCACTGCTTTAAGTTCATGTAATAAGAGTCCACAGTCAACAATTTGCTCCTTGTGTTTTTCCAAACACCTTATTCTATTTCCCAGTGCCTTCAGGGATGTTCGGCAGTTGAGAAGACCAGGACCCTTCAAAGTCCATCTCCGTGCCCCTTAATTTCAAGAGTTCACACTTAGCTCATGATTTATCACATAGCTTGTTTGGCATGCTGTCCCGGGAGAGAGCCCTGAGCTCAAGGGATCCTCGGGCCCAGGGCTCCCCCCTTTTACATGGCGAGGGGAAATTGAGCTCAGGTCGATCTCAAACTCCCCCGCTGCTGAGGCCAAGGTGAACTTCTTGAGAGTAAGACATTAGAAAAAGATTTAGGCTTATTATAGAGCATATTTGGCCGGTGGGAGGAAACCGGGGAACCCGGGGGAAACCCACGCGGACACGGGGAGAATATGCAAACTCCGCACAGAAATACCAGATGACCCAGCAAGGACCTGACGCCATTGGTATTCTTGCTGTGAGGCAACAGTGCTAGTCACTGGGCCACCGTGCCGCCCATTCTGGATAAAGGTGGAAGAAGGGGAGGAGGGGGGTTTCTTCCAAATGAAGATAGATGTAGAGAGGAAATAAGGATATATATAGTGACTTGGGGTGCTTTGATTGGAAGATCATGATTAGCTAATGTGGGCCAGCTGGGTCAATCATGAGCACATGCTCCTCTCGAAATTAGTTTAAAATTAAACTTCACTTCAAGAGTTCACACTTAGCTCATGATTTATCACATAGCTTGTTTGGCATGCTGTCCCGGGAGAGAGCCCTGAGCTCAAGGGATCCTCGGGCCCAGGGCTCCCCCCTTTTACATGGCGAGGGGAAATTGAGCTCAGGTCGATCTCAAACTCCCCAAAAAGCAAATGATAAGCGCTCGGGACAGCAGCCGCGTATTTACAACAAGAACTCCCCAAAGTGCAAAGAAAAAAGCGCTATATCCGGCTGCTGGATATAACGTGAAGAGTTGGTGTGGGGATAAGCTTTTCTAGGGAGTGTGTGAAGGCCAGGGTAGGTCTGGTGGCTATGAAATAAATATTGGAGGCTAAGTTTGACTCCTGCGGGAGTCTGAGTGTGGCTAGGAGTGTAGGTGGGGGAGACTCATGGGAGAGTTGGGGCTTAAGTAGGGCTTCTGTGGGAGTCAGTGCTTAAAATAAGGTTTGTGAGAGGTGATAGAGAAGGGTGTGGAGTTGGCTGATTAAGAGGGAAGAGATTTGGCAGCAGAAATATTAGACGCTGCTGGGGGAAAAGACAGGGGAGAGAAGCTGGAAGAAACATAAGTATGCCATAAAATTAGTGTACAGAATATACAACTATACAGAATGCAGCAGAAGCACTCAATGCTGGCAGGTAGCTTGACACTGGCCTGGGAAAAGAAAGAGGAAGGCAGCTGGAAGTAACACAGATAAAATATATGAACAATACAATATAGGCATGAAACATACTAGTGGACTCCTATGCTTAATGAATGCACTAAAGCAGCGAAAGCACTCGACCCTGGCAGAAAAATAAAACGGGAGGGAGACCGGCTGCAAGTAACACACATATGCTATACTATTACTATACAGAATATACAAATTAAGCAATAAAAAGATACTAATGCAGCGGGAGCCCACAACGCTGGCAAGGGGAAAGAAAAAGGGAGAGCTGTTGGAGGTAACATAGTTACTATGCAAAATACAAAATATAATGAACATGGAATGCTTATGAACTACTATGCAGAATAAACAGGTTAATGCCGATACTGGTGAATAACTATACAGAATAAAACTGATGCAGAGGAACCACTCGACGCTGGCAGGGGGAAACAGGAAGGTGAGGGCGATAGGTGAGGCTCTTGCGAGAGCCAAAGCTCATATAAACTCCTGCGGGAGTCGGAGCTTAGGGTAATGTTAAGGTGGAGAAAGGAGGTTGGATAAAAAAGGTAAGGAGTAAAGGGCTGGGCAGCAGAAGCACTCGACGTTGGCTAGGGGAAAGAAAGGGGAGAGCTGCTGGAAGTGACATGATTATTATGCCGAAATACACAATATAATAAACAAAATAGTAATGGACTACTATGCAGAATAAACACTAATGTAGACAGTTGGTGAATTACTCTATGGAAAATAAATAAACTGGTGCAGCGGAAGCACTCAACACTGGAATGGGAAAAGGAAGGTAGCTGCAAGTGGACACAGATATACAGTACTATACGATTAATATGCAAAAGACACAATATAAGACATAGAAGACAATAGCAAACTACTATGCAGAATAAATTAATTAAAGCAGCGGAAGCACTGGATGCTGGCAGGAAAAAAAAGAGGGGGAGAGCAGCTGTAAGTAACACAAATATGCAATACAATTACTATACAGAATATACAAACTATGGAATAAGAAAGATACTAAAGCAGCGGGAGCACACAACACTGGCAGGGGGGAAGAAAAGGGGAGAGGCTGTTGGAGGTAATGAGATTACTATGCAAAATACATAATAGAACAAACATGAAATTCTAATGAGCTACTATGCAGAATAAACAAAATGTAAATACTGGTGATAACTATACAGAATAAATAAACTGATGCAGCGGAAGCACTCAATGCTGGCAGTGGAAACAGGGAGGTGAGGGGGATAGGTAAGAGGTGTAAGAGCATAAGCTTGTGCTGACTCCTGTGATGAGAGTCTAAGGCAAGGGGTTAAGAGCTGGGAAGGAACAGCGGAAGCATTCAATGCTGGCAAGGGGAAAGGAAGGGTGAGGGTGAAAGGTGAGGCTCTTGCGAGAGCCAAATCTCATGTTGACTCTTGCGGGAGTCTGACTGACCTTAGGGTAATGCTTAGATGGAGCAAGGAGGTTAGATGAGATTCAAAGGCAAGGGGTAAAGAGCTGCGAGGGAAACAGTGGAAGCACTCAACACTGGCAGGGGAAACAGAAAGGTGAGGGTGAAAGGTGAGGCTCTTGCGAGAGCCAAAGCTCGTGTTGACCCCTGCGGGAGTCTGAGCTTAGGATAATGCTAAGATGGAGCATGGAGGTTAAATGAGAGTCTAAGGCAAGGGGTAAAGCTGGGAGGGAAACACTGGAAGCACTCAACGCTGGCAGGGGCAACGGAAAGGTGAGGGTGATAGGTGAGGCTCTTGCGAGAGCCAAAGCTCGTGTTGACCCCTGCGGGAGTCTGGGCTTGTGGTGGTGCTGATGGAGCAAGGAGGTTAGACGAGAGTCAAAGGCAAGGGGTAAAGAGCTGGGAGGGAACAGCGGAAGCACTCAAAGCTGGCAGGGGGAACAGGAAGGTGAGGGTAATAGGTGAGGCTCTACCAGAGCCTAAGCTCAGATTGACTCCTGCGAAGTCTGAGCCATAGAGGGGGTTTGCTAGGGATGGACAGATAGATGGCTTTGGATAGAGGATAAAGGGGTGGCCAAGATTGGGCTGAGAGGTTTAATAGGACCGACTGGGGTTTGAAATAAAAAGACTGAGGCAAATTTAGGATTTGAAAAACTTCAGAAGACCATTGACCGAGGGTCTGGATCTGATGCTGGGAAAGCCTGTTAATGGCTGCTGTGGTGGCAGAGCCAATTCTGAATGAATGGCTGGGAAATGGTTAAGGAGGGAATCGTGAGAGGCGGAGGACTTTGAGGTGTTTCTGGAACCAGAGACGTGATACTGGACGATTAGCGTCGTCAGTAAAAAGGGGAGGGCTAGGGGGTTTGTTTCTTGTGATCACCTCAAGTGTAGGTATGCTAGGAGGGGGTGAGTGAGGGCAGAGATGTTGGAGATGTAAATGACATGTCCTTTGTTGAATTGATCTGTCTTACTTTGCAGGATGAGGAAACCCTATATTTCCTCATCGAACAAAATTAGATCTGCTATGGTGGGGTGGAGTGAGGGGTTGAGTTGGAATATGTTCCATGCTGTGATGTGTGACTGAAGGGCTCTGAGGGCTTCTACTTGGAAGATAAGCGATATGGGGTTTGGTGGAAGATATAAAGGGAGTGGCTTAAGGTAATGTCGTTTCTGGAAAGGGAGGGACAGGCGTTGGGTTGGGGTCCACTTCTGGAGCCAATGACCAGAGTTCTGGAAAAAAAAATGAGAAAGAGTCAGTGATTTGGTTTTGCAACCTGGCATGTGTTCAGCAGACTTGATAAATTGTTTTTTGGCTAATGTCAAAATAAGATGTCTTAAAAGCAGCATTAAAGGTTGGGGAGTAGGAAAGCCTTTTTCTATGCATTGGACAGTGTTTCTTTGGCACAATGAATGAGAATACTAGAGGTGGACCATTCGTCTCCCTATAGTATGGCAGCAGCGACCATTGGGTACAGTTTGAAGAAAGCTGATGAACAATGGTTTTCTGGAGTGGAAATCGATTGAGGGGGCCATGTGGTGGCGAACTAGTGGCCTACGAGTAATCTTTGAACCCAACTGATGGGGCAGCATCAGTATATAGGCTAATGACTAATGGGGTGAGAACAAAATTGCTGTAGAAGGAACAGCAGTTCCATAGCTTAAGGAAGGCAATCCATAAGCTGAGTTCATTGCGGGTGGGTTTGGTGAGAGACATTGTGTCTTCTAAATTGTGGACTGTGATAGGGAGCTGGAGCAGGCAAGTTGTAAATAGGTGACCTTTTCTTGAATTATAAGGGAAAGAGAAATGGTTTGGTCAATTTTCTCTTTAGGAAGGGAAATTTTTGCGAATCCAAGTTGATGCCTAGAAATTCTATAGATGTATTGGGTCCAGCCTCTGTGAGAGGAATACCTAGATTGGCGAAAACCTTTTGGGTGATCTCTAGGTGTTTGGCTGGAAGCGATGTGGGGGAGAGATGATTAGAATATCATCTAAAAGTTGGATGAGGCGGGGGATTCTGAAATTATTAGATAGAATCCATTTGTCGGAGAATTTGCGACTTGCACTGCTTATGGCACTAATGCATAAAATCTTGAATGGTGGGGCAGAGAATGGTCCAATCATAAGTAGTTGTCGATCTCTTTTTAAATAAGATGATCGACAGTTTCGGGTTCTGCAATAGCTGATTAAAGATTAGGACAAAGACTAATGGAAGGGAGAGCTGAGACGCCCGGTGGAAACCGTGGGTTAGACCTGAAATGAGAAAGTCAGAAAGATTAGTGTCAGGGTGAGAACGCAGTTCTCTAGCAAGGTGAGAAATATTTACAGGAATCGACAGATAATGTTTTAAATTTTTTTTTTTTTTTTTTTTTTTTTGGTAGACATTTGTCCCCCCACGAGATGGTGGAGCTGAGGATATGGAGCATGGCTTGGCTGGTGGTCCTGGAAATACCTCTTGAAGGCAGAGTAGGTGAAGTAATAAGTTTAAATCCTTGTGGCGTATTACGATCGGACTTCAATGTTTGTTGTGTAGAATATTTTCATGAGCCGGGTAATTTTCAGAAGTTAAATAGCTGTTGGAAGTGGCGGGGTTTATTTATCTGTTTGTTTATTTAATTTTATTTATTTTTAATTTATTTATAGATTTGACTTCGAAAACGATGTTGATATTTGATTTGTGCTTGAACTGTACTTATTAGAAACTGTGTCCATGGAATGTTGGCTATGGGCTTTACTTTAAAACATGATTAAATAACATTACGTTTGGAATCCTAATATGATTAAAATTAGAAGCATATCTGACCCAATTTGTACACAAAGTCTTTGCAACAGAGTCTGTTCATGAACTATCAGGAGAGAGGGCGGGTCTATCTCATGTTCTGAGAGCTCTTGAATAGTGACACTTCTCCTTTCAGCTATTGGCTCAATGGAGTGTCAATCAAAAGTGCAAAGGTCAGCGGCCATTTTGTAGACCAAGTTACAAGTGTTTGTCTACAAGATGCTACTTTACTGAACGCACTCCAGTGACTATTTTGGATGACAGCAGTGTATCCATGGATGTTTATCAACGTATAAAAATGTTATGGACTAATGTTTTTATGGATTGGATTGCTTTGATCCTTGCAGTCAAATTACTCCAAGCAGTTTAAATGTTATGGACCTTTGGACAGGCCCGGAGGCTTGAGAGGTGGGTTTATTTGGTTTGTTATAATTGCTGGTTGGACACAGTTCAACAGAGGACACTAGTCGATAGTGTTTGTGTCTTTTTAAAAAGATTTAAATTATTCTAGTCACGCCTTTGTAAAGATATACAAAATGTTTAGTCTTGCTGGAGAGTAGTTAATTTGCGAGGCTTCCCCTTAAGGCATGCTATGTACGTTACCACAGGTGGACTGCTAAGAGAGCAGTAAGAGTTGGGCTTCATTGCAGTGGCTGTGGCTGAAGTTTCAGGGAGAGCAGGGCTCTGGTTGAAGTTGTAGATGTTTGTTGGTTATGTCCATGTTGCTAGGTTGAAAGTGTAATGCTGTAAAAGTTTTTTAGAGCTAGAGCTTTTTAGTAGTAGGAAGCGTTCTTCCAAATGAAGATAGATGTAGAGAGGAAATAAGGATATATATAGTGACTTGGGGTGCTTTGATTGGAAGATCATGATTAGCTAATGTGGGCCAGCTGGGTCAATCATGAGCACATGCTCCTCTCGAAATTAGTTTAAAATTAAACTTCACTTAATCTATAAATTTGCTTAGTTAATGATCTAAGCATTTTTCCACGTTCCCATTTTTTCTTCATCAAATAAGACTCCTCTCATCTATTTTCTCCTTGCTGTCCAACAGCTGATTTTTCTTAATATTTATTACTAAGTCGTCTGTATCTTTTATTAATTTCTTGTTTCTTTAATTTTCTTCTTTTTCCATTTCTTTAGGTTCAGCTTGTGCTTTACTTATTTTTCTCCTAATCTTTTCTAGTTTTCGTACTAGTTGGTCTTTCTTTACATTGTGTTTTAATTTCTCTAACATTTTTCATACCTGTTTCAATTCTACAGTACATATTTCTCACTCTTTTTACACATTTATCTTATTAGTTTTTTATCTCTCCCTACTTGCTTTTCATTCATCTTAAGTTCTTTTGCTACTTCCATCATTTCCTTCTGTATTGGCCATTGCCCCGCTGAAACAGATGTAGAAAAAAACATTTCTTCTTTAGCCTCTCTCTCTCTCTCTCTCTCTCTCTCTCTCTATGCTTCTTCAGTATTCTTTTTTTTCCCAGAGTTTCTATTTCCTCACACACTGCTTACATCACATGTTCCTTCCTTTTGCCATTTGCCAATATTTTCTGTTCTGTTCGCTCTTATTTAAGTATAATTATAAATTATTAATATCTTATACTTATATCTATATTTTAATTCTAATATTTCCTATGAAGTGTTATTCCTCTCTGTTCCCAAATGTTTAACTTATTACTTCATTCTTTTATAAAACATAATATTATTTTTTTTTTCAAAATTGTATTTACTTTATCATATTTATCTTATACTCCTTTGTAATATACACTTTTACACCTCACTAATATTAAATCAGATGCTGTTATTCACCAAATTTAATTATATTCTAAGAGTTTTATTTTATGATATCCTTGTATCTGCAAATGTCAACCTATTATATATTTCTCCTTATATATTTCTGTCTGAACTGATTTTATTTATTTCCTAAATATTATAATCTCTTCCCTAAACTGCATCAGTCTCTCTGATTTGCAGTCCATCTTTACATGCTATAATTTACAATAATAATTATTTTATCTCTCTTTATCATAAACACACTCCTAAACACAAACACTTAACACTTAAAAACATTCTCACAGTCTAGTCTTTCAAATTTAGAGGACTCATTCACTCAACCTTTGTCCCTTTAATCATTCATTCCTCAGTGTAACACAGAGCGTATATCTTTGCAGTGTCCCACTCAAGGGACCGTGCAGGAGGGGCAACTCTGCCTGTCCACTAATATGGAATTTTACACAACCATTCACACAGACACACTAAAGCAGTAGCTACAGGAATTTCCTTGTGCACGTCATTACAATCCAATCTGCTTTTAATCTCTTAACTGTCACTACACATTCAGGATTCACTCTTAAAATCTAATAATGCTCTATGCATATTCTACATCATAAAAAACTTCCCAAATCTGAGTAACAGTTACTAGTTAACGTTTGTCGCTATCAAGGCCTCTTAACGAGCAAACACAGGTCATTTGCATGCAAACTATTCTTTTTTCTCTTTTTTCTGTAATCAAAACCTCCCTTTATTACTTTTATTTCTTTTAATTTGGAGGAACAGTTAAAATGTCTTTACCATCACAAGCAGGTCCTGGGAGACAAAACAAACTTTTTTTTACATGCAAAACTGCTTTTCTTAATTATTGTGGCCACTTTGTTTGCTTTGTCCCTCCAGCACAGCATGTGCAATTTTTATTTATTCTCTAATCAATTTTTACCTATATTTTAATCTCTTAATTATAATACTCACTTTCTCTCAAACTACACCTCAGCAATTTCTCTCTAGCATTCAACATCCTTAAAACACACTCTTCTCATGCTTTAAAAATTATATTCTCTTACCACATGCATCCTCATACACAAATCTCTCAGCATTTGCAATCTCATTCAATCTCATTCTTTCCTAAAAACATTCACCATTCTCTTTGGTCCAGACCACAAACATATAAAAACACAACATATAGACTAACAAGACTTACTCAGGCCAGTCTACTGAGATCCAGCCCTCCCTGTAAGTGCTTTTCGGATCAAATTACAGGCCTCCTCCCAATTTCCCTGTCTCTATCGGGCGAGTTTGACTCTAGTCCACAGGCGAGTACAGAGACGCGGAGCGCTCCTATGCTCTAATCACACTTACAGAAAGCGATCACTCCAGTGCTGCCTCGCGCGCTTGCTCACGCCTCTCGCGTAGCACATGCATGTAACTCTGTTTCATACACAAATATTTACAGCTATTTGTTAGTGTATAATTTAAGCATTTTGTTAGTGCATAATATAAAGCCATTTGTTAGTACAAGCACATACCTTGACAACCTGGAAGACCTCTTTTTCTTATAAATAGTTGACTTCACTATCTTTTATTACTTTATCATTCACTTTATCATTCCTTTTAATAAATTTAGTCAATTTAAAGGTTCTTTTTAATGGTGAGGTATGTTAAAAGTCGAGTTCAGGCATCTGGTCCATCTCACAGAGCACTCCACAGAGAACCAAAATTTTTAAAGCCAAAAAATTTGCTCACCTTTTTTTTTTTTTTAATCTGCGTGCTTTTTGGTCTCTGCGTGAGTGTCTGCCAAGGATCGGCCCATTGACACCTTCCTTCGACAGCCTCAATCCAGCCCCACGTTTTGAAGGCGCCAAATTATGTTGTGGAAAGTTGCACTGGATCTCGACAAACATCTTCTAAGTTTCAAAAAAGAAGCTGAGGTCTTCGAAGTTCTCAAGTTGAAGCAGTTTATTGTTACAGCAGAGATAATTGATCTCTCTCCTCTTAATGTTCAAAAAACTCACAGTTTATATACAGTTTCTTATCCATAGTTATCATGTGATGTAGCATCACGCCATTTCTCGGCTCCCATAGGATCTTAGCTTTTTAATTGATTGCTGTATGTTTTTCTGTTTTAAAGGTCACATATCATGTGCTTGCATATGATCATGTTGTTTGTTTACTTTCTAATGATTCTCCTTATCAGTTTGGTGAGGGTTGTTTTTGTCTTAAGCAATGCATGTGTTTATCTAAATGTATTGCATACGCTCTGTCTGCATTCTTTCTTAGGTCTGTGTGTCTTCTGCATCACTTGAATCTATGTATTTCTATTTTTTAATAGTGGCAGATTATTTAGTGATTACATAATAAAAGTCTCTCTATAATTCTCCGATACTGGGAGGGCATCTATTGTGTAAAAAATATGCTGGAATAGTTGGTGGTTCAGGGACTAAGCTGAAGGATAGTGAGTGAGGATAGGTAGATAACTACACCTCACATCCTATAGATACATTAATATAAAATAACTTACATTTAAATTGTTTATGTAAAATGTTTGTTGCCAATTTTATGAAAGTAGCCAAGCAGCATCACACCCTGTAATACTGCCTAACATTGCTCAAAAAGTCGGTATCATCATCCTGACGCAAACTCACAGCATTCAGCATGTAGTTTTGTGACTGTTAGATCAAAAACAACAGCTGAATTCTGTAGGCCTGCTGTTTTTATAAATAATATTTTACATTTTACACTGAATTCTGTCCAAAATATGACTTTTTTTTCTTTTGCTAAAATAAATTCTTATTGTATTTGACTGTATACTGTCTTTAAATTAGGCTAGCTGCCTTATTCTCTTCAAAGTGCAGCTCTCATACAGAGCCCGTTATTTCAGTGTTTTTTCCAGGCTATTGTGAAATTTGTGGATTCCTTCTGTTTTGTCCTCAGCTGATCACATGGAAAAAGGAAAATGGCAGGAAAAACTTGAATTTGATAATTGAGTTGTTTTTCCCTTGATGGTCATTTTCCTTTTTTTCTTATTTATTTCAACTATCACATCACTTTTCAGGTGAAGGGGAAAAAGTGTTGTACTTATCTGAAAAAAGCTTTAGATGTTTTAAATAATGAAGTGTATTTTTTCTTTTAAAGGATTACACGTTTTTCATTCGTTCATTTTCTTTTCAGCTTAGTCCCTTCATTAATCCGGGGTCGCCAAAGCGGAATGAACCGCCAACTTATCCAGCACATGTTTTACGCGGCGGATGTCCTTCCAGCCACAACCATCTCTGGAAAACAACCATACACACTTATACACACTCATACGCTACGGACAATTTAGCCTACCCAATTCACCTATACCACATGTCTTTGGACTGTGGGGGAAACTGGAGAGTACATGTTTTTAAATGAATTTTAAATAAGTTTGAATGATTATTAAATATATCCCAAACATTGTGAATTTTATTTAGTTTATAAAGCATAATATGAATCTACTGAAACAGAACTTTGTGACGCTGGGTCATTTCTGCAACTTTTTAATAAGAATGTGAAATAACAGCACAGTGGAAGACTGTATATATAATAATAATATCAGATAATAACAACAATAAAGAAAATAAACAATGTACAGTACATACAAGTGCAAACAAATGAACAAAATCTGAAATTTGAACATTAATCAAACAACATAGAGACAACATAGGTAATGTCTTCAATAAAACATGGCGGTGAATCCTAGGATAAATATACTCTAGCTTGCTATGAAGAATTAACATTCCTGGTTAAATCTCGGCAGTGAGGTCCATGCAGCTGGGACTTAAAAGCCTCGGAAATCTGAAACAAAAAGAAGACGACAACCAAAAAGTGCACAATTATATGGTTGAAAGTTAAAGATGGGTGGGAGGGAGGGTTACAGGCAGTTTGAGCATACTTACCAGGCTGTAATCCCACAAGTGTTGTACAGAATCCAGAGAGAGAGGAGAGACCATGGAGTAGCCTACTCACACTCACTATTGCATAAAGGAAACTTATGAGAAAAAAAAGAGAGAATAAAGACAAGTCAGTAAGAGAAAATACAGTTCTCTGAAAGTAAAGGTGAATGGTTTGTAAGACCCACTCATTCAGCCTATTCCAACCAAGTCTCTATTTGGAGAGCAGTGTTGGTGCTTGACAGTGCATGAAGAGTACTTCAGGGGGAAAAGAGCAGTGATAGTTGTACAGAATCCATAGAGAGAGGAGAAAATATGGTCACAGGTGGAAACTTGGAGTTGGACATGTTAGAAGTGGGTGAGAATGGGGGATGAAGATGGAAAGATGTTGTTTCACATCCAGTCCAATTCCAGCCCTTTCCCAGCAAAAGATCTCTTTGAGCCATAATCATAGAGTAACTCCTCATCACTCAAAATGTCTTTAGTAGCAATAAAGAGAATGATGTCTCTATCATTAAGGACATACAGCCTGGGCTGGATATTGGCTCTTTCCAGGAGTGACGTATCAGGCGTCCATAATTGAACTTCATGGGATGGCACTGACAACTTTCTTCATGTGCGTCAATGCACATGGCTTCATGTTGTTTGTTCTTATAAAAAAACATATGGCCAGCTTTGATGCCGCCGGTCGAAGCAATTGCCATCCCATCTTCATAGCTAACCAGCTGGCCGTGGTATTCACAGACGACCTCCCCGATCTGAAAGGGTCTTTTAGTGAAAACACCATCGCCCTTGTCAGGGATGGGCCTGACAGTCAGTCCTTTCCAGCGTTGAGAAAAAATCATTTTATTCACAAAGCTGCTGTCCATGACCAAGTCCAACCTGGCAACGGGCTTCCACTGCTTCAGAACCACTGCAGCATGTGGGATGTTTGACATCCACCCTTGTTTGTGTAGCGGATGTAATCCATTAAGCATTTGTGTACGCCCATTACTAACTAGGGGTTGTTAAGAAGTGTATAAAAGCCCATCAGAGAACAAGGGAAATTGCGTCATCGTTCAGCTGACTCTCTGTGGTGGGTGTGTCGCGGCCGTGCGTCTGGCTGGTGTCTGTTCGGCTCCTGTTGCACTGTTGAGTGGCTGCGGTGGGCCATCGTGAGCTTAATGGAATCACGCTCCATATTGCCTCGTGTGTTTGTTGACATTTCTGCACGCTCTCGCTACTGCTGTCTTTCCGGTCGTTATTAGTGCGGACGCCTTGCTCTGCTGGAGGGATGATTGGCATCGTGTGTAGTGATTGCCTTGCGGCTTGAGCGTCTTCTCCTGCTTTAGCACTTGCTGGATGCTGCTGTTTTGCTTCTGTTGGTTCTTTTTGTTTTGTTTCCCTGAAGTGTTTCTTTTAGTTTTGCATATTTGTTTTTGTTTTGTTTCTTAAATATCCGTTTTGCTGCTTTTGCATATGTGAAAGGGACCGGAAATACGGCCCTCCAAGTCCCTATGACCAACCCCAGGAGGGTCTCCCCAATGGTAAGTTTTCAACTTAATGGACAGTGACAAGCAGAGTTAGATTACAGTTCAAAAAGATCTCAATTTTATTTCTTACAGTTACTTTTAACACTGAGCTCAACATCACAAAAATATTCCTTTAATTGAACAATTTTCCTAGTGGCAAAAACACCAGTTAAAGGATACCTTCCCAATTCTGTACCCGTTAAGGCCTTACACTTCAAGCACGATCCCCCCCAAATTAACATGTAGATAATGGACCAATGTGTAGCCGTTATTAATCTACAACAAAATACATCCATCCACAAAAAGAAAACACAAACACAGGCAAATAATAATGGCAAAATCAATAAACAAAAGTCCATACAAATATAGATCCCACCCTCAAACAGCATAAACCAAATAGTAAAATTAATTTGGTTGTTATTCTAGAACAAAATACAACAGTAAAGAAAATAAAAGAAAAAAAAAACACATCAAAACAATATCTATACAATAACCAAGAAACCTATACAAATACAAATCCCACACACAACCAAACAAAAATTTGATTAGTTAGCCGTTGTTATTCTTTGTTGTTATTCAATGTGTCTCCCTCCAGCATATAATAATACACAAATAGGAACCATGATCTATAAACATTGAGAACAAAAAATCACAAACCCAAAATATAATAAATTGTATACACCACCAACCACACAATTCAAAGTATCAAATGCACACCAAACCCTTGGTTCCGATTTGGCAATACCAATATGCAGGCAATGTCACATCATCCCTGCAATCATAACAACAAAACCAACTTCTCAAAATAATAATAATAATAATAATAATAAAGGGGGAAAAAATAGAAAACAAAACAACAATAAAAAAAATCACATCACTCAGGGAAAGTACACTACAAAAAATGGTTTCCGACGGCAACACGCACAGGTGGTTTGAGGACCTGTGTAAATCATACAAGTCTGCGCACATGAATTAGCCACCAATGATATGGAATCCGAGGCGCTTACGTCCGAATTCCAATACACACACCCCTGGAAATACTGCTTCCGAATAAGGCTGGATGCCACTCAAATTACAGCAAAGCAGCAGGTAGCAGACTCTGCTAAACACTCCTTACAACTCTTTTCTTTTTTCTACATATACTCTAACACAGAAGACTTACCTTTGGAATTAACTTTACATTATACACCATAAACCGACCGCGCACCGTCAAGTTAAGAACAGTTGCGGCTATCGGCATTTAAGAGAGAAATACACTGCTTTAAACTTAATAATCCATTCCAACATGCTTTACTCACTGGAGGGCTACTAGAGAGAATCCCATCAACAGGTCAAAACAACAAGATGCCAACCAGAGATGGAGCGCTCACCTGCTCTTATAAAGCCTTGATGTGATTAGCACGCAACACAAGCATTTAAAGGAACAGTCTACTACACATTCATGTCATGTGCGCAACTTTGTCCATGTGTTTCTTAAGCTGAGCTACATGAGCGAAACTCCGTAGACACTGATCACTGAGTGCATGTGAATGGTTTCTCTCCAGTGTGGGTCTCCATGTGTTTATTAAGGTCTGATGAGTTGCTGAAACTCATCTCACACCGAAGCTGCGGTCACACTAGAGTTTGAGCATGCGAAATTCTGTTGTACGGTGCTGCGAAAAGGGACGGGATTAAACAAGATGATTAGACATTAAAAAAGTGAGCGATTGGTCCATATTTTAATTTTCTGTCCAGAGAGGTCATGTTTTGATCTTCGATTGGTCTCACACAGTCAAATGATGCAATTTTGCAGGTCAGAATTCACCAAGCTTGAACTTTGCAATGCAGCGAACTGTGAAACTTGATTTACGAACTTGCGTTTCTGGTCTGACGCATTCGTGTGCGTATGAATGGAAGTCTATGGGGAGGAAGAAAAGTCTAGTGTGACCGCGGCTAAAGTGCATGTGAATGGTTTCTCTCCAGTGTGGCTCATCATGTGTTTATTAAGGTGTGATGAGCAGCTGAAGCTCTTTCCACACTGAGTGCATGTGAATGGTTTCTCTCCAGTGTGGATCCTCATGTGTTTATTAAGGTGTGATGAGCAGTTAAAACTCTTCCCACACTGAGTGCATGTAAATGGTTTCTCTCTGTGGTGGATCCTCATGTGTTTATTAAGGTGTGATGAGGAGCTGAAGCTCTTCCCACACTGAGTGCATGTAAATGGTTTCTCTCCAGTGTGGATCCTCATGTGTTGATTAAGGGATGATGATCTGCTGAAACTCTTCCCACACTGAGTGCATGTGAATGGTTTCTCTCCAGTGTGGATTTTCATGTGATTATTAAGGTGTGATGATTGGCTGAAACTCTTCCCACACTTAGTGCATGTGAATGGTTTCTCTCCAGTGTGGATCCTCATGTGAATCTTAAGATAACCTATTCTTCCAAAACTCTTTTCACACTGAGTGCAGGTGAAATGAATCTTGTCTCTCCTTTTCAAAATACCATCAGTCTGTAAATTAGTTTTTTCCTCAATTTTGACATGATGTTCCTCCTCTTTACTCCCCTCATTCTCTTCAATTGGGTCTGAAAATAAATAAAAATAAAAAAACATTAGTCTTCATTAAGTCTTAAAAACTCATCAAAAGCTGAAAAGACACTGGAAACATTGGCTACACACTTTAATTTTGATGCACATTAAATGTAAAATAAATCAGATCATATTTTGTTTGGTCCATTAACGGGTACGCATTTAAGCAGATTCAATTCAAATAATCTTTATTTATCTAGTGCTTTCACAAAGTAAATTGTGTCCAAGCGGCTTAACATAGAAGTTATAGTAAATTGAAACAGTGTCAGTCCAGATTTCAGAGATTCTCATAAAAATTCATTTTGGTCATATTGATAAGACACAGATTTGAAAGCTGTAAATGGCCTATTTTTATTCGTATATATTCATAATTACAACAAAATGTTTTTCTAAAATTTGTGAACCAGACAGGGAATACTTGTTCATCCTGTGCCTGACTGGTAAACACATCACACCTGACAGGGTAACAGCTGAACAAACAGCTGAATATTTGCCTCGCAGACATGAGACATACCTGTACAGCATCTGCATACCGGTTGGAATGTGCACCTTTCCCCTTGTATGCTGTTGGGTCATTTTCATCCACTCTGGGGTGATTTTGAGGCTTAATTTGGCCAAAACCTTCTCTGTGTTTCAGCAAATGGACTGATATTTTGGTACATATTATTTTGACATATTCTGGGAAAATGCTTTGAAAAAAAAAAAAAAAAAAAAAAAAAAAACAATACACTCTGGGCAAATTTACTCCCTTTTCGTTATATTCATGAATGTTTTTTTCTCCATTGGCCTCTACTATAACAACATTTTTTTGATTGCAAAGCCATGACAGCATATAATCATGCATTTATGATTGTTGGTGTTTTCTGTGACGACAGTCAACATTGTTTAATTGGTCTCCACCCATGGGATGGCAAAAGTAGTTCTCAAGTATATTTTGTCAATAATGGGGTAGCTTTGTAGTAAAACATCAAGAGCTGTTCAAATTGTTTTGTTTTTATAAGGTCCCACATGGTAAGCTAGTTAAGAGTGAGAGTAGCTGGAAGTGTGTGCAAGTTTACACGCAAGGTTTAAATATTGTGTTGTTTTGTGTTTATAAGTGTATGTGCGATCACCCCTTCTTTTTTTTCTTTCCTCTCTCCCCCACACTCCCCTACATACAAAACCCACAGATACCTTTCAGATGCTTCTGATAAATGTTTTCAACAGCCCTCCATAAAATGGGTGGAGTAAAGACAAACTTTACCAGTTGGAATGTTCAGGGGCTAAATCACCCAGTGAAAGGAAACAAGGTGTTCGCATATCTTAATAAGTTCAAATCTGATATTGTATATTTACAGGAGACTCATCTGTTGAAAAAAAGATTAAGAGAAACTTAATAGAGGTGGCTATACACAAATATATCATTCTAACTTCAAGAGCAAAAGTAGGGGCGTTGCTGTACTCATACATAAGAATGTACAGTTTGTTATGGAGTCAAATGTGTTGGAAAAAAAGGCAGATACGGAATAATCCAAGGTAAACTTTTTAACATGTCTGTGGTCCTGGCCAATGTGTATGCTCCTAATTGGGACAATGTACAATTTTTCAGTGATTTATTTTTTAATTTTGCCTAGTCTCGACACATACAATTTAATTTTAGGAGGCGAATTTAAAGTAATTGTGTTTTGCACCCAGTTTTGGACCGCTCTAGCTCTTTGAGTAATACATTAAGTCAGTCAGCACAATGTATCAACTCCTTCCTTCAGACATATACCCCCGGTTTCACAAACAAGGTTTAAGGCTAGTCAAGATTAAATTGCATGTTTGTGCTGTCTCAACTCAAAATAATTTGCAGTGAGATGTCTTAAAATACGTCAGGTCTCCAGGTGCACACCAGTAATATACTTTTCTAAGGCCATTTTATAAATGTGGCTTATATAGCCTAATTTATCCAAGGCCTAGTCCTGGCTCAATCTAAGCGCCGTTTGTGAAACTGGGCCATAGTGTAAGTGACCCCTGGAGGTTTAAATATTCTTTAAATATCCGATAAAGAGTTATCTTCCATGCAATTTTCCTTCTAATCACCTGTGCATCAAACCTATTCCAGGATTGACCATTTTCTCTTGGACAAGCAGTTACTTCCCTTAATGTCAGAAGTGGAGTATGGTAGTATTGTTATTTTGGACCATTGTCTCACTAAAGCTATGTCTTCCAGGCAATGTAATCCCTCAACGTGTCGGTTTAACTCAAGATTCTTGTGTTACATGCTGGCTCAAGCATGCAACAAAATGAAGGGAACCCAAACCAAGTTGAATGAAAAAATGCAAAAGATTTATTTAAAGGTTACAAATAAACAAAATAATAAAATAAAATAAAGTGCAAAGGGGTATCAAAGTAACCAAACTAAATGTCTAACATAAGATTCACAACAACAAATTACATAGGAGCAACTTTCAAATAAACAAAACAAATATAAGCGGTGGGTAAGCCAAAGGAAGCCAAACGAAAAAACGATCCTCCAAAGCAGTCTCCCAAACACATCTTGGAAGCTCCTTAAATAAGCCAGAAGATTAGCCGCACCTGCTGCACCATAATGAGTCACCTATTAAGAAAAAGAAAGCAAAAACCAGGAAACAGGACGAACCAATCACAAACCCATAACACCTCCCCCTTAAAAGAAAGAGATGATAACAATCTCTATCCTTAACTTATCCTTTATCTGTTTTTTTATATAAATCCCAAATAAATTTAAATCAAAACAAATAAAAATTAAACTTTCCTTCATTTTAGAAAAATAAATGTTGAGCAAATCACCAGCAATCTCCCCCGCATCTGGAAGCAGCAATTTAAGGGAAAGCCAAACATCCTAGAACTAAACAGAAGACAAAAACACACATTCAATCAAAACACTACCCATAAGGGGCCCTATACAAGGCGTCAGCCAACACGTTGTCCACGCCCCTTATGTGACGAATATCGAGAGCAAATGGTTGTAAGAAGAGAGACCATCGAATCAGACGCTGATTAGGGTTTTGTAGAGAATGCAAGAAGGTAAGGGGATTGTGATCGGTATATACCACAATTGGCGTGATACCAGAAGTCAGGTAAACCTCAAAATGTTGAAGTGCCCAAATTAAAGCTAAAGCTTCTTTTTCGATAATAGAATAATTTAGTTGGTACGAGTTGAACTTTCGCGAAAAATAGCTAATAGGTCGATCGATACCATTTTTGTCGGCTTGTAACAAAACCGCACCAGTCCCGATGTGACTTGCATCCACCTGAACTTTAAATGGATCAGCCAGTCGCGGAGCTGCCAAAACAGGAGATGAAGTTAGCATTCTCTTTACGTTTTCAAACGCATCTTCACACTTTTTTGTCCAATCAAATTTTACTTTTGACTTCAGCAAATCTGTGAGGGGAGCCACCACAGAAGAAAAATTTGAACAAAAACTTCGGTAAAACCCTACCATACCTAAAAATCGCATCAATTCTCTCTTTGTCTGAGGAGGTGGAAAATCATCAATGGCCAAAACCTTTGCTCGAACAGGTCGGACTTGCCCCCTGCCGACTACCTTCCCCAAATATGTCACGGTGGCTCTAGCAAACTCACACTTTGCTAGATTCACCGTGAGATTTGCAGCAGTCAGACGGGTGAACAAGTCACGAATGCGAGTTACATGCTGATCCCATGTGTCACTATAGATGACAATGTCATCTAGATAAACAGCGCACCCTTCCAATCCTGATGTCACTCTGTTCATTAATCGCTGAAACGTAGCTGGAGCGTTTCGCAAACCAAAACTCATAACAGAATACGAAAATAGGCCAAAAGGTGTAATAAATGAAGATATTTCCTGAGCACGTGGAGTCAGCGGTACCTGCCAATATCCCTTGAGCAAATCAAATTTGCTCACATAGGAGGCAGAACCCACCTGATCCACACAATCTTCAATCCTAGGTAAAGGAAATGAATCTGGTTTGGTTATTGCATTTACCTTCCTATAATCGGTACAAAATCGTTGTGAGCCATCAGGCTTACCAACGAGCAAACAGGGTGACGCCCAATCTGAAAAGGAAGGTTTTGCTATATTATTCTGCAGCATATAATTTACTTCAGCTTCCAGCTTCTTTTGCTTGTCCAAAGACACACGGTAAAATCGTTGTCTAACAGGTTTTGATCCCTCTACATCGATGTCATGTTGAATTACACCAGTGCGGGTAGGCGTATCTGAAAAAAGATTAGAAAATGCATGCAACAATGAAGTCAGTTCAGCGCAATGTTCTTCAGGCAGATGTTTCAGTAACTCATCTAAGCGTTTCAAAGACTCTGAATTGTTAAGCCGGGGATTTAAAATAGCGTCATCCGGAACTTTTACATCTTTTTCCGATTCGCTCACTAAAGTGGTGTTAGCCAACATCACTGGTGATTTACTAGCCTGAATTCCATCTCTACTATAATAAGGCTTTAATAGATTAACATGACACAACTGAGTTGACTTCCTACGCTCAGGAGTAGACAATACATAATTTTGATCAGACACTGATCGCAACACCGTATAGGGTCCTGAAAATTGTGCACAAAAAGGTGACTCCGGTAGAGGAAGCAAAGCCAAAACCTGATCTCCTGAACTAAACTTACGGACAGCCGACTTCCTATCAAACCAACCCTTCATTTTCTTCTGAGCTTTTTCCAGCTTTTCCTTGGCTAGTTCCCCAGCCAGCAGCAAACGTCTTCGAAAACCTAAAACATATTTGAGCAAACTTTTAGGTGGTTCATTTGGCACAACACCATCAGTCAACACAGACAAGGTTCCTCGTACAGAGTGCCAAAAAACAAGCTGGTTTGGACTAAAACCCAGACTTTCTTGAACAAATTCCCTGGCTGCTAATAGCAACCATGGCAAACCCAGCTCCCAATCTCCTTTTAACTCTGTGCAATAGGCTTTCAATAAAGACTTTAGTGTCTGGTGAAAGCGTTCTAGAGCACCCTGGCTCTCAGGATGATAAGCGCTTGACTTGTTATGACGTATTCCTAATTGCTGCAACACCTCTGAAAACATTTTTGATGTGAAATTTGTGCCTTGGTCACTCTGAACAATCTTTGGAATTCCAAAGATTGAAATAAATTGTGACAACGCTTTTACTACAGATCTAGTTGTAATAGAACTTAAAGGGTATGCTGCAGGATATCGAGTGCTCTGACACATCACTGTTAGTAAATATTTACTTCCTGACTTAGAAGGTGGTAATGGGCCTACACAATCCACTATCAGATGTTGAAAAGGTGGTTCCAAAACAGGTATAGGATACAAGGGAGCAGGTTTCAAAGTCTGATTTGGTTTCCCAGTCTTCTGACATGTTGGACATATTTTAATGTATTGTCTTATTTCAGATTTTACACGAGGCCAATAGAAATACTGCAGCAAGTGTTGATAAGTTTTATTTACACCCAAATGACCCGACATACCTCCATGAGCAGCTGCTAATACAGCATCACGCAAAGAAACAGGAACTACAACCTGTATCACAGCTCCACCCAAACCTTCCTCTCGGTTCGGAGTCATTTTCGTAGCAGCACTTTGTTATGAACAAAATAACATGCACTAGAGCTTTCTGCTGCATCCTGGGACAAAGCCAACTCAAACAAGGGTTTCAGCGAAACATCGTCACACTGAGCAACTTCCCAATCATGACGAGTAATTGAGGGTACTGCAATAAAACCTGGAACAGACTTATTAGAAGTCACAGGAATTTCCCTTTCCAATAATCTTGTTCATCAATCTCTTGTTTTCGCATAGCGCGTTGTAAATGCACATGACACAGATGTCTCTGGAAATCTTTAGAAATATCAGTCTCACCCAAAGTAGGAGTGGTTGTCACTACTGGAGGTGGTGGAACATCAGGCCATACACGATCACCTGCCAGATTATTCCCCAAAATAACTGACACCCCCTCTACCGGTAAAGAAGGACGAATACCCAACACCACTGGCCCACTCACCAACCTCAGACTGAAGAAGAAACAACCTATGCAAAGGAACAGACAAGGTATTTAACCCAATTCCTTGTATTAACACATTACTCCCGGTTTGAAGTTTCCTGTGAAAAAGGTTAGAACAGATTCTAAAATAAATGATTCAGATGCACCCGTATCACGAAGAATTTTTACAGGCGTTTTCTCAGCATTTTCCTTCAGTGACACATAGCCATCTGTAATGAAAGGAGAATAACTTCATTAGCTGCTCCAACCATCATCACTGGCTTCTGCAATACAACAGGATGATCAGTAGTATTTTCATCAGTCTGAACTGAAGATACAAGTCAAGATGGCTTTTTGGTTCAGATTTTACACGTGACAATTTTCCCTTTCAGTACAAGACAGTCTTTTTTCCAATGGCCCTTCATATGGCAATAGGCACAGCGGTCATTGTTTATCACTATAAGGCTTTAAAGCTTACCTGCCTTTTCGGTTTTACTGATTTCAAATGCAGAAGGTCGTTAAAGCTGCACTTTCGCCCAAAAACATTATCCGACCTTACTTTTATTTTGATGCCACTGCCCCTTCTCTCAACTTTATGCGTCAGTACATACTCATCAGAGATAACAGCAGCATCTTCTGCAGACTTTACTTTGCGTTCTGTCAAAAAAAGAACAACATGTTCAGGAAGTGTAGCTTTAAATTGTTCCAATAGGACTAGTTCATACAAATTCTCATATGTTTTAACTCCCGACGCAGAGCACCAACGATTCTAACTGAAGTTTTAATTTCAGACACAAATTCAGAATATGTTTGTGCATTAGATTTCGAATATTTTCTAAATCTCTGCCTGTAAGCCTCGGGAAACCAACTCGTAAGCTTTTAGCACAGCTTCTTTGATCTTACTATAACTCCCACTATCTTCTGCTGATATAAGCCGCATACGCTTTCTGTGCTTTACCCAGTAAGCACGCACTGGAAGCATCATAGTCTGTTCCCTATCTGACCAGGCCATTGATGCGCTTAATCTTTCAAATAATCTGAAAAAGGTTGTCAACGTCTGTTTCACTGAATTTCGGTAACAACTTAATATTATTGGTCACATCCAACCCTTTTTTAGCAGACACCAACTGCACTGTTGGCACTTTCACCTAACTTTCCCTCACCAATTAGTTGAAGCGCAGCGCTTCAACCTCTAATCTGCGTTATTTCAAGTTCACGGTAATTTTTTGCTTTCTCTAACTCCAAAAGCATTAATTCTTTGTTTTTGTTCAAATGACAGTGATGTTGCATCTTGTGAAATCGGTTGTAAATAATTCACGTTCTTCCCAAACAAACAGACCTTTTCAGCTTCAAACATCCCTAAACGAACTAAACCTGCCTTTTACAACTACAGCAATAGATCCTCAATTCTTGACTGGTGTTTTTAATTAAGGTTTTTAATTAAGGTTCCAAGTTACCTGAGGACGAGCCCCCATTTGTTAAATGCTGGCTCAAGCATGCAACAAAATGAAGGGAACCCAAACCCAAGTTGAATGAAAAAATGCAAAAGATTTATTTAAAGGTTACAAATAAACAAATAATAAAATAAAATAAAGTGCAAAGGGGTATCAAAGTAACCAAAACTAAATGTCTATCATAAGATTCACAACAACAAATTACATAGGAGCAACTTTCAAATAAACAAACAAATATAAGCGGTGGGTAAGCCAAAGGAAGCCAAACGAAAAAACGATCCTCCAAAGCAGTCTCCAAACACATCTTGGAAGCTCCTTAAATAAGCCAGAAGATTAGCCGCACCTGCTGCACCATAATGAGTCACCTATTAAGAAAAAGAAAGCAAAAACCAGGAAACAGGACGAACCAATCACAAACCCATAACAATATATATATATATATATATAGAGAGAGAGAGTGTATCGTGTGTGTGTATATGTATAGAGTGTCTCAAAGCCTAAGGTTAAGTGATTCACCTCTCACGCCAGAGACCCGTGTTCTATCCCAGACCCTGACAAGAGTGATTATGTGTATAGAGTGTTTTGTGTGCATATGTATAGAATGATCATGTGTGCATATCTATGGAGTGTATATGTATAGAGTGTATCATGTGTGCATATCTATGGAGTGTATATGTATACATTGTATCATGTGTGCATATCTATGGAGTGTATCATGTGTGCATATCTATGGAGTGTATATGTATACAGTATATCATGTGTGCATATCTATAGAGTGTATCATGTGTGAGTATATGTATAAAATGTGTGTGCATATCTATAGAGTGTATATGTATAGAGTGTATCATGTGTGCATATCTATGGAGTGTATATGTAACATTGTATCATGTGTGCATATCTATGGAGTGTATCATGTGTGCATATCTATGGAGTGTATATGTATAGAATGTATCATATGTGAGTATATGTAGAGTGTATCATGGGTGAGTATATGTATAAAATGTGTGCATATCTATGGAGTGTATATGTATAGATTGTATCATGTGTGCATATCTATGGAGTGTATCATGTGTGAGTATATGTATAAAATGTGCATATCTATAGAGTGTATCATGTGTGCATATCTATGGAGTGTATATGTATAGAGTGTATCATGTGTGAGTATATGTATAAAATGTGTGCATATCTATGGAGTGTATCGTGTGCATATCTATGGAGTGTATATGTATAGAGTGTATCAAAGCCTTTGGATACATCAACTTCCAGTAGCTCAGTGGTTAAATGATTCACCTCTCACGCCAGAGACCCGTGTTCTATCCCAGACCCTGACAAGAGTGTATCATGTGTGTATATGTATAAAATGTATCATATGTATAGAATGTATCATGTGTGCATATCTATGGAGTGTATATGTATAGAATGTATCATGTGTGCATATCTATGGAGTATATGTATACAGTGTATCGTGATGTGTATCATGTGTGAGTATTTGTATAAAATGTGTGCATATCTATGGAGTGTATATGTATACAGTGTATCAGTGTGAGTATATGTATAAAATGTGTGTATATGTATAGAGTGTATCATGTGTGCATATCTATGGAGTGTATAATATAGAGTGTATCATGTGTGAGTAAATGTATAAAATGTATAGAGTGTATCATGTGTGTATATCATGTGCATATCTATAGAGTATATCATGTGTGCATATCTAAAGAGTATCATGTGTGCATATCTATGGAGTGTATGTATAGAATGTATCATATGTGAGTATATGTATGTATAGACTGTATCATGTGTGCATATCTATGGAGTGTATATGTATAGATTGTATCATGTGTGCATATCTATGGAGTGTATATGTATAGAGTGTATCATGTGTGCATCTATGGAGTGTATATGTATACAGTGTATCATGTGTGCATATCTATGGAGTGTATCATGTGTGCATATCTATGGAGTGTATATGTATACAGTATATCATGTGTGCATATCTATAGAGTGTATCATGTGTGCATATCTAAGGAGTGTATCATGTGTGCATATCTATGGAGTGTATATGTATATAGTGTATCATATGTGAGTATATGTATGGAATGTATCATGTATGTATAGAGTGTATCATGTGTGCATATCTATGGAGTGTATATGTATAGATTGTATCATGTGTGCATATCTATGGAGTGTATATGTATAGAGTGTATCATGTGTGCATATCTATGGAATGTATCATATGTGCATATGTATAAAGTGCATCATGAGTGTATATGTATAGAATGTGTGCATATGTATGGAATGTATCATGTATGTATAGAGTGTATCATGTGTGCATATCTATGGAGTTTATATCTATAGCATGAATCATGTGTGCATCTATGGTGTATATGTATACAGTGTATCATGTGCATATCTATGGAGTATATGTATAGAGTGTATCATGTGTGCATATCTATGGAGTGTATATGTATAGAGTGTTCATGTGTGCATATCTATTGAGTGTATCATGTGTGAGTATATGTATAAAATAAGTGCATATTTATGGAATGTATCATGTATGTATAGAGTGTATCATGTGTGTATATCTATGGAGTGTATGTGTATGTGTGCATATCTATGGAGTGTATATGTATAGAATGTATCATATGTGTGCATATTTAGGAAGTATCATGTATGTATAGAGTGTATCATGTGTGTATATCTATGGAGTGTATGTGTATCATGTGTGCATATCTATGGAGTGTATATGTATAGAATGTATCATATGTGTGCATATGTATGGAATGTATCATGTATGTATAGAGTGTATCATGTGTGCATATCTATGAAGTGTTTATGTATAGAGTGTATTGTGTGCTATCTATGGAGTGTATATGTATAGAGTGTATCAAAGCCTTTGGATCATCAACTTCCAGTAGCTCAGTGGTTAAGTGATTCACCTCTCACGCCAGAGACCCGTGTTCTATCCCAGACCCTGACAAGGTGTATCATGTGTGTATATGTATAGAATGTATCATGTGTGTGCATATGTATAGAATGTATGATTGTATCATGTGTGCATATGTATAGAATGTATCATGTGTGCATATCTATGGAGTGTATATGTATAGAGTGTATCATGTGCATATCTATGGAGTGTATATGTATAGAGTGTATCATGTGTGCATATCTATAGAGTGTATCATGTGTGCATATCTATGGTGTATATGTATAGAGTGTATCATGTGTGCATATCTATGGAGTGTATATGTATAGTGTATCATGTGTATATGTATACAGTGTATCATGTGTGCATATCTATGGAGTGTATATGTATAGAGTGTATCATGTGTGAGTATATGTATAAAATGTGTGCATATCTATAGTGTATCATATGTGCATATCTATGGAGTGTATATGTATAGAATGTATCATGTGTGCATTTCTATGGAGTGTATGTATAGAACGTATCATATGTGAGAGTATATGTATAAAATGTATAGAGTGTATCATGTGTGAGTATATGTAAAATGTGTGCATATCTATAGAGTGTATCATATGTGCATATCTATTGGAGTGTGTATGTATAGAATGTATCATGTGTGCATATCTATGGAATCTATCGTGTGTATATATATATATATATATAGGAGAGAGAGAGAGAGTATCATGTGTGTATATGTATAGAGTGTATTATATGAGTATATGTGCCTTTGGATTCATCAACTACATCTACTACAACTTCCAGTAGTTCAGTGGTTAAGATTCACCTCTCACGCCAGAGACCCATGTTCTATCCCAGATCCTGACAGGGGTGTATCATGTGTGCATATGTATAGTGTATTATGTGAGTATATGTGCTTTTGGATTCAGATAGAGTGCATCATGTGTGCATATATATAAAGTGTATCATGTGTGCATATGTATGGAATGTATCGTGTGTGTATATGTATAGAGTGTATCATGTGTATCAACACATAAATGTTGCCTAATCACTGGCCAGTAGCACTACTTAAAAATTATTTTGCTCTCCTTTCTTTTTGGCTTGCAAATTTCTCAATGACCATTTGGTTAAAGTCAGTCATCTCAGTCACCAGTCTCTTCTCTATTGACAGCATGGCCAATGCATTCAGCCTCTCTTGCGTCATGCTGTTTTAAACAGCAAACACAGAAAACAGTAAAGGCATGACTTACATCACACCTGCCAGCCAACTCATAACATGTGCTGGAAAAGCCCAGAGTGTACGCGCTCGCGATCACTTGACTACTGAATTTGCAAGGAAGGTCGATCTGGTCCAAGCTCCCTGAATCTTTTTTTTTTTTTCATTCAAACGCCTTGTGAACGGATATCTTAGCAAAGATACAATGGAATTTTCCTTTATCTCGAGAAATTGCACTTGCTTTCACTATGATTAATAGTCGTCAGTTAACTGAGGAGCTGCTGCTGAGTGAACGGTCTAAGTGAGAATGGTCCAATCACATAAGACGAATCATATAAAAACAAATATGATTCGTTCTAACAACAAAAATGGGAGGGTTCGGCACGCAGAGCGCTGCGCCCAAGGACAATTTAAAACCGGCCAATTAGAGCTTATCGTCATATCATGTGCATTGCAAAAGTTTGTGTACCTACATAGACACTCATTAGTCCGGCGCCCCGCACACATATGAAAAAATATTGTTCATACTTTTTTTTTCAAAAATATTAGTATGACTACAAAAATGTTAGAATGTTATAATTAAATCAATTTATTTAGTTAATATTTGTGATAATAAATATTAACATATTAAAGGGGTCTAACTTGACGGGGGCGGCGCCCCAGCGCCCTCTATTGACCAGCCGGTATATGTATAAAGTGTATCATGTGTGCATATGTTTGGAATGTATTATGTGTGCATATGTATAGAGTGTATCCTGTGTGCATATATATATAGAGTGTATCGTGTGCATATGTATGGAATGTATCGTGTGTATATGTATAGAGTGTATATGTGAGTATATGTGCCTTCGGATTCATCAACTTCCAGTAGCTCAGTGGTTAAGTGATTATATGTATGGAATGTATCATGGTGTATATGTATAGTGTGTAAATGTATGCAGTGTGTGTATATGTAAAAAATGTGTCATGTGTGAGTATGTGTATCATGTGTGCATATCTATGGAATGTATCATGTGTGTATATATAGAGTGTATAATGTGTGCATATGTATCGTGTGCATGAATGGAGTGTATGTGTGTGCATATGTATGGAATGTATCATATGTGCTTATCTATGGAATATATCATGTGTATATGTATGCAGTCTGAGTATATGTAAAGAGTGTACCATGTGTGCATATCTATGGAATGTATCATGTGTGCACATGTACAGAGTGTATCTTGTATCTTGTATAATATTACTGTTGTTTTCCAGTTCAGACATTCATACAGAAGATTAGTGTCAACACTCACACAGTGCTTTACAGTCAACTTTTATATGATTTATTTATAAATGGGGGTAGGCAAAGGGAAAGTGGTTAAAATAGAATTGAGATCGGCCTGAACCTCATCAATTTTGGATTTCCGTGTATTTGGGAATAATTTTCCAAAAATAGTTTACATGGATAAGAAAAAAGCCATATTTAAAATTGTGTAACATTCCAGCATGTCAGGCAGGGATGAGAGTAGTGGTAAAATGATGGTGTAGTTATATTAAAAGTTTAATCAAAACTGATTCAGTTCAGTTTAATACAACTGTCACTGTTGAAGAAGATCCACTAAAGAGCAAATCCGCCAGCTCTGACCAAGCAAGCCGGGACAGTGGACAGAACCAAAACTCCACCGGTTGATGAAAGTAAAACAAACGTTAAGAGAAACCAGGCTCAGCCAGGGATCAATTCTTCTCTGGCCAAACATAAAGGGTAGAGTTGTGGTCTAAAAGACTCTGGAAGGCTTGAGACGATGAGTGTCCGTCATGAGAAAGTGCAGGTTTGAGTCGGTCAACGGCAGGTGTCCAGAATAGCCCATGGAATCAATGCAGAGACTCGTCTGTCACTGCTGTTTTCAGGAATCAGTCTTACGCTCTGACTCTTCCATGATCACCACAGCATCTGCTCTGGATACATTAGACATTGACAGCACACAGTATGTCAGTAATAGCATACGTCACATTTATAGCATTTATTACAGTCTCTGTGAAAAGAGAAAAATTATCTTTTTTAAATAAAAAAGTAAAATTAAAGACCACAATTACTGTATAATAATGTAGAACAATTTAACTATTATTTTAGCATTAATATTATTTTTATTCAGTACTCCCTGACATGTAGGTAGATAAATTAAATTCAAAATAAATAATTTAACAAAATTAATTTAAAAGGTGATGATGTACAGAATATATGAGCTTGCTGACCTTACCTGTGAGAGTCCAACTTGTCCTTTGAGGATTCAATGGCAGATTTCTCTGTGAGTGTGCATCTTGCCGGAGTTTCTTGGGTAAAAGAGAAACTCATTATTTTTACCCTTTTATACATTTTGGGACAGTAACATCAGAATCAGCCAGAGAAATCAGGAACAAATGAGAATAAGCTAAATTATTATAAAATGTTTTACACAACATAAAAAGCAATCACTATGCAACTAAAGCACATAAGTGGTCAAGATTACACAAAAAGGCAGCAAAAATAAACTTTTAAAAGTATTTTTATACAGTATTCTTAAATTTTTCTTAAATATCATCTCTAGTGAAATAAAGAAATAAATACAGGTCTGTAACGAAGTGTGAATAAAACAAATATCAGATATTTGTAACATCTGTATTTACAAATACACATTCATTAAAAAAGATATAAATTGTCAGATTGGATTGGATTGAATGAATATTTAATATTTGAACTAATTAATTGGGTAATTCACCTTAAAATTATCATTTTGTTATTTACTCACCCTCACATTACAAACAAACCTGTATATAGAGTAACAAATAAAGAGTGTTAAACATTAACATTACTTGACGAAGTAAGAGAACACATTCAGTTGGTTGGGAACATGTTATTACAATTGAATTAAACACGATATATAAAAACATAAAAAAAGAGAAGGTGAATACCACACATTTACAAACGTGTTTGCTTTTACGTTTTTTAATGTATTTGCAATGGCTTGTATGTATTACACTCACCTGAATATTTAAGTTCACATTTGGTATCAATCCAGCATAAGAGCTCCATCCTTTAAAGACATACATTTCTTGTTTAACCCCCAAAACAACCCTCAGGTACAAAATTGAATGTAGACTTGTTAAATGTACCTTAAGTTCCAGAGTGCAAAAGGTATCTTCAGCATACTTCAATTCAGACCATATCCAGTTGTGAAATGCAGATGAGGTCCCATGACCACTTGACCCTCCAATGAATAAGACTGTTTGTGATGTTGTATTGCTGGGAAAAGAGAGACTGAGTTGTGAATAATACATTTGTTTGTAAAATAAATTTGACATTCCATACACTGGCTATTAAATGCCCAGTAAAATTGCCAATAACACAAAATTAGTTTAAAAAATCTTTGTCTAATATTTACTCAGCACTGAGTAGCCAAATAGCCTAGCTGTGGTTGTTTTTAACACCATTTTTTTTTAATGTAGGAACTATTAGAGGAAGAAAAGAGTTTGTACATGAAACTGCCCACAAACAATCTGCGAACAACTTGATATTTAAAAATCTAATAAAAATGAGGAAGACTCAACATTACCTTGAACAATCAAGCGAGGGGTGCTTGGTAGAATAAGACTCACATTTTATAATCTAAATCTATAGTACCACCATACAAATCTGTATGAGTTCAAATGTGTGCAAAATTAATTCCCTTCCCCATCAATTTAACTTTGAATAGGCAATATTACTTGTTGGTTTAGATGGTGATCATGACTTTGGGTTATATTTGTGTACTCAGGATATACACTCACCATCCACAATAGCAACCACGTACACCTAAACACCACAAAAAATAAAATGTACAGTGACTCTATACAATAAGTTCACATTAGTAAATGTTAGTAATGCATTAAAATTACCACTAAGAAATAACAATGACATTGACTATGTAAATGTTAGCTTAAAAATACAACTGAATGGGGTATATGCACACAGGCTTTTAATTTTCAGTCAGTCATATAAAAATCTGAATAATCTTAAAAGACTCTCTAAATGTTTTAAATGCTAATAATTATTCACTGTATATTAACTACTATTATGTTACAAAACAAACACAACTGACCACTCTTATGTGGTTAATTTACTTTGCATTTGCCATAATCTATGACAATAACATTTTATTGGCTGATAATGATGGTCATAATGACTACTAAAGGCCAGCTTACCTTAACTTTATTCTGCATGGTCACTTCAGTTGTTCTGAAATAGAGAATGCAGTTAACACTAATTTAATTAAAGTTATAGAAATTACCTTTTTTTTCATTATGTGCTTACCTTAACTATCCCTCATGGTCACATGTAGTACTTCATCTTCACTTCAATACTGTGCTGAAATAGAGAGAGCAGTTAACAGTTAAGTTAACAGAAATTACCTTTTTTTTTCAGGAACTAACGTTATACTAAAACAAATTTACGAGCACTAACTTACAAGCGCCGTCTGTAAATTTCTTGTTTAAAAATGGCGATTAACCCGTCTGTTAACGAATATCATGCATAAGAACCTAACGTTACAACTAAAGCTAACTTACTTGGTTAATTCTGTTAAAAGACTGCACTGTTCAGAAATATACACAAACAATCATTTTTCAACACTTACCGTGGATGAATTCGTTGACTGAGACGTTGACGGTTATGGTTCAAATGAGGCGTTGCCTGTGGTGACGGTTGGTGCTTGTTTGTGGTCGAGTCGAATCGGCTCAGTTCTATGAATCGGCTCCCTTAAGTAAATAGTAAAGAGTCGAATCCGCCTGAAAATGATTCCTTTTTGTATAATAATGTGATGCAACAATATGATTCATTAATCATTACTATTTTATTATACTGCTCGGCCACACACATTGTATACTGATTCTATGTTGATAAGTATGAGCTTGTGAACACGTGTGATAAAATAATTCCCGAACAAACAGTCCAATCTGATTCAATGTCACGCGAGTGCTGAACCGAACCAGTGCAAAAGTGATATTGGTTTTTGGTTTATTTATAAAGATTTTGTGTCATTTTAAATGAGTCGATAGCGCAGATTTCTAACCTCTAGGTGTGTTTAACCGTCTTTGGTTTTATAAATCAATTATTTTTGTTACAGTTTATTATGTTTTGGCTAAGCACAAAATTATGTTTATTAAAAATGTCATATTTACATGATAATCTTATAGATTTAAATAAAGGTGCAGTGCACCCAAAAATTAACATTTAATTTTCATGTTTCAAACCTGGATGATTATTTATTTAGTTTAAAGTTATTTTTGAAGATGTTGGTAGCCAAATTGTTTTGGGCTGCAATAACATTCGGTTAAAATTTTTTATATATATATAATATATATATATATATATAGAGAGAGATAGAGAGAGAGAGAGAGAGAGAGAGAGAGAGAGAGAGAGAGAGAGAGAGAGAGAGAGTGCCTGTACTACTGTTTAATTTTAATAATTAAGTTTGAATTCCTATAACTAATGTGCAAATTATATGGCCCTTTTTTACAGTAATTTGCTGTAATCATGCTGCCATCCTCAATGTCGCAATAAATTTTGAAAACAACATACTGTGAATTTTACAGTTAAATCCTGTAAAGGGACAGTTATGTAATTTACTGTGAAAAATTACAGTAACGTTATGAAATTTCTGGGATTTTTTTAACAGTGTATGTTTGCACACTATTTACAAATGTTTTAAATAGATATTTGTTTTATTGTCAGCATCAAGAGCATCTCTCATACATTAATGAGTTATTTACAAATGTTTTAAATGGGCTTTCAATGCATTTGACATTTTATTTACTTTCTAAAGTATAATGAACTTAAGTGCATGAATGAAAACAAACACTAAAATTACTACAAAATTTAACAAAGTAAACAACTTCTGTTTATTTAATAATGTGCTTTGAACTTTCGTACAAAGTTCATTTTCAAAGCATAGTTAAAATAATACTAAAATATTACCATCAAATGCTAAATAATACACTTGTAAAAATAAACATTTATTATAAGCATTTATTTAAAGTGCATTTTTCTGAAATTATTTTAGAAAATATACTAAATTACAATTATTTTAAGTGTGTTAAAAGTTAAAAGTATGGTAATAATACACTTTTAATAATTTAAATTAAAGATACTTTTTGGTTAGTATACTTTCAGTGTACTATTGGAATTAAAAATATATTTGCAATACATTTAGTATACTTTTTTTTCACCAGGCTACCTGACTTTACACAGTATCGGTGCGAGTAGGCTCACTGGAGAAATGCGTATTACGCATGCCCCGGGGCCAGCTGTAGCCAGTGGACTTTGCAGGGTTCGCCAAGTGCAGAATTCAAGCGAGAGTGCACGAATCTCTGAGTTAGAGAGAGAAAGGCGCAGCACATAACAGCTGGCCCGTCGGGGGTGGAGTCTCCGTCTCCATTTTCCGGTTGAGCTCGGTGGGGGAAAATGGAATGCAGCGATTGCGGCGGATCCCCCATGCGGTTGATGTACGCCACCGCCGCCATACTGTCCGTCCTACCAGCACATGTTGTCGCTCCAGCACCGGTAAAAAAACGGTGGAGAGCGAGGAACACTGCCAACAGCTCTAGGCGATTGATATGCCAATGCAACTGGGTTCCTTTTCACAGGCCCGCGGCTGCATGCCCGCAACACATGGCCCCCGAGCCCGTGCTGGAAGCATCTGTCAAAATGACAATATTTCTGGACACCTGTCCTAGAGGCACTCAGGCCTGTGGAATGAGGGATCGTTCCAGGGCCTGAGGGCACGGCGACACAGCGTAGTGACAGTCACCCGGTGTGTGCCCGCGTGCAATGCGGTCTGGGGACTCGATCGTGAAGCCAGTGCTGAAGTGGTCTCATATGGAGCAATCCGAGCGGCGTGACAGCGGCTGCAGATGCCATATGCCCCAGGAGCCTCTGAAAAATTTCCGTGTAACCCACTATTTTGCTGTCGAACTCTCTCAGACAGTTCAGCATTAGCGGAGCTCTCTCTCCAGAGAGGCGCGCTGTCATGGTGACCGAGTCCAGCTCCAACCCGAGAAAAAGAGATCCTCTGCACGGGGTGAATTTGCTCTTTCTCGGTTGACCTGAAACCCCAATAGGTGGAGGTGCTGAAACACCTTTCTATGCATAATCAATTGCTCCGAAAGAGGGCTAAAATAAGCCAGTCACCGAGAAATTGAGTATGCGGATGCCCGCGAGCCGAAGGGGAGCTAGGGCACCCTCCGCGAGCTTGGTGAAGACCCGCGGAGACAGAGAAAACCCGAAGGGAGGACTTGTACTGCCAGGCTCGACCTTAACTCAGACCGCAGAAACTGACGGTGGCGTGGAGTATGGAGACATGAAGTACGAGTCTTTCAGGTCTATTGCTGCAGACCAATCCCGAGGACGAACGCACCGGAGGATGCGCTTCTGCATAAGCATTTTGAACGGCAGCTTGTGCAGACAGCGGTTCAAAACGCGAAGGATTGATTAGATTGCATCCTTCGCCAGGAGGACAGCAATCTTCTCTCGCAAGACAGGGCAGGCACAGGGCTGACCCTGGTGAGAAACACCCTGTGAACTTGGGAGGCCTTTCGCGGATTGAATCGCGTAGCCGAGTCTGATCGTGCGTATGAGCCACCGAGAAGAGCTGGGCCGCGCTAACCAGGCAGACAGAGCTCTCGCTAATGACTGCATCTCTACGATCGCTGACGTACCAGCAGTGGGGCAGCGCGGAGTGGGAGTGCTGATCTGGGGAGCGCTAGGGTCCCGTGGAAGAGCTGGAGGCGAGAGATTCACTCACCTTCCACCCAGACTCTGGAGGGGAGGGCTGGAGGTGTGAGAGAAAGGAGACCGTCCTCCCAGACCTCGTGAGCCACTGGCGAAGTGCGAGCTGGAAGGCTTTTCATTGCATCCCAGACTGGCAGTATCCAAGCTGTCACATCCAGGGAAGGGAAAAATGCTCTCTCTGAGGAGAGGCCCCCCACGGGGAGAGAGCAGGTTCCATCTTCTCCGAATGGCCCGTCTCAGGAGCGCTTAGCGGTCCGTTAACCGGACTTAACGGCACCCTGGGACGGGGAGCGCTGGTTGCCTGTGAGTGCTCGGCGCTGCTGCTGGCTGGAGGCGCAGGCGGGGCGGAGCAGCACTCATAGACAGGCGTTCTAAGCGACAAGCGAGCGGTCTTACATCCCCGCCGATGGATGGTCCATCGTATCCGACTGCACCGTCGTGAATTCCTAGGTGAATCCACAAACGGTGTCGCCGAACAGGCCAGACTGGCAAATGGGGGAGTCAAGAACGTGAACTTTGTCAACTCTGCGCATATCTTTGCCAGGTTTTAGCCTGAGATGGCGCTCCTGGACTACTAACGTGGCCATCGTCCTTCCCGGGGCACACGCAGCGGACTTGAGGTCCGTGGAGCTCAGTCGGGTGGGATGCGAGGCTTGTAACAAGCCTGGGTCGGAACCACCCTCATGCAGCTGGGCCAGCGTGCGCGCATGGACCTGGCATGCAGGGTGGAAGCGCCTGGCCCACGGCTGTGTGGGCTCTGGCTCGGGAGGCAGAAGACCAACACCCCTTGGACGGGAGATGAGGCTGATTCCAGCAGAAGGAGGCACCACGCGGGCCCGTGATGGCACTCTCAATCTGGGAATTGACTCAGACTCCCTGGCTGCTCCACCATCAAGGGTGGTGAGGCGGAGGTGCACGCAAATCAGGCAGCGAAAGGTGCCCTCAAGACTTCGTGAGCCCACTGTGCACTACCGGTAAGAAAGGGATGGGAGGCTAGAAGGTCTTGCCTTTTAATCCTCCACATACACCCATCTAGTCGGTCCGGCCGCGAGCTGGGGATAAACCATCTCCAGACCCACGACCAAACAGCCCGGGAAAGCACGGTTATCATGTCTGTTTCAAGATCGGCCGCCGCCGCGCCCCTCCTTCATCAGATCATGACAGCCCAACCTCCGATTTCTGAGCCTCGGTGTCATCAAGTGAGAGGGCGGCCATCCGAGGATGAGCGCTTCTCTCACTCGAAGCTTGGATGGAACGCGTGGAGGAGTGAGAGGTCCACAAGCCCGAGGGGGCAGATTTACTCTCACTGTAACCCTCAGATCTGCCCGAGTGCCCACCGCGGAGCAGGGGACAACTGGGGGGTGGGTGGCCCTTTTGCAAGAGCTAACCGCGATCTTAACTGCGCAACAGACATTCCACCGAGTGATGGCATGCACTGACCGCGAGCACCGCATTAACATGACATGAAATGCAGTGCTCGTGCCCATCATCCGAGAACAGGAAACCAACGCATCCAGAAACGCACAGTTGAGCGACGTCTTGAAAAAGACGCGCTGCACGACAGTGTTGCTCTTTTAGGAAATTGCAACAATACATACCGCTCTGGAGGACCGGACCCAAAGGACGCCAGGCAAGGGAGACACCCAGCTTGACCATCTGCCGCTGCGTGTCACACACTCTGGACCGGAAGATCGCTTCGCTCACTCTCTGTCTGAAACTCAGCTGGAGAAACCCTCATCACTCTCTCAGAAGGCTGTTGAAGTCTCTGAAGTGAAATGAATGAATGATGGCTTTTGCTCACAATACAAGAGCAAGTCCAGTCCACAAAAATATTTAAATTGAGCAATGATTTGGCCTGTATTTCATTAATCTTTAATCCTGTTTATGTAACAGACAACTTATCACAATTTAACAGCCAATAATGCCATAGTTGCAGTTTAACCACAAACAGGAGCAGAGAGGAGAGTTGCAAATAGCTACAAGGTGGCATGAAATTGCATCAATAATGAAAATGTTTTCTACACAGCAGAATTCAGCAACTTCAAAATTTAAAGCTGTAACTTAGTGACGGGGAAAGGTACAAATTTGGCCTCTTTTCTTGCAAATCTGTGGTGCAATTTCACAAACTGAAGATTCTCTCAAGAAAAGTCAGGTACAGTATTCTTAAATCTGATTAGGAGATTCCTTTGATTGCACAATTAATTGAACATGCAATGTGCAATATTTACTTTCTAATAAATCTTATGCAATATTTTATTTATAAAATTCCACAGTCTTTACAGACTGCAGAGATGTAAACGATTAAGAGGATGAAGTACATAAGAAAATATCAACTGTTAAAGAAACAGCACAGCAACAAAATTGGTGGTCTGATGCTCTGAACACAGATCTAACCAGTATAAACAGAGATTTCCCAGCAGATCTGAGTGTCATAAAGCATGATCAGTTCAGATGAACAATAACTTGATGCAGAACATACTGAACTCCACTGAAACACCCGCAGTCAAATCTGAACATTCACACAAATAATTATTCTGCTTCACAGAAATGTGATCATGAACAATAACATTTCTCTCTAAATTCATGCAAATTTACTCCTGATGATGTAACAAAAAAAACCTGTGGCAACTGTAAAAACTAGCCAAGGCCATAATTATTAAGGTAGTATCTTAAGTTACTACACAGTGAAAGCGATTAGTTACTTTAAAAAAAAGTGAGTAAAGTCGTTGCCTTAAAAGCAACAAGTTGACTTACCTTAAAAAGTGAGTAAATCCGTTGTAATTTGGAATGGTTAAGTTGACTTCACTTAATTTTTTATAATTATGCACATCATTTATTTATTTATCAATTTTATGGCAAGGGGTTCACTCACTTTTTTCAATTAAAGGCAAACTAATCGCTTTTTACAGTGTACCTAACTTATGATTTTCAGTACTATGAAGCAACTGAAAAATAAAGATAAACATAAATCAACCATGTTTGTCTTGGCATCTGCTCTGTGTTGCTTGTATTGCTTGTACTTTCTTGTATTCAATAAAAGATACACGAAAGAATGATGTATGCACTCTCTTAATGACGTACTGTATGCACTCACAATACAAGAAAACCAGTCCAGTCCACAAAAGTATTTAAATTGAGCAATGATTTGACCTGTATTTCATAAATCTTCAAGCCTGTTTATGTAACAGACAACTTATCACAATTTAACACAGCCAATAATGCCATAGTTGCAGTTTAACCACAAACAGGAGCGAGAGGAGAGTTGCCAAATGGCTAGGTGGCATAAAATTGCATCAAAATTAAAATGTTTTCTTCACAGAAGTCTTCAGCAGCTTCAAAATTTGCAAACTCATTTAAATCTGTAACTTAGTAATGAGGGAAGGTACAAATCTGCCTTTTTTCTTGCAACTCTATGGTGCAAGTTTTTGCAAACTAAACTCTCTCTAGAAAAGTCAGTTGCAGTATTATTAAATCTGATTAGGAGATTCATTTGATTGATCAAGTAATTGTACATGTAACCTGCAATATTTATTTTGGCAGATCTTTACAGAGCTGAAGTGCATGAGAAATATGAACGGCTAAAGAAACAGCGCAGCACAAAAATTGTTAAACTGTTAAGCTGATGTTGATACTGATGTTATAAACAATACTTTAACGCAGAACATAGGCCTACTGTAATTGCACTGAAACACCCAGTCAAATTTGACCATTTACACTCAATGAATACTTTTGCTTGATCATGATCAACATGATCATGAAAATTTTTTCATTCATTTTGCTTGTGTTATTTATCAGGGGTGGCCACAGGGCAATGAACCACCAACTATCCAGCATATGTTTACGCAGCCGCAACCCAGTACTGGGAAAGAAGAATTTGATGTCTCTGTAAATTAAAGCAAACTCTAAAGCCATCATTTTTAAGATAGTATCTTAAGCTACTGCCTTAACAAGTTACTGCAACCCAAAACATTTATGGATAAGACAAAAGATTCACAAAAGTATAGCGTATGCGCTCTCTTAATGACGTATGCACTGACAATACAAGAACACTGTGTCCAATCCAATCCATATTTAAATTGAGAATGATTTGGCTTCCGCTCTTAGTATTCACAAAATGTTCACCAAGTTCACGCACAAGTTTATATCACAACCAATTCAGGCCCGTAGCCAGCCTGATGAAAGGGGTGGTTCTTTGCGGTTATAGGACTCATTTAGGCTATTACTTAATTATTCATTAAATACTGCATTTTAGTGACATTTTAAGCACTATTTTAGTTGAAATATATTGTTGGATGGTCATTATAACTAAAAAAGTACATTTGAAAATTCATGGATAACAACAATAGCCAAAACAGTATTCAATTCCTTTTCTATATCCGTTGCTTTTGGTGCTTCACACCTTTTCATTGGTCATTTTTGTTCCAAGATTTAGAATAAAAGTTACTTGTAAAATATTTTTTCTATTTAAAAACAACACAGTAGCGAAAGATGACTTCATTTCATCAGATTGTATCTTTTCTTGCACAGCTGGATGTTGGACTCATGAAAAATAAGTAACTGGCCAAAACTGATTAGCTGAAGTCACAGAGCCACAGCCGACAGAGGATTCCGCTTGGTCTTAAAACCTTTTTCGATGGGTTATTTTCACTATTTATAATGGGCATAGCAGTCAAAATAGGACAAGTGAGCTCATGTATATGACACCTGTATGACCCCCCCCCCCCCCCCCCCCCCCCCCCCCTCTACGGGCCTGAAATATATCTCAATTTCATCACAGCTAACAAAATCTTGATGATTCAGCATTTGTTTAATAGGGAAAAGAAAGTTGATGAAATAAAGATGGATAAAGCATGCAAATATGAGGGTCAGACAGTGTTGGCTTGAACATTAAAAAAGGAGTTAGCAGATGGTTAGAAATGCAGAATTTAGGGAAAGTTTGACAGGTAAAACTAAACCAATTATTAAGAAAGAACTTCTTTGTCTTCTATTTATACAAGAGTATTTGTATAAGACAACAAATTACATTTTCAATATTTACATGCCCAACTAAAATGATCTGCTAGAATTTGCTAATAATGCACTTATTGAGTAAACCCAATGTTCTGCAAGGCCTTCAGCTATTAAAACCATTGCTGGTGGGATACAAGGCTATTATTACATGGCTCTCAAGAATACTTTATTCAGATTTCTCTGAGGTTTTACTCTCAGCTAGCCGTATAATGTGCATCTAGCCAGTTGTTTTCGCTTTGCATTAAGCTCTGTAAGCCTATCAGGCTTTATACTGCAAGAACAAACAGCTAGATGTACATTATCTTGACATAGCAAGACCTTGAAAATAAGGTAGTATATCATCTATATGTATTTGCATAAAGGCTGAAGATAAAACTTTGTCTTTCTCTTGGTGTCACAATCCTCAATAACACAATCCTCAAGGCTGTCACACACACAGTTTCATAAAAAAAAAAAATCTGTGAACATTCACTTAAATTCCTGAGGGGCGGGGGTGTGTAGTGTGTTGGCTGAGCTGAAACCAGTTAGGTTGTGTTTCCAGGTGGGTACAATTTAATGGTGCACCTTTGAGAAAGAAGGGGGTAAGTACAGACTTTAGGTACATCTCTTTTTGTCCAAACTGGAAAGTTTGTCTAGATTTATCTACCCTGCCTTCACTTTGTCCATTTCATCCAGAATGATTAAAGCTATCAATAAAAAAATATTAGTTTTATTTGGACAAATAAGTGCCATTACTGTAGAAAAAATGATATGATTAAAAACATTTGAAGATGGAGATGTAAACGTGATTGATTTTGATGTTATAAATGGTGTTTTGAAATTGAAATGGCTAAATCATTTATTTAAAATAGTCACTCCCTTTGGTTCATTGTCCCTAATGTCATTTTAAAAAAATTGGGGGAATTAACTTCTTTCTTCGTTGTGTTTTGAGTGTTCTGCGTTGCCAGTGAAATGTTCTAATTTCCATCAGCAGGTGTTACTTTATTGGAAAACAGTCTTCAAGCATAATTGCACCCCCCACAAAACTCCAGTTTGGAACAATAGATATGTAAAAATTGGTAGAAAGTCAGTATTTTTGATGAATACTAAAGGGATTTGGGCAGTTGCACGTTTTTTGGATGATAATGGCATTTTGCTACTGCATGGAGAGATTTGTAAGAAATTCCAGGTGCAATGTATTGTAAAGCATTATAATAAACTCATTAGGGCCATTCCAGTAGCTTTAAGGTCATTAGTTAAAAAATACATTTAAACCACTCCAAAATTGAGGCAACTGTCTGTCAATGGTTATGCTTTCTGTGAAAGCAAATGCACAAACAAAATCATTAAGAACTTAATTTTACAGTCACACTTTCCAAATCTAATTAGAAGAGAATTCCTATTTAAAGATTTTAATAATGTTGAAATTTAAAGAATAAGAAAAGATTATTAGTTTTTTCCCCTTCCTCCTAAAGTTAAGGAGGTGAGCTTTAAAATATTATATGAGATTTATCCTACCAACGAATTTTTAAGATTGAAATTCAATTTACTGTAGATGTAAATATTTGTGTTTTTTGCGAAAAAGAGATAGAGAGTTTAGAACATGTTTTTTTTTTTGGTGACATGGTGCTTCCCTGGTGCTTACAGACATGGTTATGGTCTAGGAATATAAATTTCCCTCCCCTTGCTGTAAAGACAATTAAGTTTGGTATCTTCCTTGAAAACAAAGAATTTCATTTTGCTGTCAATGTTCTATTATGTTTGGGAAAATTCTTTATTCACAAATGCAGATGGTTCAAATCTACTCCTAATTTAATCAGTGGTTGAATGAGGTAAAACTTCTTTGCAAATCTGTAAAATTGGTGAATGATAAAAAGGCCCTTAAGCTCATCTCTTTTCTGGATTTTTATAAGCTAATTTGATTTACAAACGCCCTTTTTAATTTTTTTATTTTTAATTTTATTTATTTAATTGCAATTTTTTATGTTATTTTTTTATTCTTGAGAGATGCATATTTTGTTTGCCTATTTTATTACTCAACTTGATATGACAGTATGTAATATGTAATAGTATCTACTATTTTGTTTGTAAGTCCAGCTGGAAACAATAAAAAAAAAAAAAAAACTTTAGGTGCATCTCAATCAGTGTGTGTCTCAAGAAAGACAATAGTTAATAGATCAACTACAGGATATAAGCATATGGGGATTTTATCTCAAACAATTAAGATATACAAAACAATAAAACAGCTTGGGCATACAGTATATTTAGAGATTGCAAAAAAAAAACAGATAAGAAGAAGAAGAAGAAGAAGAAGAAGAGCTACTAGAATGGACTAAAGATTTTTGAGACAACCTGTAGAATAGTGGCCAAAAATCAGCCAGAGAAATTGCTGCATATACTAGAGGGCATATACAAGCCAAAAGGAAATCATTTTCTGCAGCACTGACCAGAGGCTTCAGACATAAAAGGAATTAAAACAACACCAAAGCAATGTCAAAAGGTGAAGAAGAAAAAGCCCAGAGTTGTCCACAGAAACTGACTCAAGTGTGAAACCTGATACTAGAAACACTGTAGCACCATTTAGCTTTGCAATTAATGACAAAGCTGTAGAATAGGGCATTTGGAGAATAGGGAGACACATTAAGAGATGCCTTTTGTCCACTAACCTTTCAAGACATCACTGTCAACAATCTTCAATGAGGAAAAAAGACACAGTATGCAGAAAACTATAAATTGTTTAGCCCAGGGGTGTCCAAACTCGATTCAGGAGGGCCGGTGTCCTGCAGATTTTGACTCCAACTTGGCTCAACACACCTGCAAAGATGTTTCTAATAAGGCTAGTAAGAGCTTGATTAGCTAGCCCAGGTGAGTCTGACTGGGGTTGGAATTAAACTTTGCAGGACACTGGTCCTTCAGGACCGAGTTTGGACACCCCTGGTTTAGACCTTAATAAGTGAAGTATGATGTGAGGAAGAAAGTAAAGTTTAATGTAAAGGTTGTTTTCTGTTCATCAGAGAAAGCTGTGATCTGATCTTGGAAAGAGTTTTGTAGTAGACAGACATGCCCTGCAGAAGCTCTACTTCACTGATCATCAACTGGCGGCCCGCGGGCCAAATCCGGCCCACTGAGCCGTTCAATCCGGCCCGCGACTGGATTCCAAAATTATGAGGATCAAAAAGAAAATAGTGGTCCACACTATTAAAGCAACTAAAAATAACAACAACTGAGTCTCTTGTCAGAATAACCGCCATTTATGACTATATTTAGGCGACACTTCGAAATGAGGACAGACTCAGACAGACTATGCGGCGTTAAGCATTTATTGTTTCAAACAGGTTTTAGCGTAAGTGAAGACCGGGTGGGGTGTAGGCGGAGTGCGTGCGACGTGTGTGATGAAGAGCAAGGAGAGGATGCGGTGGAGAGGGGTGTGCGACGTATTTGAGGAGCGGGAGGAAGACGCCGCGATTTCCGGGAGATTATCATTCATTTGCCGGCATCCGGGAGTCTCTATGCATTTGCGGGAGACTCACAGAACTTCCGGGAGACTTGGGACGTCTGCCTCAGGACTAAAAAAGGAAGAAAAACTATCTGGCACAACTTAAAATAGCATGGTAAATAAATAACCTGGTACCAGAACAAAACAGGTCACAAATAATGTTCGCACATCAAATGAAACGTTAAGTAGTGAAACGGGCTACTCACAGTGCTTAATCAATGGCAAAGTTACATTTCCCCTTGTTGACTTAGCCTAATTGAGTTGAGGCTAAATATCTATCACTCCTAGTGGTTGACTGTGGTATAGGTGATGGGAGCCTGAATAAAATGCCTTCAGTTTTGTAACTGAAATTGAAAAAGTATAAACATTAAACATAATGTTAAGCCAAAATGAGATTTTTATTTGATTTTCTTCTTGGGTGTCCGGCCCTCAAGGAGACTGTCTAGTAAAACTCTGGCCCTCTGACAAATATTGTTGATGACCCCTGCTCTATTTGTTCTTGGACAAGTTACAGAAGTCAGAACATGAGGATGAGGTTTCCAAATTGCAACAGAATGGAGTTGGAAATACATCTTCACTGGACAAAATAGCCGTGATTTCAATGGTAAAAACTGTAAAAAATGCTACAGTAAAATCCATAACCTGGTTAACAGTATATTTCCTTAATATATACAGCGAATAACCGTAAACGGACTTTCCTAGAATTCCCTGCGTGGCACACATCAATTTTTATGCTTTTTGTTGACTTTACTATAATTCTTTTAGTTGTTTCTCTATCAGTTATGTACATTAGGATTTATGTTACATCTAATGCTGATAATCAATGTTTATTTTCATGACGTAAATTTTATGCGTGTTACCACACTGGTGTTTAGTAGCTGTGTGTGAATGACACTGAGCACCTTCTATACACTGATACACTTTTCTGATTGTGGGAAAAGTTGTTTGTGATGAGCTTTGGTTCATTATGTAACTTACTGATCACCACCTGCATATGTTAATGTGTCTATCTGTGTAACAAAAGATGCGTAAATGTTGGTAATTCAAAATACAGACATATTACCTCTATAAATTAATGAAATACGGTATTTTACTGTAAAAATTAGGAATAACTTTTACTTTTTGTACCGTATTTTTAACGGTGAAATAATGGCAACCATAGCTGCTGTTTTTTTACCGTACATATTACAAATTTATTTTTTACAGTGTAGCAGACTCACCCCACAGGAATGAACCTGCAGAAGCAGCCGTTTGTATTGTGAAATAGGCTTTGCATAACCTGTGAGGAGATGGATACTGTATGTGTACAGAGTGAGTTCCAAACATTTCTATTGCAGCTAACCTTGCTAATAAAAGGAGCCAAAAAGACTATGTGGACTGCATTAGCCCAAATTCTGTCTTGCTCTGTAGAACCAGACCTAAAAGAGATCTGGTGAGAATTGAGTTTAAAGGTTATTTCTCTAAAAGGTTGACAGTTATTCAGACTGAAGTGAACTGGTTTTGAAAAAAAGAGGAGTCAACTGACTTGACCTAAACTATTTGTAAGGAGTAAATGACCAGTCAAATGTGGCAATACAGTAAGATAAATAATTTGGGTATCTGACCAGAATGTATTGAGAGTTCAGTATAGGTTTGACAGATCCATTAGAGTCAAAATTGATGGGAAAGGGTATTGTACAAGAAGGCAATTTAAGAACTGTCCAAGTTTGTTTGAAGCCTGTCCAAGAAGATAATGCTACGAAACCGTCAACCAAAATCACTGCTTTAAACCTTCATATGGTCATCATGTGACACTTTTACTAGCAGAGAGAGAGAGTGTACATGATAAAATGTTGCATCAATCAGATGGAAATCAATGGTTCTTCATTTCACATCCAGTGTGAGGCCTACACCATGAGTCATTGTTGCAATATGCATTCAGCCAAAGTCTGTTTGAAGTAGGCTAAGTGCGTTGATCAATGGTTCAACTTCTAACTGATGTCACAAATGCACATCTATTGTCATAAACATTCTCTCTCTCTCAATCTATGTCTCTCTTCCACACACACACAGAGAGCAGAGAGCAAAATTTATTTATATTAAACAAATACCAAACTAAATGTGAACACAATTAATTTTTCATCATAAAAACTATGCATGGTCAGATGAAAAGAGCACTTTTTGTAGCAATAAACACTAAGATTTAGAAGTTTGGGGTTTTGTGTTTTATTTATTTATTTATTTTATTCGTCAATGCATAAAAAAATGTCTAAAAGACTTGTAAAATTGTACAAAAGATTACAATTTTAAATAAAGACTGCTCTTTTAACCTATCACAATGAAAACTACTGCTTCAACCATGATATAGTAAGAAACATTTTGAAAACTCCAAGTTAAAATCAGTCAGCATATCATGCCAAACCAATCTGTAATATAAACCCAGGTAAAAGATGACAAGAGGGTTTTGAGCGTCAAATTTAAAAATAATAAATAAATAAATTGATTAAATAAATAATTAAATAAATTGATGAAATAAATCAATAAATTAATTAATTAATTAATAATTTGATGTCATTCATTCATTCATTTTCGTTTGGCTTAGTCTCTTTATTCATCATGGGTTGCCACAGCGGAATGAACTGCCTAATTTGATTAAATAAATAAATAAATAAATAAATAAATAAATAAATAAAAAGGATCACAGTGCATGCCCCAAATTACTACTTACTGTAACTGCCATTTTTATCTTGTAGGTTGCCATTACCCTTTAACACTTGAGTTTAAAATAGTTTTACTAGATTTTATTAGAAAATGGTGTGGAAAACCATTGCCTTAAACTACTGAAGTGTGTACACAAGGTGAATCTAAACAGCCCTTAGTTGAATTAATATACATTTCTGAAGAGAGCAAAATACGTCTCAGGAGATTTATTTATTTTTTAAATCCACCAGTGGCCGCTGTCGACTGACTGTCTAACTGACTCATCAACTGACCCTCCACCCTCCCCCTTCCCTAAACCCAACGAATAGTGTTTTCAAACGCACCGATTGACCAGCAACTGATTATCTCATCTGATCAGATTCAAGTTGTTTAAATTATAAATTCCACTTGAAAAGATGTGCAGTATATGATACTGGTTTTTAGACAAAACATTTAATATCTCCAGTCATTATCATTGGTGCTATCTATAGGAGACTCAGTGATTTTCATACATACAGTACAGTATGAATCATCACAATACAAAATTATCAAAATCATTAAGAATGAAGTGAAATGCAAGCCATTTCTGCTCTTTGGACAGGGAATAAATCAGGTAGTCTTGGAATAAGTTGAAAAGGTCAGTTCAAAGTATGAGCAAGAGATACATGTCTCCAAAATGAAATGAACGCTGCTAAGCACAAATTAAGAACAAAGGAAGGACCATTGCTGAGAGGGAAGAACTGCAACGTGTAGATTTAAGTATCTTAGAATGACTGCAAGCTAAAAGAGCTATTTAAATATCAGAAAAAGGACAGCCATGGTCTTAAAATTGAGGACGAGGAGTGATCTGAAGTATCAGAATCTAGAAAAACAAAAACATCAAAAATGAGACCAAAATTAGGCTGCACAGGTCTATCCTACTCCTGATTGCCTTGTATGATTGCAAAGTGACACTTAGGAGTGCTTGAGAGATACTTGTATTCGAACTGGCAGCACTTCGAAAAATACTTGGAGTTTGCATCATAAGATGAGGAACAATGATATAAGAAAGGCTCTTAATGAGACAGTAACAATCATGCAAATTGTACAAGAATGACAACACCAGTAGCTTGATCAAGTTACTTTGTCTGGAAAAAAACAGGATTGACAACATCTCAATGCTGTCCAAGAACAATGTGGATGTCATCAGTGCTGGCAAGATATGATGTCAGACCATGAGTTCTAATGAGAATGTGCAAGATATAGAGAAGTAGCGTTTAGCATACGTTGAAGTGTAATAAACTGCATGGAGATATGGCCAAGAAAAGAGAGATGTTCTTCCAACAGTTTTTATCAGTACTTGTCAAATCTTGGCCTCATCAAGCTCAGTTATGTAACCTGGGGAACCCCTTATTACAGGTACATGTTTAGACAAGTGTGGTAAGATGATACTTCTTCATAACAGTCATTACAATCAATTCTGCAATTTCTGCTAAAAGAAAGTTTAAACCCAGGCCTTTAGGGTACAGTAAATTAAATGCAGTGAACTACAGTACAGTACCACTAAGCTTTGAGCATTAATGCCATATTAATGTAAGACAGAATTTTTAGACAGACGTGCCAACCACAGTATCAAAACTATGTAAAATAAAATCAAAAAAAATAAATGTAATTTGTTAAGCAGTAACTCTACATTAATAGACATTAGTAAAAGTTTATAAATACAGCTACAATGCTGTATTATTGACATATATGTGCATGTACAGTATTATCATATTTTGTTAATCATTACAGCGGGATCTCACAGCAATTCGTAACTTTTGATTTAGTGGCTAATGGAGTATATGCACATAGACTTTTAAATTCAGTCAGAAAGCCCCAGGGGCTTCATCCTATAGAAATTGCTGCATTTAAGACTGGATTTCTTTAAAAAAAAAAAAAAAAACAGCAATCTTCACTGCCTGATTGAGATACAATATAAAGTGGGAATCAGACCAAACAAGAAGCACTGCATTACATTATTATTTTTCCGCGCATGTCTTTAAAATATGGAAATTAATTTTACCTCAGTATTTTCAATGGAGTTTCTGTGCTAGCCTGCTGCTAATGACGGCGCCTGCATTGTCTTTCGTTTTTTTTTATGCTTTAACAACCAAATGAATCTATTTAACTGATGACGGTTGGGTTTAGGGGTGGGGTTTGGTGCCACGCCTCCTTTTTAAAATCGTACATTTTCGTATGACTGAGTACGAATTAGCCACAAACTGACTAAACGTAAAAAGTTAGTTTCCTCGTGAGTTCAGGCTGACATTTTCACTACTAAATTAATTATCAAACCAGTGATTTAAGAGTAGTTGGTGGTTTTTAGATAATTCAGAATGTGTAAGTATATGATAAACAAACTATTCAAATCAACATTTATACATGTTCGTTTTGAGCCGTATTTATTAGTACTAGTTACTCTGTTAAAAAAAAGCTTTATTAACAAATTCCTACAGTTTTGTGAACGACCCTTAAATAATTGGTTTGTAAATCATGCCTATTCAGTAGTGAAATGTAATAATTAATAAAATATGGAAATACAATCATTAAGGCAAATATATGTGTTTTTAAGAATACAACATTTGTAGCTGCATTTATAAACTGCTTATTAATGTCTATTGATGTGGAGTCAATGCTTAACAAATGAGTTAACTATTTGCTATTGCTTCATAAATGGTTCAGTTTGCAGTTATTATAAAGTGTTACCAAAACTTTTAATGTTTAATTATTGTATGAATGTCTTTTTTTCTGACAAACTACTGCTAAAATCAAACCCCTGCATTTTTTCATTCATTCATTCATTTTCCTTTCGCTTAGTCCCTTATTTATCAGGAGACACCACAACAGAATGAACCGCCAACTATTCCGATATATTTTGTACGCCTTTCTAGCCACAACCCAGTACTGGGAATGCATTTTTTATTTAATGATAATTATAATGTCACTGAAAAGCATGTAGCAATTCCTATGAGTCTTTATTTGAAGGACAGCTTCTTTTTTGTGTGTGAGGGAGAATTAGTTTTTAAAATGAAAGTAATTGAATTGAAACTCGTTCAAAAGGGATGATTTTTAAAACAATATTAGATTGGTGAGATCAGTAATTACACTTTTGTATGATTTTCAGTGTTATTAAACAGAAAATAAATGACCTGGTAACTACATGTACCATGTTGATTTCTGCATCTGCTCAGGGTTTGCCCACAACCACCCAAAACTTTCTTGTCAAAAGATTCACAAACAAATGACGTTTGTGCTCTATTAATGACGTCTGTTCTTCTTGATGACGAATGCGCTCTCTTAATACCGTATATGCTCTCTTAATGATGTATGCGCTCAAAATACAAGAACACTGCGTCCAATCCACAGAAATCTTTAAATTGAGCAATAATTTGGCTTGGGCTCTCAGAATATACACTTGCTAAACATACACTTCATTAAATGTTCACATAAGGAAGTTTAACTATCTGGTTTGTTGCTGTGCACACGGTGTTCATCTGAGAACAATTGTAGCCACAGGGCCAAACCATGACTGAATCCAACCAGTAAAGATGATAACCAATCATTCTCAGCAAACTGCTCAGAGGCTCTCGACAGACTAGTAATAAAATTGATTTATATTAAACAAATACCAAACTAAATGTGAACACAATTAATTTTTCATGATCAAAACTATGCATGGTCAGATGAAAAGAGCACTTTTTGTAGCAATAAACACTAAGATTTAGAAGTTTGGGGTTTTTGTGTTAATTTTTGTATTTTTTTTATTCCCAATGCATAAAAATGCATAAAAGACATGTAAAATTGTACAAAAGATTACAATTTTAAATAAAGACTGCTCTTTTAACCTATCACAAGGAAAACTACTGCTTCAACTATGATAATATAAGAAACATTTTGAAAACTCCAAGTTAAAATCAGTCAGCATATCATGCCAAACCAACCTGTAATAAAAA
>CAIGQS010000054.1:0-422500 GCA_903798195.1 Danio kyathit
TCCGTTGGGCTCTAAGCTCTGGAAGGCTCTTCCTCTGAGCCGTTGACAACAGGCTATAAGTGATGCTAATTCCTCTAGCAGCGGTGTATAATTGAAATGAATCATATTTAATATCCCCATTAGCCCTCAATGGTCATCATGTCTACTGTAGACGATTTCCACACACGGCTTGAGAACTCAACTGCAGTCCAATTACCGCGGCGTGTGTTTCTGCTGGTCTGAAGGTGCTGCCATGCTGACTTCGTGGAGAACATTGAAGACTCTCTGGAAGTCTCATTAAAAGCGCTCACAGCTCATCCAGAAATAGACACTCCTTACTTTATCATGCCAGTGCCAAGGTAACATGCCCAATCTATACTTATGGATTGTGATCAAGAAGCTGGACACATAAAGACATAAAAACACATTTTTTTCTTTGCAAAATTACAAGTTATGTTTGTTTTACAGACAGAAAGAAAGCATCTTCAAAAAGATATCTGTTACATATTAAATGGTAGAATAATGCTCAATATGAAAACTGTCAAAGTTATTAGCCCTCCTGTGATATTTTTAACCCAGGCTCAATCTAAAAATGTACCTCTATAAACATTTATGGAGACTGTCAAATATGTCCCAGGAGCTACATTTTTTGCAGTTTGATTTGCGAATTCATGAAAGGCTGCTGTGTACGCTTTTTCAGATCTCAAATTTCTCTCGTGAGTGGCATTCGCATCTGCTGTTCTCACGTAAATCCACCAGATGCTACTGTTGATTGACTGACTGACCGATCGACTGACCCACCCTCCCCCTTCCCTAAACCCAACCAATTGTGTTTTCAAAAGCATCGATTGACCTGCCCACCCACTTTCCTAAACCAAACCGACAATTTTAAAAAGCAATCCAGAAAAAGAAAGCCCTCGCCTGATTCTTATCATGTTTTCAGATTTTACCACATTCTCACCCTGTGATTTACTCCTTTTTTGTTTTTGTTTATTCTGTTTTTGTCTTACCTGCTTTCTGGAAACGTTCTTTACTCGTCGTGGTCATCTCCTTTCTGCGCCTTAAGTCCATCGACGTACATGGTGAGCCAACTTGACAAACTGGTAACAGCCGTCTGCCGGAAAGCCGTCCATACGGAGGTAAGCGGTCAGCTGGTAAGCACGAAAGGGAACATCGTCATACCGCCCCGTATTGTTCATTTAAAAAATGAAATGCAGCCGTACATATTTCTGGCTACATAATTCAAGATCTCCAGAAATGTATATGGGATACGTTTTCAGAATGAGCCTGTTGGGTAGTATTTTCTATTATATATTTGTTTATTCAGGAGAAAGTCTTATTTCTTATAGCTTGGCTAGAATAAAAGCAAATACACACACACACACACACACACACACACACACACACACACACACACACACACACACACACACACACACACATGTTTGTTTTTGTGAAAAGTGGGTACATTACATAGGTTTCCATTCATTTTATACAGATCAAACCGTATATTATATTGCCCTCACCCCACCCTACCCCTAAACACAACCATCACAGGAGACAGTGTACAGCTTTACTCCCTGAAAAAACTCATCCTGTGTGATTTATAAGCTTTTTGAGAAGTGAGGACGTCACCAATGTCCTCGTATTTCACCTCCTTTTTGTAATACCTGTGTCATACCCATGTCATTATACAGATTTGTGTCCTGATATGTCACAAAAACACGTACACACACACACACACACATATATATATATATATATATATATATATTATTATATATATATATATATATATATATATATATATATAATACAGATATATATACAGTTGAAGTCAGAATTACAGTATTTGCCCCCCTGAATGATTCGCCACCCCTGTTTATTTTTTCTTCAATTTCCGTTGAACGGAGAGAAGATATATTATCAGACATACTGTGAAAATTTCTTTGCTCTGTTAAACATAATTTGTGAAATATTTAAAAACAGAAATTTTTTTTCAAATATCCTGTTTATTTTTTTCCCCAATTTCTGTTTAACGTAGAAAATATATTTTTTAACACATTTCTAAACATAATAGTTTTAATAACTCATTTCTAATAACTGATTCATGTTATCTTTGCCATGATGACAGTAAATAATATTTTACTAGATATTCTTCAAGACACTATTGAGCTTAAAGTGACATTTAAAGGCTTAACTAGGTTAATTAGGTTAACTAGGCAGGTTAGGGTAATTAGGCAAGTTATTGTATAATGATGGTTTGTTCTGTAGACTATCGAAAAAAAATATAGCTTAAAGAGGCTAATAATTTGGACCTTAAAATGTTAAAAAAATTAAAAACTGCTTTTATTCTAGCTGAAATAAAACAAAAAGACTTTGTACAGAAGAAAAAATATCAGACATACTGTAAAAATTTCCTTGCTCTGTTAAACATCGTTTGGGAAATATTTAAAAAAGAAAAAAATCCAGCCAAACTATAAGAAAATTAAGTAAAAATAAACTTTAAAAAATATATTGAATGTAAATAATCATTAATTCAGTTTTATGCATTCTTGCTGAATAAATCATATCGAATTAATGTTTTTATTGCTTTAATAATTTACTGTGTTTTCAGTATTATAATAAAATATTTCAACTTTTTTTGCTTTAAAAATGAAACTGTAATACTATAGTGTCACTGTGGTATGTATTTTTTCTGGTTGCAGTTGTACTGTATTGTTCATTTAAAAAATCGGTAACCCTTTATGGTAACACTTTATAATAACTATAATAACTAATAGATGTTTATAAAGCAGTTTATAAATACAGATACAAATGATCTAATTTATAATGTGCTTAATGATTGTATTTTCATACTTTATTACTTATGAATTGTTCATTACTAAATTAAGTATTGTATTATTTACAAACCATTTGTATTTAAGAGTAGTTGGTGGCTTTTAGAATCATTCAGAATGAGTTAGTAAACAATTAATAAGTTATTCAAATCAACATTTATATATTTTATTATTCAGGCATATAGTGATGGTTACTATGCATGTTAATAATTGCTTTATTAACTCAATTTTATCCAGTTTTGTGACCTAATCTAAAGTGAGGACTATTTACCTTTTAAATGACAATTAAAGGCTTATTATCAAATGAACAATAATCTTTGCAATCTTATCTAAAAAAAGAAAATTACTGTAAACTTTAAACATTGCCAAATAATAGGAGTGTCAAAATACAATTATAAATAAATAAATAAAACAACAACAATATATTAATTTAACAATATATTATGATACAACATTTAAAAATTATTTATGTTTATGTTAGTAAGTTTAAACTGCACAGTAATTTTATCTTAGTTAAGATTGCAAATATTTATTTATATCTATTTATATTTAATTATATATCTGTTTCATTTATGTATCTTCAAATGAATAGAAATTAATAAAGTCATTTATTTTCTTTTTTTCCTGTTTAGAATATAACTGAGCCTTTAATTATCATGTATTAGGGATTTATAAAGCATAACTAGTCTTTACTTTAGATTAGGTCACAAAACTGGATGAAGTTGACTTAATAAAGCATTTATTAACATACTAATTAACTTATGCCTGAATAATAAGATATATGAATGTTAATTTGAATAGTTTATTAATCATTTACTTTTGCATCCTGATTGAATTTAAAATAGCATCGACTATTCTTAAGTAACTAGTTTGTAAATAATGCAATACTTTAAATGAATCATCAACAAAGTACGAGTATACAATTATCAAGCACATTATAAAGTCAAGAATAGAGCATTTGTAGCTGTATTTAAAAACTGCTTACTAACGTCTATTAAAGTAGAGTTAATGCTTACCAGATAATGAATTAACTATTTGCTAATGCTTAAAAGATAATTTATAGTGTGTAGTTATTATAAAATGTTACCCACTTCAGTTTAGGTCACAATTCCTGGTATTAATAAACCATTAACTAACACTACTAACTTAATAAACTACTAATTAGCTGTTTAGTAATAGTTATTAAGGTAGAAGTTGTGTTTGGGTATTGAGTGGGATTAGGGATGCATAATAAGATCATACTTTATAACTATGAACAGTTAATATATTAATAATAGGCAGGTAATAAGCCAGTTGTTAATAGTATGAATTGTGACCTAAACTAAAGTGTTACCAAAAAATCCACCAAAGATGACTTGAGGGAAAAAAAATAACTGCAAAGATTCTCCCCAAAGTGTGGTCAGATATGAAAAAAGCAGAACTTGTTTGCAGGTGCCAATTGCTTTGACATTTTGTCAACCCATACAATGAAATTCATCCATTTTTCAGTACGACTTGAATGTCCCGAAGTGTCCAAACACTTTTGGGAAAACTCTCTGTCCACATCGGCTCAGTTAAATGCCACTCAACACGTCAGTAAACTTCCTTGTGACAAGAACTATTACATCACATCTCTTCAGCCAAACATAGCATCTTCACTTGAACCCTGTCACATTACTGAGGTCAAAGAGCACATCAGTCAAACCCTTACATCTACTAACATCCCATGACAGCACGAATCCACGCAAACTTGCATGCCATACTGGCTCACATAAACACACACTTCGAGAAGAGCGAACACCATCAATCACCTCGTATCAGTCATCTATCACGCTTGGAGGGAGACGTCGCTTTTGGACCAGTCTTTATGGTAACGGTGGAGCATTGAGCCTCTGAGTTTCGGCCCAGGGAGATTTTCAGAGCTGCCTGGAAGTGTGTGCATCCAACTTCGACTATGTGTGTGTGTGTGTCCTCTTGCTCAACATCTATTCCCTGCAGTCCACATCCAGCTGTCACTCTCAGTAAATGCACATCAATGTTTTAATCAAACAGACATAGTCTCCATAACAACTTTATGAACTTGAATGTTCATTAATAAATGCTGTTCAGCGTTATTTGAGCTCCTGGCCATTTGCAAAAATCTAATTCATTTTATAAAACTATTATATTGAGGATATTTTGTCCATATGCTACAGAAGATAAAAATAATAGTTAATAGTTATAAAACCACACACATTTTTTTTCATTGGATTGCAACCCCTGGGGTCTCAATCACGTTAGATTAAAGACACAGCAATAGGGTCAGATGCTGTAGATTGATTTAATGGTGCCAGGGTAAACTCTCTGACACCTTTACGGCACTTGTATACATTATAATTAAATACAGGGTAAGACTGAACATGGAGGATGATCTCCGAGTGGCGTTCTCCAAAATTAAACAAAGATTAGACGTAGGTCTATGGTGTGTGTGAGCCATTTTGTGTTTACAAGGTTTGCATATACATTTTTAACTACCTCAGAGGATTTTGGGGGTCACGTGTCACATGCATTATTATTTTGGGGGTTGCGGGTTGAAAAGTTTGGGAACCCCTGTTCTAGATGTTTTATGAGAGTTGATATGAAGAGTTCAGAAGCAAAAACCATCCAAAAAGTGCCATCTGAAATCTTCTTCTAAAATGAGCATTTTTCTGAGACTCCTATATTTATGTTCACTGTTTTCACATTAAAGGCAATGAAAATAACATGTTAATTGACATAAAAGAGACATTACTTAACTTATACCTGAGAAAAATACTAATTTTAGGAGAAAAATTCAGATGGCAGGTTTTTGCGTCTGAACTCTTCATATGTAGTCACAATTATGAGGAAAAAAGGTCACAATGATTTATGATTACAAAAAATACAGTTGCATAATTTATTTTATTAAGTCACATTGCAATATATAAAGTCAAAATTCTAATTCTAAAGTTTCAAGATATACAATTACATTGTGAGCTACAAAGTCAAATTTGAATACATTCATACTGCATTTTCTTTTCGGCTTAGTCCCCCCATTAATCTGGGGTCACCACACCGGAATCGATTTGTGTTGGGACAACATGAATGAATTGTGTGGAACCCTGCATTTTTTATAGTGTAGATACAAAGTTATGTGAGCAATATAGTCCCAATTTGAAGCTTAAAGGCACAAAATGTACGGTTTTTTAATGAAATGATCCAAAAACCAGAACACTGATATATATTTTGCTGACTTACAGTACATTGTCTCAATAAGCATTTTAACTAGTGACAAGGGCCAATTCTTTTGTCGCCTACATGTTAATAGCCACTTTTTTAACTAGATGTTAGTCAGACAATGTTTCTATTTTCCTTCTTAATGCCAACTATGTAGAAATTATCTATAAAATGCTTATGATAAGCCGTTGTTCTTCCAGTTGCTTGACGCATGTGCAATTGAAGCAGCCGGTGAGCACCAGCACACACACATATTATGTACATCTCGACATGTGAAAGTGTTCCTCCATATGTTTTCATCGAAGTTGTTCACAATACTTATCCATCCACAGAGTTTGTAATGTAGTCAAGTGTTTACAAATACAAGCGCAGCTGTTTAGAGGTCATTTCTAGCTAATGATGTCAGAATTTACCGGTATTTTGGAATGGATGTGTAAATGATCTTTTCCCATGGAAAGTATAAGATATGGACGTAGTATCCATGATGTCACCCATAGGTTTATGAAGAACCCAAAAGAAGCTACCAGTAGGCGTGGCCAACCGTCGCCATTTTGTTTGTGTGTCAACGCACAAATGGCGGGATACCAAACAAGGGCAAAGAGGCGGAGCGTGAGTGGAGCTACAGACGCCTGCTGGCATTTTGCTTAAACGAGCTTTACTATGGGAGAAATGCTTAATATTTCATTACCTGTGACTCGTTTGTGTTCTGACCACATGTGCTTGGTTGTATACTATATCAATAAAGTGTTTAGACTTTAAAAACACTGTTGTAATACATTTAGCCACTAAACATTGTTCTTATAACGTTTTTCTTTAGGAGGAAAGCGTGAATTACTTCCAAACACTTCAGATATAGTCTTTGTTAGTAAATGCAAGGCTATTTATGCAACCCAGGCTCATTCTGAAAACGTACAGCTAATCAATCTGGCAGATTCTGGAGTGCATTACAGGTCTAAAGAACATTATAAATGATCTTAAATAAAACAAAAACATTTATAGAGATTGTATATACGTATATAATGTCACTCACCTGGGAAATGGAGGCCACGTGAATTGTTTGTGAGCACAATTAAGTGCACACAGCATGCCATATCATCTGATAATTGTTAGAAATACTGTAATTCCAAAAGGCAACTAATTGTGTAAAGCCACATAAAACATTACAAAAATCAGCCGTAATCAGTGGAGGTGAAGTGACGGCGACCAGCCAGACCTAACTGTCACTCAAGTGGCCACTCCCTTAATTATGCAAACGTAATATAACCTAATATAAAGTAAACGGATGAGTTATAAAACAATCACCCCCTCACAGTTGTCATGAAGAGTAATATTAGCTATATGAACCGAAGTCGTTCTTTGTACCGGGCTGTAAACACCTTTTTTATGCTGTAAAGTTGGCCATTCTAGCAGTGGGGTCAATAGAAATTTGCTCCATATGGAGCCAGGACTAGCGGAATTTCGATGAATTGCAGTTTCAGTTACTTCCGTATTGGCTTTCCAAGGGAGAGCAGGAGGTTGCTGCTTGTCTTTTCCGGAAAAATTCCGTAACGTCCTTGCCTGTGGGAACAGTGTTTTCTTTTAATTTACCGGTAAAGTCGTTCTGGAAATTTTCCGTATATTTACCGGTATCACTGTGTGAAAGGGGCTAGTGTCATACACCCTCAATTTCTGGTTTAGTTTTATAAGAAAAACAGGTAAACATCAAAGATGCTTTTAAATGATGTACGTTTTTTTAGACTGCCAAAGCAGCATAACAAAACCTTAAAATGTATTTTAGTATGATAAAACAGCACTGCTTCTCCACTAAGTGGAGTCTCACGAATGTAAGAACTAGAAGTGGTCAAATGTGGCACAATAAAAGCTCTGCTGCTTTCGTGCCAGATTACGCTCACCTGTCATTAGCAATTGCTTCAGCATTCTCATTTCGCTTCGATGTTTTTTTTTTTACTTTCAATATGTCATGACAATAGTTACTATATTTTATCTCATCCATGAACATGATTTCTGTACGAGTCTCGTAGGATGTAATGAAGACCACAACACCCATGATTAGTCACTCAGTTAAGGTCATCAATCTACGTCATTGTTTATTATTAATACACCCCATCTAGTGATGAAAATTAAATTCTCTGCCTTTAAAGTAAAAGTCATGAGAATTAAAGTGGCTGCAATGAGAAATAAAGAGAAAAAAGGGTTACATTTTTAAAATGCAAGTTTCAACTAGCTGTAAAAATTGATAGCTAGCTTGTGGAGACTTTAAGCAGTGCCTCAAAAAAAGTGTTCTTTTGTGCATCCAAACCTCATCCATATGTGTTCGTGTCCTCAGTCCCATGGTTCTCTTGTTCAACATCCATTCCCCGTAGTCCTCATTCAGCTGTCACTCTTGGTAAAAGCACATCCATGTTTTAATCAAACACAGGCATGTTTTTAACTGGCTGGTCCTCGAATAAACAACTCAAGCTCAAACACAATTGGTAAATCTGATGAGACTGGTGATTCTTCAGTAGCAGTTTCTCTGTGTGTGTCTAAGGGGAGGCCTGATAACACAATTAAATGATTAAATGTCACTGATAGCTTGAAGGGCCTGCGCTTTACATGATACATTAATGCAGACATTGTCTCCATAACAAGTTTATGCATGTAAATATTCATTAGGAACAGCTGTTCGACATTGTTTGTGAGCGCTTTCATTTGCGTGTAAACAGGAGGAATGTTGAAAATGTTTGATGGGATTTGCTATAAAGTCACAATTATAAGAAATATGGTTGCTAAAGAGCTCAATTGCAGCACAATGTCATGTACTTTATGTAAAATATAATGTCACATTGTGAACTACAAAGTCAGATTTTTTAAACATTATGATAATTTACAAAATTATGATAAATAAAGTGGCAATCGGAGGAAATACTGTTAAAATTGAAAGTTAATAACTAAAATTATTATATCATATTCATTCATTAATTTTCCTTCGGCTTAGTCCCTTATTTATCAGGGGTCACTCCAGTGGAATAAACTGTCAACTATATACCCATACACTTTCTCATTCACACACACACACACACTCATACACTACGACCAATTCAGTTTATTCAATTCATTTATACTGCATGCCTGTGGGGGAAACCGGAGCACCCAGAGGAAAACCATGTGAAGATGGGGAGAACATGCAAACTTCACACAGAAATGCCAACTAGCCCAGCCGGGATTCGAACCAGTGACCTTCTTGCTATGAGGTGACAGTGATAACCTCTGAGCCACCATGCTGCCTATTTGACCATAGTGTAATATATGTAAAATTGCAAAAAAAAAAAAATTATTATTAAGAGATTAAAATCAATCTGATAGCTATAAGGTCACATTTTGATTGAGAAATTCAATATTGCAAAGAGGTTATTAATATAAAGAAAAGGGTATTTACAGAATCAGCTGTCATTTTCAGGAAATTACAGGAAATATGGGTGCATTTTCAAGACATAATGCCATATTGTGGGATATAAAGTTACAAAAAGTCATATTTTGAGTTACAAAGTTGTATTTTAAAGGTTTAATTGTATTTTATGAAATGTAAAGTTTAAATTCGGTAATGATTAGAAAAAAAAGGTAAAGATAAAAACTATTGTGAACTATAAAGTCACATTTTGATAAAATCCAAAATAAAACAACTACAGGAATTACTGAAATTTCAAAATGCAGCACTATATTGCGTTACAATCAAATTGTAAAATCAAATTGTGAGCTATAAGTTCACATTTTGATAGACATCAACAATCAATATTAGAAGACTAATAAGCAAATTAATGTAAATAAAATGTCAATTACAGAAAATAGTGGTGCATTTTTTTTTTGGATTATATATTTTTATTTTGCTTTTTCAAAAGTTAACAATACAAAACATCAACACATCAAAACTAAGCAACAAATGAACTAAAGTAAAACATACACACACACACACACAGTATATAAAAATAAAAAGTTAAAATAAAATAAAAAATAAAGTAAATAAAAAGGGAGGAGATACAGTATAAACAAGTGGAGAAAAACTATTTTGTTAAATCAAATCATGTGGTACTGTTTTAATATAATTCAAAAATGGATTCCAAATCTTTTTAAATAATTCACCCTTTCCTCTCAGAGAATATGTGATCTTCTCCAATGGTATACAATTGCAAACTTCTGAGATCCACAGTCCAATTGGTACATCAATGTCTGTTTTCCATTTTGCAATGCATTTTTTAGCTATTGTCATGTTTTGCCCAAATTCTTATACGTATTTCATTCTCTTCCAATATCAATACCCAAATCCTTTTTCACTTCTCTTAATGGACTAATAAGATCATTTATTTGGCATCGGAAAACCCCAAGGGTTGGCCTTGACAAACTGTCTTTAGACTACAGCAAAGGAGGACTGAGGCTCCCCAATTTTAAGATGTATTATTGGGCAGCCCAATCCAGGTATCTGGCACAGATGTTCGCAAAAACCCCTTACCCGTCATGGCTCAATATGGAGACATTTGAGATGAAAGAGGAGTGTCCCACTAATATACTATATGCATGGGATGAAAAATTGATAAAAACTAGAACCAATAATCCTATGATTATCCACTCAGTTCAGACCTGGTACAAACTTCAGTTGATGTTGGGACAAGAGACATTTCTCTCTCCCAAAACACCTTTATGGGGGAACAGATTGCTTCCAATGTGCTATCAAAACAAAAATTTTAAAATTTGGGCAGATAAGGGAATTACACATTTAGAGCATTGTTTTGATGATAGTGGTGCATTTTTAATATAAATTGAATTGCGAATTATGTATCCAGAAGTACGTATGGCTGCATTTCATCTTTAAAACGAATGCTACCAGGCGGTATGATGCCGTTCCTTTTCGCACTTACCAGCTGACCGCTTACCTCCATATAGACAGCTTTCCTGCTGTTACCAGTTTGTTCAGTTAGCTCGCCATGTACATCGCGGACTTGAGATGCCAAGAGAGGAGTTGACCACAATGACAGGGTTCAAGTCTGATGAAAAACAGTTCCAGAAAGCAAGTAAGACAAAAACAAAAGCCAAAAAATAAAATAAACAAGTAAATAACAGGGTGAGAATGTGTTAAAATCTGTGTGGTAAAATGTAAAAATCAGGCTAGGGCTTTTCTTTTTCTGGATTGCTTTTTAAAACTGTCGGTTTGGTTTAGGGAAGTGGGTGAGTGGGTCAATCGGTGCATTTGAAAACACTATTGGTTGGGTTTAGAGAGGGAGGAGGATGGGTCAGTCGATCAGTCATTTATTCAGTCAGTCATTCAGTCAACAGCGACCTCTGGTGGATTTACGGCAGAACACGAATGGCACTCGAGAGAGAAATTTGAGATCTCAAAAAGCATACACAGCGGCCTCTGGTGAATTCGCGAAAACAAAAACTGCAAAAAGCGTAGCTCCTGGGACGTATTTGGCGCTCTCCAGAAATGTATATAGGAGTACGTTTTCAGAATGAGCCTGAGTTGACAAGAATAGTTTGTAGATTTAAAATATAATCTCATATTGTGAGCTATAAAGTCATTTTTTAAATAGAGACAAAATTATGCAGTGTCATTTACAAGAAGTATGGTCAGGGATACAGAACATTAAGATACTGTACAACATTTAATGTACAAGAAAGCAATTTGCAGTTGTGTGGTCTCTATCAACAAAATTAAATGCTTAAATGTCACTGAGAGCTTGAAGGGCCTGTGCTTTACATACTATATTAATGCAGACATTGTTTCCATAATGTTTGTGTATGTAAATATTCATTAGGGACAGCTGTTCGACATTATATCAGAGAGCTTCCTTTCGGCCATAAACACTATAAATGTTAAAAAATGTTGAGACTCATAAAGCTCCCCGTTAATGTGTTGTCATTCCTTTGAACACGCTGTAAAGGACAAATGCTCTGATGGGATGATGTGGCTGAATATCAGAAATTCAGGCAGTTGTCCAAATTAATTAGGATGTCTTGTGGGTGTCTGTGAAGATTATATTAACTCTCATGTCTAATGTCATATTAACTCTGGGGTCTGACTGGACCTAAGGCCATTTTAATAGCTGAAAAATACACTCAACATTAAAGAATCTGGCTAATGCTTCATGACTTTTATATTACTAGAATAGATTATACTGTAAACAAAATGTAACCTTACTAACACACTTCAGCCCTTCAATTTGTATAGATATACGATATAGAAAGATGGATATCTGAAAGATGTAGTGTATATGCATTTATGCAAGCCAGTTTGCTTGTTAAAGTGTAAAATGAAAAGAGAAATGCAAAAAAGTTTAAAAAGAAATGTCTTTCTTAGCTCCTTTGAGTCATATCTTGAGATATAACGTAATAAATTATCAGAATAAAAGTAGCATTTTCAAGATATGCATTACTTTTGTTAATGTATGTCTTGACATTGCACTATTTCATGTAATTGCAACTGCAAGAAGTTAAGTTGCAGTTTCAAGATGCCATTATTGCAAGTGTGAGATTCACCTTTACATTTATTGCAATTACAATATATGATTACTGTAGGTAAATATTAGCTTATAATAAGCTAAAAAGTCACATTTTAATTTATAAAGTCACAGCTATAAGAAATAATAGACACATTTTCAAAAAAATGAAACCCTACTGTAAGTTATAGTCATATTTTGATTAAAATTTGTAAATATAATTGCAAGAAATAAAGTGCCAATTAAATTCCAGTGCGCTATATAAAAATGACAAATACAAGAAACAAAGTCACAATCATGAGACATAATGCTGCAATTAAACAGAAACAAAGTCATATTGTGAGATGCAATGTTCCACTGTTAGATGTAAACAGTTATTTAAAATTACTAACCATTTAAAAAATCTGAAATCACAGTTTGATAAAGTATAAACTCACATCACGAGGATAAAGTTACAGTTAAGATATCTTTAAATAGATTCTGATTAAGCCAGACAAAATTATAAAAAAAAAACATTGACCGTTTATAATGATTATGATGATGATTAAATTATTATTTTATATTATTCCATAATTATTTCTATTATTATTTTATATGTATTACTATTTATGTTATTTTATAGAATTTTAGTAGTATTATTATTATTAGTAGTAGTAGTCAAGGTTGAATATGAAGAGGTTGTTCTTAATTGTTCATAATTGTTACTTTTATTGGTTACCACTTATATACTACTACTACTAGTAGTAGTAGTAGTAGTAGTAGTAGTAAAATAGTAGTACTATAGTAGTAGTAGTAGTAGTAGTAGTGGTCGTATTAGTTGTAGTACAGAAGTAGTAGTACTAGTATTAGTAGTAGTTAAATAGTAGTACTATAGTAGTAGTGTAATAGTAGTAGTAGTAAAATAGTAGTTGTAGTAGTAGTAGTAATGGTAGTCGTATAGAAGTAGTAGTAGTAGTAGTAATATTAGTAGTAGTCAAATAGTCGTTCTATAGTAGTAGTGTAGTCGTATTAGTGTCAGTATAGTAGTGGTAATAGTAGTAGCAGCAAAATAATTGTACTATTAGTTGTGTAGTAGTAGTAGTATCAGTATAGTAGCAGTAGTAATAGAAGTAGTAAAATAGTAGTTTAGTAGTAGTACTATAGTTGTAGTAGTAATGTAGTAGTAGTAGTGTCAGTACAGTAGTAGTAGTAAAATAGTAGTACTATAGTAGTAGCGTAGTGTCAGTAGTAGTAGTAGTAGTAGTAGTAAAATAATAGTACTATTACTAGTGTAGTGGTAGTGTCAGAATAGTAGTAGTAATAAAATAGTAGTTGAGTATTAGTACTTTAGTAGTAGTAGTGTCAGTATAGTAGTAGTAGTAGAATAGTAGTAGTACTGTATAGTAGTAGTGTAGTAGTAAAAGTGTCAGTATAGTAGTAGTAGAATAGTAGTACTATAGTAGTAGTGTAGTAGTAAAAGTGTAAGTATAGTAGTAGTAGTAGCAGTAGTAGTAGTAAAACAATCGTACTATTAGTAGTGTAGTAGTAGTGTCAGTATAGTAGTAGTAGTAGTAGTAGTAGTAGTAATAGTAACATATATTATTATTATTATTAACATTATCATTTTAAAGTAGTATTAGTGATATAGTAATAGTAGTAGCAGTAGTAACATGTATTATAAATAGTAGTATAGTTGTAGTAGTAGTAGTAGTAGTAGTAATAACACATTTATTATTATGCTTATTATTATAATTAATACTATTATTATTATTATTATTAGTAATAGTAGTAGTAGTCTAGTAATAGTAATAGTAGCAGTAGTAGTACACAGCAAAATCCTCAGAGTAAAATTTACTCAGTTCAGAGAACATTTGGTCCCTCTCTAAATTGAGTAAAATTTACTCAACAGCAGAGTTAAAGTTAATGAGACAGTGATGGGGTTAATTAAGTGATGATTGAGCATTGATGATGAACAGCTGCTGTTAATAAGCAGAAACAGAAGAGAAGCAGCAGCAGCTTTGCTCATTGATTACCTGATTGACTTTGTTTCTGTCAGATGTTCACAGAAGTCCATATGAGATTTATTGAGAATTAACTGTTTTAGGTATTTACATTTTACAAAAAAACAACATGTTTTATTCCCCGAGGCCACCATCATGGAGAAAAGTGGTAGATTTACTTGGGCTCTTTGACTCAATTTTTGATGATTACTTTTCTTAGCTTGCTATGACAAGTATAAAGTAAGCAATTAAGATCAGGTTGACTGATCTTGTATTGATTTTTACTCTTGATGAGAGTTACTGTATGAGAGATTATGTTTGACTTTGTAAATCATGTTTAAATGATGGTTTATCATGTAAGATACAAATTTCAGTGTTTTTCAAGTGAATGGACCTCAGCTATGGTTTTATATATTTTTAAAACACATTGAGCATCTGAATCACTTTAGAGACGCAAACATCAATAATCAGCGTCTCTATCTCAACAGTGGTTAGAGACTTTGTATTATTTTGGCTGCAGTGTCTGCTAACATTCATCCATAGTTCCCAGCATGCACTGTAGAAAAAAAAAACCTCACCATAGTTGAGAAGCATATGCTGATTCATTATGTCTGTGTGTTTTGAGTGTTTCAGATGTTCAATGTGTTTTATGAGCTGATAAAAGTATTGCTGAGTTCTATTTTCTTGATACAGTGCTACTTTTGTGATAAAACACCATTCAGACTTAATAGGTCAAAACTAATTTTGCTGATTTGACCAGTGACTAAATCAGCACAGAATCAATTATCCAGAGCACGATTGCTATCTGTATTCAATATTTGCCACAATACACTATCTGGCAAACAAAGAGAAACCAACAATAGTAATCGAGTCAGAGTCCAAGTAAAGCAACTACTGTTCTCCTCAATGGTGACAGCTTAAAACACAAAAAGTGGTGTGTTTTTATTGTTATTGTAAAAAATTACTTAGTTCTTAATAATATCACTATATGGAATTTTGTAGAGTGTGGCAGAAGTAAGGCCAAACAGGTTGTTAATAAGTAAAGCTGCTGTTTGTGGAGTTGCTTATTGATCCTCTGCTGAGATTTTGAGAGATTTGATGTGTTTTATTTCAGTTTATTTCATCTACGATTGTGACTGAAGTCAGTTGTAGTTTTATGTTTCTCTTCTCTGTTTCTGCTTGTTAACAGCAGGTGTTCATCATCAGTGCTCAATCATCACTTAATTAACCCCATCATTGTCTCATTAACTTTAACTCTGCTGCTGAGTAAATTTTACTCAATTTAGAGAGGGACCAAATGTTCTCTGAACTGAGTAAATTTTACTCTGAGGATTTTGCTGTGTAGTAGTAGTATAGTAGTAGTAGTAGTAGTAACATATTAGTAGTAGTGGAAGTACACAAATCATAGGAGAAGTTATTCTGAGCTGAACATGAGCGTAAATGTTTGCTGTTCTAGAGATCCACTTGCTGTACTCCTGCTCTAACATTCGGCCTGGAATTGAAGTCAAAGGCCAGGGTTAGGCCACGAGTTACTGCTGCCAGTAATTTATTTATTACAGTTAATAATTAACTGCTCTGAGTGCCGAGTGTCCTGATTTCGCAAGTCCTAATAACCCGCGCTCAAACTCACTTCCAAAACTTTAACCCATTAAAAACTCTTCACGGCTCCATTAAAAACTCAGCATTCTTCATCCATCAAATCCCAAAGCTGGAGGAGCGAATACAAACTCTACAAACTCGCTTTATCTACTGCTTCTCTTCTGTCTGTCTCCCTCTACGGGGAGTAACTGCAGCATATAAAGTAAATACGATTGTCCTACTCTCTTCTAGGACTTGCTAGAACCTTACACATCTGAAGGTTTGCGCTTAAGCCTGTGGGACAAAGCTGTACCAGTGGAGATAAGGTAAATATATATCTGATTGTGTTTGGAGAACAACTATGAGTTTATCTGGCAGGAGGAGAGCAGCTGCACATCATGCAGTGTTTGTGTGTGTTTGTGCACCTGCTCTCTTGAACTTGTCTGATGCCATTTGGTGCAAACTCAGCACTCACTCACACAAAGGTTATGCAGCATGCACAACATTAAGCATTTAACGCCCAGGTGAGAACAAACCCTGCTGCATTTAATAAGGTCACCTTTGAGTTGGGCAAAGTTTGGAGGAATCTACTGAAAAGTTTGCTTCAACAGTGCTAAGGAACAACAGTATTCACCAATTGGACAACAAACTTCGAGTACAGACAGCAACCGTTGTCAAAATGATCCCCCATCACATGGATCCACAAAAACAACTAAACACACTGTATTATTCATGCTAAGCCAGTAGCTGGAAATGTCACTTTATGTATATCTTTACTATATATACTGTATATGATACTTTCAAAAAAAATAAAATATATTTCCTAAGACATACACTACAAAAAATTATATGTTGGCTTTTTTATGTAATGTAATGTAATGTAATGTGTATTTATATAGCGCATTTATTGTGTATGGTCATACACCCAAAGCGCTTTACAATCATGAGGGGGGTCTCTCCACACCACCACCAGTGTGTAGCATCCACTTGGATGATGCGACAGCAGCCACAGGACAACGGCGCCAGTGTGCTCACCATACACCAGCAATTAGTGGAGTGAAGAGACAGTGATAGAGCCAATTCGATGGATGGGGATGATTAGGAGGCCATGTTGGGTAAGGGCCGATTGAGGGACTTTGGCCAGGACACCGGGGTTACACCCCTACTCTTTACGAGAAGTGCCATGGGATTTTTAATGACCCCAGAGAGTCAAGTGACCCTGCTTAGCTTCAGTGAGTAACCGGTCTTGGGCTGCAGGGTGATATGGCTGTTTATGTGAACAGGTTCCATGTAACCGAGTTAAGTTTCCTTAAAAAGGAATATTTATTTTAGTGAACTTAGTTTGTTAAATAAAGGTAATCTAATGTTGTTTATCAACATAACATTCATAATTTAGCTTTAATTAAAATGTTTTATTAGTTATTGAATTTAGTTACAGTATAAATGTGGAACTGCAGAAGCAACACAATTTGATCACACTTTATTTTGATGGTTGGTTTGTTGAATTTAAGTTACATTGCATCTACATGGCAACTAATTCTCATTAGATTATAAATAGACTGTTAGGTTGGGGTTAGAATTAGTGTAAGTTGACATACTGTAGTTGCAAAGTTTCTTATAGTCAGTTACTGTAAATGTCTGTTGAAGGAGCAGTATCAGCAGATATTAAGCAGACAATCTACTAATACTCATATGGACCATCAAAATAAAGTGTTACCCACAATTCCCTTTCATTCATTTAAAATTAAGCAAGCTGTTTGAATTTGAAAACTTACTTTTAATTTATTTTCCCAACACAACTCTTGGTTTTAATAGACAAACATAAGTGAATTGTTTAATTTGAACATAGTTACATGCTTTGGACCAACTAATGCCACAATCCATTTTTTGAGTGTATGATACATACAATACATTTCTCTGGATACCTTTCATCCATGCTTCTGAAGTTAAATCTGCTAGAGGGTGCTGTCTACATTTTTGTGAATCTGAAATAGAGTTTAGATTGTCTGTCCGTGCCCGAGCCCAGACTTGACCAGACTTGGGCCGATATTACCTGCTACTATCTTCGGGCCTGCCGTGATCGAGCATTTTTTTACTATTATATAATTAGACTTATTATAGCCTAATTATTATTGGATGGAAAACTATGCCATAATTAGAAATATTATATAAATATTTTAGCAAAGTCGGCCTGAGCAATACATGTGCATACCTGTCAACCCTCCCGTTTTTCTCGGAATTCTCCTGTAATTTACTGTTCTATCCCGCTATCATCCTGTAAAAGTATTTCCCCGTATTTCTCTAAAGGTTGGCAATAAACATTAAAGAGCCGATCCGCCCTGTTCGCAACCCATACCGCCGAACCACCAGGGGACGCCCTTTGCTCTTAAATGTGAGTCTGTTCTGTGCTTTTGTTTTATTTAGGTATGAAAACACTTTGAAATAAATATAAAAACGTATAAAAAATCCCTTCCTTTTCATTACAGGTGCCGTCGCCCCTCCTATGCAATGCTCAAAATTGTCATATAGTGGTGCGTGACTGTCAGCTGACACACTTCATAGTGATAAATAGACGCTGTTTCTCAAACAGATTCTGTACACGCAATTTGAAGCGGAGCAAAAGTCTGGGTTTTGAGTGCGTGTTTGAACAGACATATACACATAATTAATAATAATAACATCTAAAGATGTCGATCTTGGTAGGGTTTTTTTCAATCACAACTAATTTAGTCCTGAATGAGCATAAACAGTTCGGAAAGCAATTGAATGCTTTCATTATAATGTTAGATGTGTGCATTTTTTAAGTGACACCTCTGTTATTTAATATAAACAAACGAAACAAATAAGAGATTCATGTGTTGCTCTTTAATCAGAATGTGAAGTAAAAGATTAATGAGTAGTGAAGAAAAGATTAATGAGATTTTTTTACGAAAGCCGTCCAGAAAAAGAAAAGCCCTCGTCTGATTTTACCACGTTTTCAGGTTTTACCACGTTCTCACCCAGTTCTTCACTCGTTCATTTTATTTTTTTGGATTCTGTTTTTGTTTTACCTGATTTCTGAAACCGCTCTTCCCCCGGACTCGAACCCGGTCGTCGTCGTCGTCATGGTCAACTCCTCTCTGCGTCTCAAGTCCGCCAACGTACACAACGAGCTAACGGGATAAACTGGTTGCGGCAGGAAAGGCCTCCACACGGAGGTAAGCGGTCAGCCAGTAAGCGCCAAAAGGAATGGCGTCATACTGCCCCGTAGCGTTCGTTTAAAAAATTAAATGCAGCCATACGTACCTCCTGCTACATAATTTGCGGTCTCCAGAAACGTCCACGGGACTACGTTTTCACAATGAGCCTGTGTTGACTAATTGCTTTCATTATAATATTAGATGTGTGCATTTTTGAAGTGACACCTCTGTTATTTAATGTAATTAAACGAAACATCTAAATAAATTAGAGATTCATGTGTTGCTCTTTAATCAGAATGTGAAGTGAAAGATTAATGAGATTTGATAACTTGATTTTATTTCTTTATAATAACTACTAATTTTAATAAGCTCAACTGTTTGCTAATTTATTTGCTGCTAATGTATATTTATTTTTACTTTAGTAAAAATGTATTTGTACTTTTGTACTATTTATTTTTTCTTTTGTAAATAATAATAATATAACATATTACCGACCATTTAACTGTTTATTTACAACGAAACAGCTTCCCTAAACCCAACCAATAGTGTTTACAAAACAGACAAAAAAAAAAAAAAAAGTGCTCTGCAACATTGATTGAGTTTACCTTGATTTTACATTGCTTATATCTTTCTTGTGAAATCATGATTAACTCTAGCACTCTGCATCACAAGTAAAACACCATGCAAAGTCAAGAGGGGTCTGGATGCAGACCTGGTGCAGATGCAATCTGGAGCTGAATGCAATGCTTTGAAAGGGCTCACTTAACCTCACCCCTAACCCTTCCCCTCACAGTGACATCACTAGCTCTATTGAGTGCATTGTGTCTGACATTGCAGGGCTGAGACATGCAATCTCAGCTTGCATTATAAAGGCTGCATCCAGATACTATTGACAAAGGCCTAATCCCAATTTTACCCCTTACCCTTTCCCCTTAACCCTACCCCTCGTTTTTGCGCGTTCACAGCTTTAGCGTATTCTCTTTAGCTTGAAGGCGTAGGGCTAAGGGAAAGGGCTAGATGGCGAGATTTTTCAGGTCCACACTCAAGGGGTACAAAAATTTCCCAGAATACACCATCTACAACAGATGGCTGCACACGGAAGTCAGGAGATGCACAAATTGGTATTTTTGTCATTATTCCGAATTTTTACAACAAACAAGCACATGTTTTAGTACATTCCTAATGGTGTTCGTGTTTTTTTATGCTTAAAAAAAAAAGGATAAAACAAAAAACGCAAAAATTTGCAACCTATAATCCCTAATAACTCTTGTATAGCAGTCCCACAACATACTTTCACATCTGACACTTCAATACCTTGCCAGAAAAGTCTAGTGGCTGGGAATGAGCTTTTTACAGTGTCTGCTATAATGTTAATGTTGTTTACGTGTGTTACATAGATACATATGGCAACAGTGTAAAGCACAGTACAGTTACGAGCTTATTGCCACATTATATAGTTATGATAACATGATATTGTTGCCTTCTGTGATTTCCGGAAGATAAATACCAAAAAATAAAGCAACTGGAATAATACAGCAGTCGCGATCTTCGATCTCATATGAAGTAAGAGATCATGATGACATTTGATGACATGTGCAGGGGTTGTACTGGTGTCCCATTTCTCAGGGGTAAAAATTGAAGCCCTTCCCCTTTACATTCTGTTTCTAGGGCCAAGGGGAAGGGGAAGAGGTTGGGGTACATAAATGGAATTGAGATTGGGCCAAAGTCAGCTACTAATCAAACTGACCACACCATAAAAGTTGTCCATAGAGATAGTACACAATCCTGCATTTGTCAAACATATGTCCCAGTAAATATCCTTAGAGTGAAAAGAAAGTAATAGCGTTCATTTTATCTAGAAACTGTGATCAAACGTTTATTAAAGTGTGTTTTTCAAATTTTACAAAGTTGTTGGCTGAAGCATGCATTTCCAGTGAGCCTGTGTTACATAATGACATTGTTTTCAAATGGTTGCATTTTCAGGCCAGTGCCCCCATGTCAACAAGCTTGACCACTCATCTGGCCCCCCCTAAATTTGAAATTGTGAAATAATAGAAAAGTGACATTTACAATAATGTCATGAAGTTATACAGAACCAGACTAAACAAGTTGTTGGTAGCATACAGAGATGCATCTCGCTCCTCTGTATGTGCACAATATCCAACTGCATGAACCAAGAATTAAGGGAAAGAGTGACTCATTCATGTTGGCAGATATTGACAGAAATATATACATTTTTAGAATATTTCATAAACCATTTTTATACTGTGGTCATTACTTAAATATGACTGTCCACTTACAGCATATGACATATTCAATACTGATTTTAAGCAGTCATGGCTTTGTAAGGAGTCTTCTGCTATTAGAGAACAGATGTACAGTGGTGCTGGATTCGCATCAGACATGAAGCATTGCGTCACCCACTTTAGATTACTTGTGCAATTGTTTTTGCCTTGCACAAATGTTTTTACTTGAGTGGAATATGCGATTGGGGTGAATTTTGTGTGTTTGTAGTAAATGCATCACACATTCCATCTCATTTGCACAACCCAGCAATATTTTGTGTTTGTGTTGACTGTATGTAATCTATACAGTACTTAAATTTTCATTTAGTGTGAACCCAGCCCATAAGGCTGCATGTCCACCAAAGTATTTCTTCCTAAGGCAGGTATATATTTATTCAGTAGTTTTTTAACAAGGATGCAATAATTTCATGCTATGATAGTAATAACATAAGTCAAACAGCACATTTCTTATCATTCATTCATTTTCTTTCGGCTTAGTCCCTTTATTCATCAGGGGTTGCCACAGTGGAATGAACCGGCAATTATCAACATAAGTTTTACGCAGCGGATGCCCTTCCAGTTGCAACGCAGTACTGGGACACACCTATACACTCTCTCATTTACACACATACACTACGGACAATTTAGTTCATCCAATTCACCTGTCCCGCATGTCTTTGGACTGTGGGGGAAACCGGAGCACTCAGAGGAAACCCACGCGAACACAGAGAGAACATGAAAGCTTCTCACAGAAGCGCCAACTGACCCAGCTGGGGCTCAAACCACCGATTTTCTTGCTGTGAGGCGGCACTACTAACCACTGAGCCACCATGCTGCCTCATATCATCATATTGATAGCAAATAAAATAAGGCACTACACCGTAGACTGTAAAAAAATACTGGTTTCCACACAATTCCTCCATGTTGTACCAAACAAATTACGTTATTTTTACAAATTTAAGTTGACATAAAAAATTAAGTTCTCCCCAAAAATACTTAAGAATTTAGTTGTTTCAACTCATTTTAGTATGTAGTTTAAACAAGCACAAAAAAGTAAATTTTTTAAGTGTATAGGGAGAACTTAATCAGTTTTTTTTAGCCAAGTGGATTGCTTGGGGTTCAAAAGGGGATTTGATGTTAAAACAGGTCCCAGCATTTCATGCTACTGAATATAATACTTTTATGCTTATAGCCTGCTATTTGGTTAGTACATTTTTTTATAGTCAATAAAGATTACTAAACATTTTTGACAGAAAACACTTGTTTACTTGGTTTATAACAGACGTGACAGTATACTGCGTGTTTTTTCAAGGTTTGTGACAAACCATTTCACATAATTCTCTGTGACAGAACAAAAATAACACAGCTAATGTGCAGCTCTAAAAATAAAGAAAGATGACTGACAATATACAGTACCTCTTTAACATTCACAAAGATGTAAATGTTTTGATTTAAATCAAACACTTATTTAATTTAATTATTTTTTTCTCTTTGGGATCGATTTTGCTTTTGGACTACAATCCCTGCAATTTTCATTTGCCTCAAATCCTCTATTAAGTGATTTTACTATCAAGTAAACACATATGAATGCATAATGAAAATAAGGCTGACGCTAAAACTGAAAAAGCTGGATGTAGAGGTCCTTCATCTGATTTACATGCTGAATATAAATCAAATCCAGGAGCGTTATTTTCACTTATTAGCATCTTTGATGTATGAAGCGAGCGCAGTATGAACGGAGGTGGGATGCGTAAATACTCAATAATTTAAAAAAAGCTTCTCTCCTTTTCTAGCTCTCTTTATTTCTCATCTCCCCCTTATTGGATGTGAAGTTTCAGGATGTTAGCGGGATCGCAGCTGTCACCACTGAACCTCTCCAACATCTGTGAAGGCTGAGACTGTAGATCCATTTGAATTAAAGACACCCAAACACGCACACAGTAATGCAGCAGTGCTTGTTATGGTGAAAATTAGCCTAAAGTCAATAATCAGTCATTTTTGTTTCTTATGCACGCACACATATTGCATAACCTTTCTGAATGGCTTAAACTAGCTGATTTGCTGTGTGCCCAGCTAACAATTTTAGGTTCTAAAAACATTCCCTTAACATTACCTTTAAGTTACGTACTGTTTTTAAACAAAAAAACATTTTGGCGGGTTATATTGTTATAGTTTATTAATACATCATTAGAACATACCATCTAGAAAAATTAATGTTCTAAGAATATTTCTCTAACATTCTCATTAAGTTATAAAACATTATTGTAGAAGGTGCTTAGTGTCTACTTCATAAGACCAGTTGTTCCTAAAGTGGGGGTAGCGTGACAATGACAAGGGGTTGCTTGGTGATTTCCAAAAGTCAAATAAATTTTATTAAACTATTAGAATTGTTCAAAAAGGACTATTAGAATTACCATATTTTATCCATAACCAACAGAAAATAAAAATAGTAGTTCTTCTGACAACTTTTTGACACCTTTATGGCAATCAAATACATAAAAAATAAATACATGCCACAACTGAACATTGTGCCCACCAGTCTCATTAGGTGAGATTAATCTTAAATTAAACTAATTAATAAATGACTATAAAAATTATATGGTTGTTAGACAGTTGCACTTTTTTGTGTTGTCAATATGCTTGTGTTTATATAGGCCTATTGTTGTGTGAGCAACGTTTGCATATTTATACCACCTAATCGGAATTTGGGGGTCGCGAGTCACTGGCTGTCACAGTCACCAGCGATCCAGCCTTTGCAGATTGCTGGAGAACTTAAAATCTGTTGGGCGCCAGATCTTCCTGAATTCCTCGAATGGCCAGGGACTCCCGATCCTCCTGAATTTCTTGAATAGCCAAGGGCGCCAGATCATCCTGAATGGCCAGGGGTGCCAGATCCACCTGAATTCCCCTAATGGCCAAGGGCACCAGAACCTCCCGAGTTCCACGAATGGCCGCCAGAGCCACCACCTGAGTACCACGAATGACCAGAGCCGCCATCTGAGTCCCACGAATGGCTTCCAGAGCCTTGTGACTTCCCTGTACCACCAGAGCCGCGTGACTTCTCAGAGCTGTGTGACTTCCCAGAGCTACCAGAGCCATGTGGCTTCCCAGAACTGTGTGACTTCTCAGAGTCTCCTGAACTTAAGCCTCACTGACCCACTGGGGTTGTATGAACTATCAATGCTTCCTCAACCTAAGCCTCCTGATCCACTGGGGTTAAATGAACTGCAAATGCCTTCTGAACCAAAGCCTCCTGACCCACTGGGGGTTAAATGAACTGCCATTGCCTCCTGAACCTAAGCCTCCTGACCCACTGGGGTTGAATGAACTGCCAGGGGCTCCTGAACCTAAGCCTCCTTACCCACTGGGGTTGAATGAACTGACAGTGCCTCCTGAAACTAAGCCTCCTGACCCACTGGGGTTGAATGAAATGCCAGTGCCTCCTGAACCTAAGCCTCCTGACCCACTGGGGTTGAATGAATTGACAGTGCCTCCTGAACCTAAGCCTCCTGACCCACTGGGGTTAAATGAACTGCCAGTGCCTCCTGAACCTAAGCCTTCTGACCCTCTGGGGTTGAATGAACTGCCAGTGCCTCCTGAACCTAAGCCTCCTGACCCACTGGGGTTAAATGAACTGCCAGTGCCTCCTGAACCTAAGCCTCCTGACCCACTGGGGTTGAATGAAATGCCAGTGCCTCCTGAACCTAAGCCTCCTGACCCACTGGGGTTGAATGAATTGACAGTGCCTCCTGAACCTAAGCCTCCTGACCCACTGGGGTTGAATGAATTGACAGTGCCTCCTGAACCTAAGCCTTCTGACCCTCTGGGGTTGAATGAACTGCCAGTGTCTCCTGAACCTAAGCCACCTGACCCACTGGGGTTAAATGAACTGCCAGTGCCTCCTGAACCTAAGCCTTCTGACCCTCTGGGGTTTGATGAACTGCCAGTGCCTCCTGAAGCAAAGCCTCCTGACCCACTGGGGTTGAATGAACTGCCAGGGGCTGCTGAACCTAAGCCTCCTTACCCACTGGGGTTGAATGAACTGACAGTGCCTCCTGAAACTAAGCCTCCTGACCCACTGGGGTTGAATGAAATGCCAGTGCCTCCTGAACCTAAGCCTCCTGACCCACTGGGGTTGAATGAATTGACAGTGCCTCCTGAACCTAAGCCTCCTGACCCTCTGGGGTTGAATGAACTGCCAGTGCCTCCTGAACCTAAGCCTCCTGACCCACTGGGGTTAAATGAACTGCCAGTGCCTCCTGAACCTAAGCCTTCTGACCCTCTGGGGTTTGATGAACTGCCAGTGCCTCCTGAAGCAAAGCCTCCTGGCCCACAGGGGTTAAATGCTCTAGGCCCTCCTCAGCTCCACACTCCTGGCCCTCCGTCCCACACCCTGTTCCACCTCCGCTTCACCTCCCTCTTGGACTGCAGTGAAAGCATCTGGATGCCGCTCTTTGCAGGGGGGGGGGCTCTGTCACAGTCACAGCGATCCAGCCCTTGCAGATCACTGGAGAACTACAAATCTGCCAGCAAAAGAACTACAAGATCCAGTCATGCACCACTCACACACCTGACCTAGATCCTGTCTGATTGCAACCACACCTGACCTAGATCCTGTCTGATTGCAACCACTCACAGTTGTTCATGAACGCTCATGAACTGATTACATAGACTATAAAGAAAGCACTCACACACACACATCTGTGCTGAGTCTTGTAATACTGTTGTGAACAATTCGACACATTTTCCTTCCCGTGTCTTGTCATGTTTTTGTCCCTCGTCTTGTTTGTTTGTTTACGTTGCCTGCTGCCTGCCTGTACTGACCATCTGCTTGTTTTTTGACTACGACTCTGGATTGGCTGTATACATCTGTTTGCTCCTGTGTTGACTGTTGCTTGCCAGACCATTCTCTGCATAATAAAACCTGTGTTTGAATCCCCACTCCCTTTGTCTAGCTTCCTTCATGTTAAATTGGCATTGTTATTTAAGGGGGTTGCGGGCTGAAAAGTTTGGGAACCCCTGCATTAGACAATGTATTAACATTATTTTCCTGTTATAATAGAATTATTCAAAATGTTTACATAACGTTTCAACGTATAATGTTATATTAATTTTCTCAGAACATTATTTAAAACTTTATTAGAACATTCCATCCAAATTATATTAATGCTACATGCTAACATTTACACACATAAGGAACATTAAGGAATGTTCTTAGAATGTTCCCAGTCTCAGATAATAGATAGGGACAATCAGACCAGTTAGTGGTATCAATTCTCATCATAAAAAAAGAAAATAATCATTTTAAATTAATTTAAAAAATACACTGTGATCTTTGTAATAATCTTGCTTTCTTTCTTTAAAAAAAGTATTTCTTTCTTTTGAACCACAATTATTTAATTGAATAACTGGTGCATTCAACTTTTTTGGCCTCCTGTTCAGTTTAATAAAAAAAAATTGCTAAATTTGCACATTTTTGGAACATTTTGTCTTAATTCCATTGTGTTGTATCTACCTAAAATATTTAAAAACGAGCATACTTAATTTGTATTAAACACATTAAGCATATTTTAGTGACATCTAACTAGGCGGTGGATCTGTAATTGTCATGCTTTGCGCTGGACTGTATTACTATAAGAGAAAACATTTTGGGATTAAGTGTTAATTTCTGAAATTTTCAGCAAAGTCTAAGACATATTATTGAATATTGTTCACATCTAGATATATGGGCCATTTAAGGCAAAGATTTGGCAGATATAGCGAAATGTAATCTGAATGTGAGCCTAATGTGGCCCATATGGAAAATGATAAATTTGGCCCAAATGATGGAGGACAAATGTGGACCAGAGTTGGTAAAAATGTGGCATAGTCATTTAAGGGTTATCTGGGTTTAAGCCCAAAGTGGCTCACATGTGTAGGTGCAAATGCAGACCAGTTATTTTAAAACATACAAAATTATGCAAAATTATTTTAAAACATACAAAACATGCAAATATTCGACACAGTAATCTCTGGCTAATGTGGCTTTGAGCCTAAAGTGGCCCAGAGAAGATATGGCAAATGTGGCCCAGTTATCCTAAAACAAATGTGGCCCCCTTTTGACAAATACTTGGCACAGTAAGCTCTGGCTAACGTGGCTTGAGCCTAAAGTGGCCCTGAGAAGATATGGCAAATGTGGCCCAGTTATCTTAAAACATATATGGACCACTTTTGGTGATTATTTGGCACAGTAAGCTTTGGCTAATGTGGCTGTGAGCCTAAAGTGGCCCAGAGAAGATATGGCAAATATGGCCCAGTTACCTTAAAACATTTGTGGACCACTTTTGGTGAATATATTCAGCAGAGTAAACTTTGGCTAATGTGGCTGTGAGCCTAAAGTGGGCCAAAAAAATATGGCAAATGTGGCCTATTTATTTTAAAACATATGTGGGGCACTTTTGGCAAATATTGGGCACAGTAAGCTCTGGCTAATGCGGCTGTGAGCCTTAAGTGGCCCAGAGAAGATATGGCGAATGTGGCCCAGTTATCATAAAACAAATGTGGGCCACTTTTAGCAAATATTCGGCACAGTAAGCTCTGGCTAATGTGGCTTTGAGCCTAAAGTGGCCCAGAGACAATATAGCAAATGTGGCCCAGTTACCTTAAAACATATGTGTACTACTTTTGGCAAATATTCAACACAGTAAGCTTTGGCTAATGTGGCTGTTAGCCTAAAGTGGCGCAGATAAGATATAGAAAATGCAGCCCAGTTATCTTAAAAAATATGTGGACCACTTTTGGCAAATATTCGCATTTGTGTCCAAGATCCGGAAAACTGGAGTGGAGCACCCTAGAGCCATCATTCCATTCAGTATGTTATCCGGATGCAAGTGTCTGGTGTAGGCCAGACCTGGGCCAGAATAAAAGCAAACTGTGGCCCAGAACAGGATCAGTTCTGGTTTATTTGGTTGAATTCTGACTGATGTGTGTTATTGCTATGGCTTAATTGTGGCCCAGATCTGGCAAACAGGAGCGGACCGTCCAAATGCCATCATTCCATGCGGTATGTGGGCCAAATGTAAGTGTCTGGTGTGGGTCGAATTTGAGCCTCATGAATTTTTCTAGTTGGGAAATGTACCAATGAGATCGTACAAATTCATGCAAATTAGCCACTAAATCAAAAATTCCCATGAGATTGCATTGCTTCCCTTATGCTGTATCAAGCTTACACATTTGAGCTACCACTACCCACATTTAATGGCAGTGAGTTGGAGGATAATAAAACATAAAAATATATATAGTAAAAACCAGCAAATCACCTTTGTGCTTCAGCTAAAAATGCACACAAGAAGCCCCTCACTAGTTCAGAAGTCTGTTCAGTCTCTGTTCTTTTTGCATGTATTTTGAACATTACTCATATGCCTTTTTGATGAGACAGCTGGGGTGACCATGTGAAAGCTTCCCATTGTGATACTGCAGGACAGTACATGCTTGACAGAAACCGTCTCCATTCTGCCTCTCGCAGGGTCAGCCAGTGTGTCTCATACCACAAAAATAACCAAAAGAGGAACTAAGCCATCCATTTTTTTTTCTTTTTTTGCACACATACTGTTCCTGAACCATCTCTTGCAGTGGCAAAAATAAACAAACCACTTCCCTAGGTCAGTGTAAAACACACATCATGACCACATTGCAGATCGGCGCTTGTGTTTTTTCCCCCCAAAAACAAGCCACGGCACCAGGAACTCATTTCCTGTTCTTGTCTCTCAAAAAGACGAGCACAGCCTCAGGGCCATGCAGCGACATTATACACACACATGCTCTTATAGTCTCGCGAACACAATGATGGTTATTAATTTCAGCCCCTGAATAATGAAATCCAGAGCAAGAGTTCGCAGGAACGTTATGGAGGTCAATGCGGGAGTGCATAAATTACAGCTCGGTGGAAAAGTGACCCTCGCACCTTTGGAGTTTGACAGCGGAGTCCATCACTGAAGGGTTACAGCGGCTCAAACTAGAGCAGGAGTGTGTCGAGAGACAGCAAAACAGCCGAAGCGGGATTCTTTTGGAGTCACCATGGCTTGGTACCCTGCGGGCATTGTGGGTATTTGACAGCTCTGATGGATAGTGGTAGAGGCAGAGTGTACTGTCATGACTAGAAGTGACACACTCCATAATGTTTCAATCCTGACAAGCCACAAAATGGGCCTTTTCAGCATTGTAAATGGGATATCGCTGCTAAGACTTGTATGCTCGCCTTGTAAACGCGAACAATGTGTAATCACTGTTTAATTTTCATGGTCAGCGGAACCTTTTGGAAGAACGGACGCATTGTAGGAGGATGAAAAAAATGAGAGGATTCAGTCATGAGAGAGTGAGAGCGAGAAAAAAAAGAGCTTCTTTTGTAGCGTTGTCCTTGCAAATTTATTAAAAACACTGCAGTATTGATGATGAATGCGATGAATATTTCCAGAGGTCAGAGTGTTATTGTAGAGCTTATGAAAGACGTTTCTCAAAATCTCATTTCAAGAAAGTAAACATCATTATGGAAGCTACTCAAGTGAAGAGGTCATTCAGCAATCTACCTTATAATTTATTGGATAAATAGAAGCAGAAATATTATAATGGCGCGTTTATGCAAATGAGGGGCTAATCATAAACATACATATCTGCTTATGCATTGTAAGAAAGGAACTGCAGAGAAAAGGTGGATAAGAAATAAGGCAACACAACGCACTGCCGTTTGGTTGCTTTAACAGCTGTTTTAATGTTTGTCCTTACGAGTGGTGTAAAGTAACAAATTACAAATACTCCAATTACTGTAATTGGGTATTTTTTCTTAAGTAGATTTAAAAATGTGTACTTTGTAAACTTTTAGTGCAGTATTGGTATTTTTACTCCATTACTTCTATCTGCAGTCACTACTTTATTTCTTTCTTGTCTTTGGTGATTGGCTAAAGTAGATAAATCAGTCCTGCGATTCCTGTCTTATTAAATCCCACATAGAAAGTATATCGCATCATAATGAACTACCTCAAGACATGGGCGCTTTACAAATGCAGCAAACCTTTTGGAAGAGTGATAGGATGGGTGCAGTGACTGACAGTTTTACCCACCTATCAGTAGAAGGCACCCGGCTATATAAACTGGGAAAGTTTGCCCTTACGTCACGTTTGACTTCAGGTCTTGTGCGTCACTTCCTTGTTTTGGTCTCTGGTTGGCAGTGTTTGCAGGGTTGTTGTATAGACTGCATGAGTGAAGCTACATGAGGAGTGTGCTATAAGCTGACCACAGTGTTTTCTGCCCCATGTTTTAATGGTCTTGTGTTGACGGAGAGACTGCTATTTCCGACTGTATACCTAGGATCCTCCTTCTCCATTGTGATTTTAATGTTACGTTGTTGCTGCCTTTCCGCCAAGTTATATTGATGTTTCCTGCACTGGGCATCTGTTGTAGTATCCACGCTATTCCAGCAGCGATCAGGAGCTCTACCCTTACAGCAAACGAACAGTTGTGGATGTCGCCTCTAGTAGAGGGGGTGTTAGTGTTTGATTATGTTTAGGTTTGGTTAAGTTTTACTTGTTTCACTTTTGTTTTGCATGTAATTTGAGTTTCTTATTTGTGTTTTGGATGTTGATTTCATGGTGTTGCTAGTGCTGCTGTGAGTTATAGCAACACCACACATTTTATGTTAATATTTCATATTGTTTGTATTTAATTGTGTTTGATTTTTAGTAGGATATTAGTTAATGTATTTTAAGCATTGTCAAAGTTGAATCTGACGTGTAATTTTCTTGTGAGCAACAGTAACTTATTTTCAGTTTAGAGTTAATTTGAATATAGTTTTTGTCTGTATATTTACACTTTTTGTGTCTTTTCAGGAGTCTGGACCTCACGGGTGGAGGGGCCCTTCAGTAAAGACTGATGTGGGACACTTCTTTGAGTGATGTGATGCTGAGTGGGTGAAGCACACGGTGGTGTCTATACTGTAGAGTGCTGTGGATTTATTTTTTGGTGTTCACTCCTCCTGGTGAGAGCCCAGCTCCTGGGTTAAGTGTGGTGAATAATAATAATAATAATGATATTATTATTATTATTATTATTTGATTACTGTTGCTCATAGTGAGGCAATGTGCTTTTAATTGCTGTTGATTCTTATGAGAGTGTACGCTACTGCTTGAACTGAATAAATTTTGTATTTTTATAAATTGTTTCCCACGTTTCTGTCTGCACTCATTTTCAAGGGAACGAACCTGTGTCCTTGTTGGGACGTTCCACATTAAGTTGGGGTGGCATAGTCGCTACAATTCTTTATAGAATCACATTTTGTGTATGTACTGCTCTCCCTCTCGCGAGCAGCCAGCCCTCTCTCCTTTATCGCCACAGAAGCATAAAAAGTGTCCAAGAAGATGTCCAAAATCTGTACACGCATTGACCCAGACACTGTTTAGATGCATGTCACTGATGAGAGAATGAAGGATGTCGACTGTAGGATGACTGAAATCACCAAACAGCAATGAATGAATGAACAAATGAATAAAGGGAGGAACTAAGGAAGGAACAAATGAATGAATGATGGATCATAAAATACTAATCAAAATACATAAAAATACTTATCCCTAAAAATAACTGCATCTTTTATTCATCTTTGTTCATTTGGGAGATGTAGTGTTCATTAAGAGGAATACTGTATTGTGTCTGGTCACTATTCGTTTTGAATAGGCTCTTCATCAAGGGTGAACTGGCCTTAAAGTGAGAATTATATATAAGAATTTTTACACCTTAATTGCTTTTTTAATGTCAACGAGTGAACGGCTTGTAACAAAAGTTTTCCAATTTCCTAGGTTGTCCGTGAAAGCCTGTAGACTTTTTATGTGAAGGACATTTTTGCAGGGAAAATCAAAAGGATTTGACGTTTACACACACACTCTCTCCAGAGACCCTTTCTTCTGTTCTCTGTCACATGAAATGAATGTTTATAATGTCCAGTATAATGCTGAAAGTGCTATTATGTACTGTAATGTAAGTGTATGAATAATTCAGTCTAAAGTCTCAAATATTCTTTATAATCAAACGTCATAACAGAGCTTGTGCAAATCATCCATTAAGCATCTTAGTAGTGAAAATCCAATAGACATAAAAATACACTAGTCGTTAAATAATCAAACTTCACATGTGTAGTCATTCATTCCTGTCTATTTGATGACCAGCCTATTTTTATGCTCTGTTCACACCAGACGCGGAAGAAGCGTCAAGCGCGAGTGATTTACATGTTAAGTGAATGTAAAGACGTGAATAGACATTCGCGAATGACGCGGCGCAAATGATGCGAATTTTGCGAATGGCGCGGTGTGAATGGCACGATACGCGCGAATGACACGACACAAATTGATCGATTTGCGCGTTTGACGCGCTGAACGCGCATTCCACACGAATCGCTCGAGTTCAAAAATCTAATCTTTAGCGCACATTCGCACCGCGTTAACCAATCAGGAGCTTGCTCTTGTGGGGGCGTGATTGTGACATAGCGTCTGTTGTTGGTGTCCCGGGGGACAGTTCATCAGTTCATCAAACTGGGCTCGGCTCAGTCAGAAGCACTGCTGAAAGCCTCCGTCATCCAGGTTAAGATTCTGGAGGAGTTTATGAGCTCAAAGAGCTGGGTGCACCTCTGAAAGGATCTAGTGGACTCAGACACGGCTCCAAACGTATCAACGCTGTTTTTCAGCCTTCATAAAAGCACATAAACACAGTTAATTTCTCAAAAAAATCCATGTTAGCCATTTAGCCACGACGCTACAGTCACTGGGCAGACAGAAGCTCTGCCCATCATGCAAATCCGCGTCTGTTCTGAAGTGAATTTGACGCGCGAATGAAGCGGATTTGACGCACGAATAAAGTGAGTAAACTCAAATGTTCACGCGTCTACAGACAAAACTTGTTTCAGTTGAGATGTCTATGTTTAGACGTCAATTAGATGCTAATTGACCCAAAAATGCTTATCACTATGATTGGATGTTTTCTTAACCACTGTTTTCTCACTGCTGTCATTTTGTTTTTATTTTGTTATTAAAAGTAAACAGCAAAACTAATATTTCATTACCCAGGCTTATTGCGGATACGTACCCAGGTCTACATTTCTGGGGACAGCAAAATAACGAGGTACGTTTGCCTGCAGTTTTTGTAAATCCACCAGAGGCCGCTGTGTACGATTTTTTCTCTCTCTCGCTTGTCCTTCTTCGCATTAATCCACCAAAGGGCGCAATATACACTTCAGCTGACCAGGGGCCTGTTTCAGTAAGGAGGTTCAATCAACTCGGAGTTTAAACTTGAACTCTGAGTTGATTTACCGAGAGATTAAAAACTCAGAGTTTTCGGTTTCAGAATAGCTGATCTGAGTTGGGTCAATCAACTTTGAGTAGACCAACTCAGAGTTAAGCGCGCACACCGCAACTATAAAAAGGCATTATCAATGGAGCGCAGATACTACGAGTTCTCCAGCTGAACTTGATGTGCTCGTGCAAAGTTATAGCAAATATGAGCATATATTTAAAACAGCAACACCACTGCATCAGTGAAACAGAGACAGTTAGCGTGGGAAAACATAGCTGCTTTAGTTAATGTGCAAGTTTACATTTAAAGTATTTAAATAATTAAGTATAATAAAAAATTAATGTAATGTGTGACGTTTATTGGCCATAATTTTAAAGTTATTTCAGATGTAATTGCATTAAATTACATAAAATAGGCTAGTGCATTTCTACAACAAATTTGATAAAACAAGAATTCAGATAACCTTAGCTTAATGTTCAGTGGAAATGTTTAATTTAAGGTTCCCACTTTTGCACACATTGATCAGTTTTAATAGATTTAAGTGCACTTGTGTGTCTGCCTTTATTATTGTTCGAGTGGCAGAGGATCATATGACATTTATAACGTAAGCAGAACTAAAAAAAAAAAGTTTTTAGAAGGAGTAATAATCCCATTAATCTAGTTAGTAGGTCAGTGAATTTAAGCTAATTAATTATTAAAAAAGGGCAAGCTATTCTCGTACGTGACTTTGTTCTTTGTGTGACTGAAATGTATTAGCTACACTTTAAAAAATAAAAAGTTGAGTTAACTTTACATTTTAAAGCAACCGGCTGCAAATAAATTTTGAGTTTATTAAGCTTCAGTGGTTGAAGTTGTGCCAAATAAATTTTTTAAGTTGACCGAAAAGGCTGGTTTAAGTCAAGTATACTTTACGGAATAATTTGGCACAACTTCAACCACTGAAGCTTAATAAATTCAAAATTTATTTGCAGCCGGTTGCTTTAAAATTTAAAGTTAACTCAACTTTTTATTTTTTGAACATATGGAGAAATAAAAATTTAAAGTCTCCTCAACTGAATATTTTACTTTCATTGAACAAACAGTTCCAAACATGCAGTTAAATCATTTTTATGAGTAAATTTAACTCTGAGCTCAAAAATATGTCCAAAAAATTTGTTCAGTAAAAGTGTTTCCATCTTAGTTTACGCGCATCTTTTCTTATCGAATAAAAAGTTTCTCCTACTCAGTTATGCGTATGTTTATTATGCCTATTTTCAAAAGTTATTAGAATCTTGGTGTTTCCATCAACCAATTTTTTATGCTCATCTCCAAAATGCACATTAAAATAGGTGTGTGGAAGCGTAAGTCTAAGGTGAGAAATACCGCTTCGTCTTTAAAAAAGGGGAGCAGACCGACAGAAACTCAGAGTTTAGAGATTAAAACCTGCTCCTGACCAGGTTAGGTTCACAGAGTAAGTTACCACGGTAACTGACTCTGAGTTAAAGTTACCACTCTTTCAGAAACAGGCTTGACTTACTCTGCTTTCTCGAGTTTGACAAACCTGCCATTTTGAAACGGAAAACCCAGAGTTTCTCTCATTTCAGGGTTAAAATACTCTGAGTTTTCACTTAACCTCCTTTCTGAAACAGGCCCCAGGCCAGCTTGCTGTTGACTGACTGACTGACTGACCCACCCCATTCCCTAAACCCAACAATAGTGTTTTCAAAAGCAATCTAGAATAAAAAAAGCCGTCGCAGCTTTTCACCAGATTTAACCACACCACTGTTGTTTGTTTGTTTATTTATTTATTTATTTATTTATTTGTTTGCTTTTGTTTTACCTGGTTACCTGGCATTGCAGTCGACTCCTCTCTGCATCTCAAGTCCATTGATGTACATACCAAGCTAGTGGCAAACTGGTAACACTGGAAAAGTCCTTTGTACAGAGGTAAGCAGTCAGCTGTTAGCACTAAAAGGAACAGAAGCCATCGGCGGCATCATACTGCCCCATATTGTTCATTTTGAAGACGAAATGCAGCCATACATACCTCTGGCTACATAATTCACACTCTTCAGAAATGTAGACAGGGGTACGTATCCACAATGAGCCTGTGTTGCATAATAAGTTGCTGGCTGCAGATGATTACTTTTACTAGTCTGTTAGACAGACAGTGTAAACAGAAACTGGAAGGTTTGTGTCACTCTTTTATGTGTACCAATGATTAAAATTCCGTTTTTCAAATCCTAATTTCCCATCCCGTTTTCCATAACCTAGAAATTACATAATTACATGACGCACAGAACAAGCTATTAAGCTACAAGTGATAAAATTCAGTTCATTCATTCATTTTCTTTTCGGCTTAGTCCCTTTATTAACCAGGGGTCACCACAGCGGAATGAACCACCAACTTATCCAGCATATGTTATTACACATCGGATGCCATTCCAGCAGCAAACCCAGCACTGGGAAACACTGATACACACTTGCATTCATACACATACACTATGGCCAATTTAGCTTATTCAATTTACCTATACCACATGTCTTCGGACTGTGGGGGAATCCGGAGCATCTGAAAGAAACCCATGCGAACACGGGGAGAACATGCAAACTCCACACAAAAGTGCCAACTGACCCAGCCGAGGCTTGAATCAGCGACCTTCTTGCTGTGAGGTGACAGCGCTACACACTGCAACACCATGTTGTCCCTAAAATTCAGTTATTATTATTATCATTATTCACATGTATGTTGCTCCAAATTCCAAAGATATTAAATCTGAGGGCTCTCTGACCCTACATAGATATCAAGGGTCCTGAAACTTTCAAAGTCAATGAAAAGTACAAAGAAAATTGTCAAAACAGTCCACATTTCGTCAGTTGTTTTGTTGAACTACTAACGTTGATGTTGTTCATGAGGTTATGGAATGCACTTCCATTAAATGTTCGTTGACAAGTACATAAAAAATTTTTTTAGAAAACCCAACTCTTCAAGGGTGCTTTCACACTTGGTTCAATTGGCTGGACCGTATCCAAGTTCGATTGTCCCCCCTTGCCATCTTTTCGGCTGGTTTATGTTCACACAGTCTTTTTTCCTTTTGAACACTGGTACGCTTGCGTCATCGAGCTGCTGTTGTGTGTATGGCTGTTGCTAGGTGAAGGACATAAAAGCAAAGTGCCAAAATGCAAAGACGTCCGCTTTTGTTCTGCTTTTACTGAATGTTTTGGTTTTGGACATACAGAAATCGACTTGCGTTGATTTGCCACAAAAATATTATAAACGTTCAGAACAACTCGATGTCTGCAGAAGTTGTGTTTGGCGGAGACAAGCAGACTTTATCACTGTGCTTGCACTGGCTCAGTCCCACTTGTAACCAAGGTACAATACATGATACACAGACACACAACGCGCGCACACACACACACACACAAACACACACACACACAAACAAATAAATGTTATGAAAACGATAGTTTGTTGTAAAGTTGGCAGTTCACTTCCGTTGTTTGGTACGATTGCATTCATACCAGAATTGAACCGGACCAGAGTTTGCGTGAACTGTACCCCAGACCACCTATTTCAGGTGGACTCAGGTATGATTCATGGGTGCGCACCTGAGTTCAGAAGACACGTTCACACTAGCTAAACGTACCGTACTCTGACGTCAAACGAACCCAGGTGTGGACCAAAAGTGCTAGTGTGAAAGCACCCCAAAATTGCTCATCATGAATACGATATTAAGGTTTTGAATTGACAAATGTTGTTTAAATTTTATTATATATGTATTTTTATTGTCTTATTTGATCTTTTTGTAACAAATTGTGCTGTGAGAAAAGCACCTCATAAATAAAATGTATTATTATTATTATTATTATTCATTCATTCATTTTCTTTTCGGCTTAGTCCCTTTATTAATCTGGGGTCGCCACAGCGAATGAACCGCCAACTTATCCAGCATATGTTTTACGCAGTGGATGCCCTTCCAGCTGCAACCCATCATTGGGAAAATTATTATTATTATTATTGTTATTATCAATTATTATTATAATGACATACTGTAATTACATTTTTTGGGAGAAGTAACTCTTAAAATCCTTTAAAGTTCGACCACAACAATTTGTTTTTATCTTTTTTCAGGGAGCTGAAGGCTTAAATAGACTATATTTAATTTCCAATTAAAAAAAAATCCAAAAAAAAATCCAATTAACTGTTCATGCTTCCATGAAACAAATATAAACAACAGTGATGACCAAAACAACTACAGTAAACAAATAGAAATCAAAACTCTTCACAAGCGTGACCACATGATTTATTTAGATAACAGTGCTGGAAGAAGCTTGTAAGAAACCATGAAAGAAAAAAATGTGATTATATTTTGTTCATTTTTTGAGAATTGTCCAGTGGATATTGATTAGATTGTTGTCATTTGCTAGCTTCCACAATTGTGTGTGAGTGACAGATTGCTGGAAGCATTATGAGTCATTCATAAAAAACAATGACCGTCAGTTTTGATAGGCGATTTGAACAAATCAGCAACACAGATCAATATATGTTTTCTTCAGATGACAACATTAGCATTTGGAGGAATCCTGTTATTTACCAGTCAACGTAATTCTTACTTCTTTCTATATAAAACTCAAAAGCTTTTAACTGTGCTTTTTTAATCAATAATAATGGTAATACTAATAAAACATTCACTTGCCATCCACAACCTTCACCTCAGATTTTTAAGCTGCGTTCTTTCATCTCCTTTCTCTGCTTTTTTCTCTCTTTCATAGTGCAGACTCATTACCTTCCCATCTCCTTCATTAAAGCCCTATTGGAAGATCCCATAGTGCGTGTGTATGCATATGCGTGTGTGAGATCGAGAGTGTGGGTGGGTTGTTCTCTGGAAGATTGCCCCTCTCCAAATTCCTCATGATAAGCCGAATGATTAGTGGACACTTTCTGCAGAAACACGGCGTGCTCTGTTTCTCCTCAACACCCACCCTAATAGAACTAGAAAGAAACACCCACATGTTAAAGCCGTTAATGGATTCCTCTGAAGTGACCTCAGCCAAAAACTCTCCAGACAGCAAACCAGACTTATAGCAAATACACAACCTTCTCTCTATATATGCTCACCCGAAATATTCCAGACCATTCTGTTGGCTTTACAGTATTTCCTACATGTGGGTGCAAGAATGTGGTGTTAATAAGGTTGATAAAATGAAAAAATATGTATAGAATAAGAAAAAAAAATAAGTTAACGTCACATCTGAACTCTCTAGTATGGTGGTCAAGGGAGCTCACATGTACTTAAGGTAAAGAACACCGATTTTACCCCTTTTTCAAGATTTAAGATAAGTCTTTTTTGTCTCCAGAATGTGTCTGTAAAGTTTCAGTTCATATCACCCATCAGATTATTTATTATAGCTTTCAGAATATTATAATTTTCTGCTTTGAACACAATATAATTGTTTTTGTGGCCTGTGCTTTTTTTGCTAGTTCTCCACACCCACCATTCCCATGTGATTGTCAGAGTGTGCTTCAATCTCTGCCTCAGCTGCGTCAGATAAACAGCACAGTGACAGACATGAAGGAAGCAGATCCCACGTAACGTTTGGGAGAAATAATACAGTAACTTTCCCAATGATTATTTGATGTATTTGTTGTGAAGTTGCAACAATGAGTCACACACAATGTTGTTACAAAGTTCACGCACATCTGATGATTTTATTTGGAATGACTAATACTAATTACTAACATACAGCGGACACACACACAGCATGTGCATTTAACTTTTTTTTGCACTGCAAATGTGACAGGATACATGTTAATATCCACTGCTGTACGGATATCCGTTATGTTAATGTACAAAATAAACCTGATTTATGGCCAAAATACAAGATTGAAGCATTCATTCATTCATTCATTTTCTTGTCGGCTTTGTCCCTTGCGGGGTCGCCACAGCGGAATGAACCGCCAACTTATCCAGCACGATTTTTTACGCAGCGGATGCCCTTCCAGCCGCAACCCATCTCTGGGAACTTCCACACACACATTCACACTCATACTGACACATATGGACAATTTAGCTTACCCAATTCATCTGTACTGCATGTCTTTGGACTGTGGGGGAAACCGGAGCACCCGGAGGAAACCCACGCAAACGCAGGGAGAACATGCAAACTCCACACAGAAACACCAACTGACCCAGCCCAGCCGAGGTTCGAACCTGCGACCCAGCGACGTTCTTGCTGTGAGGCAACAGCACTACCTACTGCGCCACTGCGTTGCCAAGATTGAAGCATCTTTTATAATTGTACTGACATGCGGCTGTGGTGATAAAGATGGTAAAATCGCTGTAATTCACTACAAACATGCACTGTTTTAAAACCGTTTTAAACTTGTAAAACTCATTCTTGATTACATTTGATGATGATTGATGATCACAGAGAGCTAAACAGATCTTTTATTCACGGTTGCTTTGCACACATCCTGTCTTGTTGATATGATTATACATGTTACTACGAAGAGATTTTAATACACGGCTATCAGTCAATTTGGTGGGCGGGGAAACTGCACTCCTACATCACCTTGCAGTTAGCCTCCAAATGAGAGGGATTTGGATCCTATTTTAACATCAGGAAATTTTACAAAAGAGACTTGTCTTTATATCACCCCAATATATCTGTGGACACACTTTACCTACACACATTTTATTCCAAACAGCTTACAAAAAAAGATTTTCATTAGGGATGCAACAATACAGTTAGCCTACGGTTCAATACATACCTCAGTTTTTTAACATGGTTTTCGGTTTGGTTCAGGTCTAATGGCTTGACACATGTGTGTTTTTTTTTGTTAGGCAATAGGAACAGTAAGAGGTTAAGGAGAAAAAAATAAAAACGATTTATTACAATAAAAGCCAAGAAAAGTACACTAGTTACTACTAATAGTAATAGTTATAGTGAGGTAACTCACGGTTGCCCGCGAGGTCCAACAAGCTGTGGTCCGAGCAAGGCTCTGCGCTTTTTTATTTTTATGTGTCTCTCGGAACCAGTTCGGTATGTTTGCTGGAAGGATTCAGCGAGGGATTGTTGTTTTTAGGAGGACTTTATTACCTACTTTGCTATTCTGCCTTCAGACAGTTATATTGCTTGGTGATGGCGCTGCAGATGTGCAGTCATGTTGGAAGTTTGAGTAGGTTATACGTGTAAAACATTGCTTGCACACAGTCATTTTTTTGTTCATCATTTTTTCTTCTTCGGCATTATACTCAATGGAAAAACCGGAATGTCCCCACACCAAAGATTTGAAAGACACCGGCGCTTCCTCGTACTGTTGCATCACTTCACCGCCGCTCGCCATATTAAATTGTGGAATGATGGTTAAGCACCCCATAACTTTAGAGCATAGTGATTGAATATTTACTCGCGGGGAGGAGTTTCCTCATCTCAGCTCATAGACTTACAGGCCCAAACAAACAGTCAATTCGTAGAGAATTAAAATGCACATAAATTATTTAAACGTAAAAAAAAAAAAAAAAACGCAATTCGCCACCTTAGAATTATAAGGTTCTATCTGCGTTTTGAAATATTTTGAGATATTGTGCTTCAAAGTTTTTGCATTCCATAGCAAACAGTATGTGTGTGACTTTTGTTTTTTAAATAAAACATGTTAAAATGTAAACAACTTATTAAAAAATGTCCTAAATGTAAATAATTTGTCATTTATGAAGAATATGTCAATAACTCAATTTTGACAAAAATGTGAGATAGAACCTTATAATTGTAAGGTGACAAATTCACAAGCGCGAATTGAACCATGGATGTCATACTGAACGGTTCAATATTATATTATACAGTATTAAGTCTGCGATTTCTGTGTGTCTGTGAATAAATGACAGTTTGGATTATTACACGCATACTGACACATACGTGATGCCAGCCTCTGTCATCTTACTATTTGGGAATATGAGCTTTATTTCCAGACCTGAGGATCACGCCACTAATAGATTATAGTTTATGTGTGAAAAACTTTCATGTTATACTGGAAGTCTTCACACAAGGCATCTAGTTTAAGGACAAATCTGGGAAATTCTACAAGAAACGTACATTATCTGTCCCTGAAATAAAAACATAAATACAGTGAATAAAAAGAATTTCATCCTAAAAATGTCTAAAATGGACTGATGGTTAATTTCTGTGAGTTATTCTGTAAAGGAATATGTCATTAATTTAGTTATCAGATTTTTTATTTTATTTTTTTTTATTAAAAACACTTTACAAATGTACAAACCCTGTCATTGTCCTTGTCCTCAACCCAATTTAACCTACAGCTTTAATAGTTTTGTTATGCTTTGTAAAACTTCAGAAATAGCAAGTTTAAGTTGTTATCATTCACATCAATTGATTAAAAACATGAAATTATAAATAAATTCTACAAATAAATACTACAAATATATAATACAAATAAATGTACAATTGTGTCCATGTTTCTGCCAGTCCTCTCATATTTGCATTAAATTTAACATAAAATGTGTGCAATACACTTTTAAGGCTATGATTCGGAAGTGACATCATTTGATGGAAAAGAAGCTGACCGTGATCAAGGATGCATTATATCAATGAATTGTATGATTTTATGCTTGTTTTTGTAGGATTTTTTGAGGACGACAAGCTTAAGTCAGGCCCTTTTAAATTTTTTATAAGTAAAAATGTACGTTTCTAATGTCCCATCTAGTTTAATTTTAGATTTTTAAGTAAACTGTTGTTGAACATGAAAATAAGTTCCTAAAAAATAAGTTCCTAAGATGTTTATTTATGTTACACTATTAATAAATTGCTGTAAATTGAATGAGTTTCATGATTTTTAAATATGTTGGACATACTTTTTGATTACTAAACTTATTTCAACTATTAAATTGGAATAACTAACTTTCTCCAGTAGATCACGAAAGGAAAAAGAATGTACTGTTTTGTATTTGTCAATGAAACTACAATAAATGGAAACCCTTTAAAAGTTTTACAACTTTTTTTAAAAAGACAGTTATCAAGCATGAACATATCATAAGCCTAGCACATAATATTTTGAGCCTGTGAGGCTTTTTTTCTTTTTAATAAACTCCGATTTTTTTAGTTGTTATCAATTTAGTGGGAAGCTATAGCCCAAGTGTCATTGAGTAAGTTAAAGTCAACAACTAAACAAATGTTTTACTAAACTAGATCAGTTGATTCATTGAAAAGACGGACTCGAAAGCATGATTCCTCCATGAGTCAGCTAATAGGAATTTATAACTTGTCACTTATATGAAAGCAACAAGAAGAGCTAGGGCACATATTTCTACAGTAAGTATTTTTTTTTGCTTTTTCCTCACACAAAGATTACAGACAGTGGATATTAGAAAATAGCTAAAGGTTTTGGATGTATACAGTACAAAGATGTTGCACTGATATTACTTATCAATGCAAAGACTGCAAGGAGCAATGCTGTGGAATAAGTCACATTTATCAAGCAGACTGTTTTGCAAAACACGGTACAACAGGATGAAGCAAAATAAAAGTTAATCAGGGACAGTGCGACACATTGAATGTGCCAACTTGGCACAGACACATAGACATATCTGGAGCATTCAAATGTGGCATCTATACATATACACTCAAAAAAATGAACTAGGAAGGTTGTGGACTTTACATAATATATTTATATTTGGTTTACTTATATTTATTGTCTTTGTTGACTTTAAATGTTTTTTTCTATTAAGGTCTACGTAATTATGTCTTAACTTAACTATACACAATCCTAATGTGTTGTCTAATCACAAACCATTTATGTTAAGTGAACATTTCTTACTACCACATGGTGGCAGTAATGCGACGCCAACTGCCAAGAGTCTCCAATGAAAATGAAGAGCAAATCGCCTCAGATTACGCATGTGCACAGACATTTGAATCTGACCATGTTTTGCTGCAAAGTTTTTCATCGGTTGGTGTTGACGGAGGGAAGTCTTACTTTTGACAACTTGAAAAGGTAGGAGGTTATTTGTTTTTCCATCTGTATCGATCTATTTTTATTTGTGATAAGAGAGATGTTTATTCTTTAGTGATTCAGTGTCTTAGACATGCTGATGTTAGCTAGCAAACTTAGCCATGTGGTGCAGGTCGGTCAGCTCCTTATTTTTATTATTTCGGCAAAGGAAAATAAATTTTTCGATACTATGGTAGATGTTTGACCCCATTCAATGTTTAATATCTAAATACGTAGTTTATTTAAAGGGATATGTTAGTGTATTAATAAAAAATGTTTACCACACACATATTATCAAGCAGAGCAGAGGATTGAATTAGTTTTTATTGTTTCTACTTGACTAATAAACCGACTAATACATCTCACAGAATGATTTATTTCAAACACTTGTTCATGTGATTAAAAAAAGCCTGGAGTAGAGCGAATGTATGCTCCTCCCTCCTATCCGAGCTTTGTAATTGCTAGGTGCGGCTGCATCCGCTCCAGTTTTCTGTTCCTGCTCGCAGACATATTTTTTCTTGTTCACTCTAGTGTTGTCAAGACACTGGAATTCAGTACAATCTGTAGTGGAATTTAAAAACGTCAATTTCCCGCTGAAGTTTAATTGCTGAAGTGCACATCCTTACATGCCACTGATTTGCCATTGTGTTCACGTGCTCAACAGAAATGACCTTGATTGGCTGTGAAGGTCATCAGTTCACCGTACTCACTTCTGTTTACTCAGTGTAAACACATATACAGAGAGACTGGAGTTTGTCTATAAGCTATAACATACGAGTGATCTGCTGTTGAATTTCAGCTTTAAAATGCTCAGTGTCGCTGTATCTGTGGTTACACTCAGTAAACAGCAGCGAGTTCGATGAACTGATGACCTTCACAGCCAATCACGGCCATTTCTGTTGAGCACGTGTACACAATGGCAAATCAACGATGTTTAAGAACGTGCTCTACAGCGCTCTAATTTTTTTAAAATTTGACCGGATTCCAGTATCATGACAACACTAGTTTAACTCAAATTTTAAAGATATTCTGGTGTGTTTATTTTTTATATAATGAGCGTATAATTTATAATACTATATGTAAGGATTTGGAAATTATTCTACACGTTTAATGTAATTATTACATAATCCTGTTCATTGTTCTGACTAGTGTTAAAGGTTTTGTTTTTGTATCTTGTTTTTAATTTTGATTGTACTAAAGCATTAAAATACAATATTTTTGCTAATTTAAAAAAACACTTCCACTGTATTTTTTCTCTCCTTTGAAGTCACAAAATTTACTCCAACCACTAGGTGTTTATTCTTTTCACAGCAAAAAAACCTTTGCAGATAGGAGTCAGAGACAAACCCATGATTGCAGAGTTCCAGAACCAGATGGCCAGGACTCTTCACTGCGCCTGAGGTATAAACTACTGCTTAAAACATTGATAATCAATGTTATATAATGTATCAAATAACTGCTTGGAATTCAGTTCAGAATACAGTAACATGGTTTTTAGGGTGGGAGTCTAACCAAATTTAGAGCACAGCCTCGGATTGATGGGGTTAGGAGAATTAAATAAATTAGTAACATTAAAGTCAAATGTAATAGTAGTGCTGCTATAGCAGTAAACATATTAGTATAAGCCATGGATAGTATAACATGTTTGTGTACATTTATTTAAAGGTGGAAGCAGAATTTCTGAGGATTACGACTGTTCAACTCATCACAAAGTTTTTTTCTCAACTTGACCACCACACCGATCAGCTCATCAGAGTGATGAAGAAAACTGGTGGAGCAAAAGGGAATAAAATTGACCTCACTTTTGCTCCGACTGCACAGGTATCATTTCTCTACTGTACAACACATTTAGGAATAAGTCATTTTTGTCTAGTCTGAGTTGCTTTTTGTCAGAAACCAATAACATCTGCAAGTATGTTCTGTATGAATAATAAATTATTTTGGTTGTATTGTAAAAAGCTAGTGAGATTTAACAGCAACTCTGTAGTTTACAATTTGCCTAATTTAGTTTCTATAAATAAATAGTCATAGTGCATGTGCCTACTTAACCCATAGATACATTTCACCAATTAAACATTTATAGAAGTATAATAGGTTTGTTGTATGTATGTTGAATACTGTTTTTTCTATTTAGAATGAAACTGTTGAAAAGAAGAGGGAGTGCCTTCTCAAGGCACTTTGTATCTACCTGAATGAAGAGCCCAGAAGTCTCTTTAAAGAATATCTGGTAGGTACTTATTAATGCTGCAGTAACTGTATACTACAGCTGTTAAGAATCTCACAATATCCATTTAGCATTGAGTGATGCGGCTTGTAGGAATGTCAAATTTGGTCTAGACCAGGGGTGGCCAAACTCTGTCCTGGAGGCCGATGTCCAGCAGATTTTAGCTTCAACTTGCTTCAACACACCTGCACAGATGTTTCTAGAAAGCCTAGTAAGACCATAATTAGCTAGCCCAGGTGTGTCTGATTGGGTTGGAACTAAACCATGCAGGACATCGGCCCTCCATGACCAAGTTTGTGCACCCTTGGTCTAGACCTTTCTGATTATTTAAATTTAAAGGGCTAGTTCACCCAAAATTGAAAATTTCCTGTTAATTTACTCCTCACAGTTCATCCAAGATATGACCTTTTCTCTTCAGTAAGGCATTAAAGAAGATTTTAGCCTGTTTATCTGTGGTTCTTAGTATTTCATATAATAGCAGTGAAGGATGTTAGGATTTTGCAAAAGAAATGCATACAAATGAGTCCAAATCAATAGATATGGCTCCTGATGGCAAACTGATGTCTTTTGAAACGAAACAATTGGTCCATTTAAAAAAATAAAATTATTATTATTATTTTGTTTTGTTTTACAATATTAGCTTTAATCCACCGCCTGGTCAAACACAGGGGTGCAAACTTGTAATCTTTTAGCAAAATTCACCATTTTTATAGATATTGGGAATTGCATCACCAGCTTCTGCAAATAAAAGGACTGCAATCAGACTAAATCCGCGCATGCATCAAGAACTGTTTGACCAGGCTGTGGTTTAAAGCAAAAAATATGTAAAAAAAAAAATTTGCACTGAGCGATCATTTCGCTTTACAAGACCTCAGTGTGTAATCAGGATCCATGGCTATTTGAATTCATTTGTATGCTTTTTAATAAATTAAAAAAAAAACATCACCTTTCACTGCCGTTATACAGTCAGGTCCATAAATATTGGTACATTGAAACAACATTTTTGGCTTTATACACCAACACAGTGGATTTGAAATGAAACGAACAAGATATGCTTTAACTGCAGACTGTCAACTTTAATTTGAGGGTATTTACATCCAAATCAGATTAACGCTCTAGGAATTACAACAGTTTGCATATGTGCCTCTCACTTGTTAAGGGACCAAAAGTAATTGGACAGAATAATAATCATGAATCAAACTTTCACTTTTTAATACTTGGTTGCATTAATATTTGCTTTTTAAGTCTGGAATGCATAGACATCACCAGACTTAATGCAGGTATACTTCAGTGTCCAGTGAGTGAAGAAATTGTGAGGAGTTTGGGCCAAAAGTTATTAATCAAATAAGCTATTTGGAATTATGGAATTGACTGTTGATTTCATTGTTGGTTTTTTTGTGTGTGTGGACAGGTTCAGATGGTGCTGTTGCCGAGAAGGATCTTAAACAAGTTGTCTTTGGCATCTACAGCATTAATTCTGAGGGAGGTGATGCCACCACCCCTCCAGTGGATGTTGGAATAGTGATTGAGGGCATTGAAGTGCTTCACGACTTGGGAGACATTGCTTCTGCATGCGCACTCTTAATGGGTGTAATATATGCATTGAACCTCAGTTATCCTCAGGAACTGAAAAAATTATTTGAGGTGCTTCAGAAAATCTTCCTCCAGCTGGATGCTACCTGACTCTCAACCAAGGTACAGATGCTCAAAAACAAACTGTATGAGTGAACCAACTAGTGTTGTCACAATACTGCAATTTCTGTACCAATCAGTATTGAAATTTAAAAAATGTCAATTTCCTGATAACATTTGAACGCTATTGAGCACGTACACTTTGCATTGACCATTGTGTGCACATGCTCAACAGAAATGACTGTGATTGGCCAGGAAGGTCATCAGTTCACCACTCTTCTTACAGAGTGCAAACAAGGATACAAGGACACTGGAGCATTTCAAAGATGCGTAGATCAGTCAATCCATCAGCAGATCACTCGTATGTCAGCAATAACTGATCTCCACGGCTTTAAAATGCCCCAGTGTCTCTGTATCTGTGGTTACACTGAGTAAACACATTTTGGTGAAGTGAGTTTGGTAAACTGATGACCTTCACGGCCAATCACAGTCATTTCTGTTGAGCATGTGAACACAATGGCAAATCAGTGGCATGTAAGAACATGCACTATAGTGCTCTGATGTTAGCGGGAAATGGACGTTTTTAAAATTCCACTACAGATTGGTACTGAATTCCAGTATCCTGACAACACCAGAACCAACAAAGCAGAGTTTGTTTAGTTTGAAGGCACTTTGGACTTAAAACCGTTTCATTTGAAAAACACGACACTTTTATTTATGTTTTTATTTTTGTTTGAGTGTGACACATACTACTGTTCTGGGTGACATGTTTCTCTGTCATGTAAAGTGTCCAGAGTTATTTCCTTTTTTTGAAAAAGGTCAAGATAACAAACTTTTAATGTTTTATTTTTTTTATTTTTATAATTTTTGTTTTGTTTTGAAAACTTCATCAGTAACTGTTTGTCAAAGTTGACCACTCAGGATAAAACTAAATAAAATCCTGTTGGCGTGTTAGGCTATGTTAAGTATTCATAATTTTTTAACACCTACTATAGTTGAAAATCTTTCTCCAGCTGGATGTTACCAAACGTTTAACCAAGGTACATATGTTCAAAAACTAAATTTATAAGTAAACCAACACTGAGCTATTATGATTTTGTGGAATTTAACATGGTCTTGTTTGTATTTAAAACAAATTTACTGCAAATACACTTAACCACTGTTCAGGCTGACATGTTTCTTCTGTAAAGTGTCCAGAGTATTAATTTTATTTTTTTTTTAAAGGTCAAGATAACCAACTTTTACAATGTGTTTTTTAATTTTATAAATTTTTTTTAAACCAACACTGTTGCTATTCTGACATGTTGTACTAATTTTATATTATTTTGTGATGGTTTAATTTGACCACTCAGGTTTGAACAAAGTGCCATGTTGGAATATGTAAGTCAATCACATTATTTTCTAATACTGTGACAACTGTTGTATTGTTGGATCATATGTTCTCAACTGATGTAATTTCTTTACTGCATTTTAGACCGTGCACAACTGTTACTTGTGTCAGTAATGTTAATGGAATGTTGTGTTGGTGAATAAAAGAAACTAACAAAAATTAGTTGAGTTTACTTAAGTAATTTGTGTGGAACCTGTTGACAAACTAAAGTTAATTAAACCTAACTAGTAAAGATGTAATAGAGTGTAATAATTTTGTTTTGATTGATTAAGCATAAATTAATTAATTTGTTGTAACCTAATTTGTTTACTTTCAATAGACAAAAATATAATATGCAACTTCTAAAAAAATTTAGTTAGTCCCTATAACATAACTGATTTAAGTTAGTTCAACTCGAATGTCTCATGTTCAGCAAAATCAATTGATAATAGTTGGCTTGATTCAAACTAATTGTTTCAACCTAAAATAAGGCAATTAATTCAATTAGCTTTGAAATATTTATTTTCAACTTTCATAAAAATATTTCGTGGAACCCGTTGACAAAAAAAAATTAAGTAAACTCAACATTTCATTTTTTTGAGTGTACATTGTTAATTAACAGTTGTGCGACTATATTTTAAGAGAAACTGTCGGTGGGTGTTTATTTTATTTATTTACACTTCTGAATTGCATTATGGGCCTTGCTCTTTATTTAGACAACATTTGATTTAGACGATTAAACTCTAAATATTAGCAAGCTGACATTTATTGACTTTTAGTAGTCGAAAATTGTATTTACTGCAACCTTGGTTGGTAATGTAAATTACAGTACAAATATAGAATAATAATAAATCAGTATTCTATATGCTATTTTACAGAATTTTTTTTTTCAACTTTTTTTCAACTCTTTGAAAACTAAATGTATACATAACAGACTGTTACAATATTAGTTATGCTTTGTTTTATTGAGATGTGTTGTGGGTGATTGCATGTGTGTTTTATTGACTAGCTTTTTAAGACTCCGCAGACACCTTGTTTTTGCACATCATTCCCTCGCAGCAAATTAGCGGTAAGCGGGGCGTTGTTAAGAGTTTTGTCGCTGAAGCAGTCAAACTAAAGTCAATAGTAGGACCACCACTCCAAACAAAGACAAAAACAGAAGCCAAAAAATAAAATAAACAAGTAAATAACAGGGTGAGAATGCGGTAAAATCCGAAAAACGAGGTAAAAATCAGGCGTGGGCTTTTCTTTTTCTGGATTGCTTATTAAAACTGTCGGTTAGGTTTAGGGAAGTGGGTTGGCGGGTCAATTGGCAGTTTTTAAATCCCTATTGGTTGGGTTAAGGGAAAAAGGAGCGTGGGTCAGTCAATCAGTCAACAGCGGCCTCTGGTGGATTTTCGTGAAAACAGCAGGAGCGAATGGCACTTGTGAGAGAAATTTGAGATCTCAAAAAGCATACACAGCGGCCTCTGTTGGATTTGCCAAAACAAAAACTGCAAAAAACTTAGCTCCTGGAATGTATTTGGTGCTCTTCAGAAATATATATAGGGGTACGTTTTCAGAATGAGCCTGGGTTGAATAAAAATATATTTTTATAAGCTGTAAATCTGTAACCATTGACTTCCATAGCATTTGTTTTCCCTACTATTGATGTCAATAGTTACAGGTATTTAGCTTTCTTCAAAACATATATTTTGTGTCTTAAAAGAAGAAAGAAACCTAATTTAAATATTAACAATTTTAAAAACTATTTTAGTGTGAGTGATTTTTTAATACAGCATACCCATATCTTAAAAACAGCTCTGTATAAAAATATAACAAACATACACTCACACACACACACACACACAAAGTTAAACCAGTTCAAGAGTAAATAAATGATGCCAGGATTTGTGGTGACCGGTTCTGTCAGCATTAGCATTCCCTCAATGAGAAGGCCTTGAGAAAAAAGGACTTTAGAAAAAGCGAGAAAAGGATGTCTGTTTGAGTAAAAGAAGGTGACGGTGAACTTGCTTTGGCCTCATTTGTTCGTCTTTCACCATAGTGACAATGCAGCAATTATGGGATGTGCTTGCTTGTGCGTGTGGGGAAATTTTACAGAAGCTGGTGGAATGAGACGGTGACTGAAAGAGAGAACAGAGCAGGTGGAAACATTGATTATAAGTGATTTTTCATGATCAACAAGAAGCTTGTCAGTTGCAGATGAACGTCTCGTACTTCATGATATCATCTCTCTCTCTCTTGCTGTGCTTCAAATAGCATGCTATCATACTAAAATGTGAAAGGAAAATCAGTATGTGGTAATTTCCAGATGACATAATGACACTTGTCATAGTCTCTCGCAGAGTTATCAAGCGGGTTGTGCTATTTCCCGAAATGCATTGCATTTATCGCTCTGTGTTAGCTTTAATAAAATAGCTGAGATACAAAACCACATTTCTGATAAACATATTCTACTATCATTTAAACCGTTTATGGTTTGATACTGTGTTCTGTTATATGAACAATACTATTGCAATCTTTGATCGTGCCAAAACAGGGGTTTGATCTTCCTGAATTGATTCCCTCCCTACTCCAAATGTTAATGAATATTATCACAATTTATTTTATGCTTCAGTTCTCATTATTAACAGACCATTAACTATGACTTTTGCCTCAGTAAACTCATAATTTTGGCTTATTAATAGTTAAGGGAAGTTAAGCTTTTGCATTTGGCTGTGAAGAATATGATCATGCAGAAGATGAACTTTATAAGTATTAATAAACAGCCAATTTGTGTCACAGAAGGAGGACGGAGATCAGAACTGTGAGTATAATGACAGCTTATTGAAATATATGGCAGATGAATGACATGACCAACGATAGTCTATTGCAGCAGGGATGAGGAATCTGGACTAGGTGATTCGGAAGGACCAGAGGAATTAGATGGAGCCAGGAACAATGAGGGATATGGAAGCAGACACCAGACGAGACCAGGATGGAATCACACTGGGAAGGAGAGACGAGAAACACTGGAGATAACAGGGAAACGAGATAGTATACTAATAATATAGCTATATAGTACATGTAATTAATTAATATTAATCATCAGTAGTTAAATGAATAGTTACATTCTAACTACTGTATGTCACCATAACATAATAACCCATATTTCAATATAAATGTTCATAACTGAAACATATACAATGTTGTTGTTGTTGTTTTTTTTTTTTGTTGTTGTTGAGTACAAAACTGCAACAGAATACATTTTTAAAGTTTAAAACATCCAGAAATGGAACAAGGTGATTACAGTAACTTCTATTGTTTAGTCACATCATGCCATGCTTTTCCTGTCAGGTAGACATGTGTCCGTTTATGTGGAAGGACTGAAGACATCTTCAGAACGAGAAGTAAAGTACAGATACTACTCACATCCTCTGAAGTACAGCACTCATCCAGCACTACAAGTACTGATTGAGGGATTTGAAGATTTAATGCTATTTTACCCAGTCCTAATATATATATATGTTTTACATTGATATTTTTTTACACAAATGTTCCATGAATTCCTTTTTTAAAAACCCATGTGCTAGTCTGCAGTACCCACTTCAGAAACACAAAGGTAAATTATGGTGAATGGCAAAAAACCCTTTGTCCATATAAAATATGTATCTGGAAGTCAAGAGTTCCATACACATACAGTCGAAATAATATTTCTGTTAAGAGGAGGCGAATTACAGTCCTGATTCACTTCTTTCCATCTAAGCAAACGTTTGAATGGGTACAAATTAGCTGCTGTTAACACTGCTGTAGGTTGAATTGAATCAATTAATGCTAGCGGAACAATTTTTGACACACAAGTTAAAGTTGAAGTGCAACTTTTAACTGCTTTAAGGTACTGTATAGATAGTCTTTACCAGGGGTGCCCAAACCTTTTCTTATGAAGGGCCAAAAACCAGGCTAGTGTGCCGAAGGTTAATATAGTTGACATGGGTAATTTCCTAATTTATTTAATAATGGTTAAACATGACTAGAAAACACTGCTTTATATTAACTAATACATGATATAAAAAATATAATGAACTTATTACTGTAAAAACAAAACCATTTAATTTATAACAGAATTATATAGTTTTTGCCTTGATTTGCTGGATGATGTCTTCTACATAGCCCTTATTCGTTGAGTGACAGTCATTACGTTTTAAAAAATCAGATTTATTTACAACATTTAACTGAAACATTTAATTTCAGTTTGCTTTTTTGTAGCTCAGCAATAAAACAAACAAAAATGGTTAAAATGTCAAATTAAAAATGACGATCTCTGTGTTTAAAGCATTCCCCCAACCTCCTCCATCATACTCTCCTCTCAGATAGGATGATGCCAAATCAAATGTTACAATGAGCCAACTGTGGCCCACTTTGTGAATCTCTGGTCTATACACTGCTTGCTAAAATGCTTTTGCTGCTTGTTCAAGCTACTTATTTAAAATGAATTGAAACAACACAAGTCAACACAGGTTTTTTTTAGGGGGAACTTAATTGTTTTATGTTCAGTCCACTCAGTGAACTTAATGGATTTTTGTTGGGACAACATAAAGGAATTGTGTGGAACCCAGCTATTATTTTACAATAATAAAATAAAACAATTTGTAGTTTGTTAGCAGCTAGCAGGCTAGTATTTTATTATGATCAGTGAAAGCTTAAAAACTGGATACAATGGGTCCAATCATGCACTGTAAAAAATGCAGGGTTCCACACAATTCATTCATGTTGACCCAACACAAATCAATTAAGTTAACTTAACACTTTTAACAAATTTGTGTGGATTGAACATAAAAAATTAAGTTGTCCCAATCTCAAGAATTGTGTTGTTTCAGCTCATTTTAAATAAGTAGTTTGAAAACTTTTTTTGAGTGTACACCCTTCCCAATAAGGCACAAGAAGTGTTTGGCACAATGTGTTGCTATTTTCAGACCGGCACAACCCTAAATTTCCCATTTTTTGCCACATTGTTTAAATAGCAAATCCATTTGCACCACTTTGTGGACTCATGGGTGTTCCAGATTAGAAAGGAGGTGTGTTTAGGCGCACTGTTGGCAAGTTGCTATTTTGAGGAACTAAAATAGACAGTGCAATTGACCAGCTGAAAGCAGGTATAAAGTCCAGTGCAGAGCACGTTAGTTCTGCACCTTAAACGCGTACACATTGCTTAATAAACACAGGATGTATAGCAATACACAGCAATCTTTACAGATGAAAAAAAAATAAAAGATTAAAATATTACAAAAATCATTACAGTAGTTTTTTACATAAATATAAAAACTACTACCTCCATGCCTTCATCTCGGGGGGCTTTTTGCAGTTTATTTATGACAACTTGCTTTTGTATAATGTTATTATTATTAGCAGTATTATTTATTATATGCATATTTATATTTGTTTTAATAAAAACAAGCTTATTTGTCTACCTGTAGGGTTTTGGACCATTTGGAGCATAGGACGTGTGGTTGGATATAACTCAGTTTTTTGCGGATAACAAACAAAATTAAATCTGTAGGCTAATGGATGTCTTCAGTGGTGCGCGTACAACAACGTTTCCTTATCCACGAAAGTAAAGGAGTAAAGAGTAAAAGTAAAGAGAAAGAGAAAGTAAAGAGGCCAAATGGAGGAGGCTCATTCTTTATCCTCATTGCAGATGGTCTGTTTAACTGTTTTCTCGCTAGTGAAGCGTTCAGTTTTTTCACTTACAAAGTCTGCCAAGTAAATAGTAAATAGCAAATGCACTATGGCATTATGTAACTGAAAGGAAATGGGAGATGAGACTCTGATTGGTTTATTCTCAAAACACATCCATAATTCATTAAGAGAATAAGCACAACCCTGTTAGATCAAGCGATAGCGTTTAAACTGTATTTTTCCGTCCTTAAAATAGCAAAAGTGGATTCAGACATGCCTTTAATGCTTTTGCACCCTGCACTTTAGACTTTGCACCTAGATCATTAAAACAGAGCCCAATGTGTAGTACAACTGTTAACTACTGTAAAAAACACATTCAATATTTATTTTTAAAGATTGTTTACTTAGGAAGACATCTGCTGTATTCAGAGGTCTGATAAACATCTTAAAAAGGTCTGTTGAATGAACATTCTAAATTGTAAACATCTTAAAGATCTTTAACATTTTACGTTGACAAATTGATATCTAATAGATGTTTTTTTACACTGATATCTAATAGATGTTAGCAGCTGAACCAATGCTCTAATAAGCACATCTTCCAGATGTACATGTTCTATTAAGGTATATGATGTAATATAACCGATTCTTATCTGGTTTCATTGTTTTATTATAAAACAGTTAGCATGGCCCTGCTTTAACATAGTACAGTATTTTAATAAATCACTTAACATACATAGCTGTTGTAGGTTTAATGGACTCATATTTTTTAGTCAAGTACAACTGTTAACTGCTGTCAAGTACCCTCACAGATTACATTGTATATATTCTATTATAATCCATTTGCATTGGACTTAGTATTGTTTTAATATAAAACAGCTTGAATGACTCAGCTTTAAATGGTCACTGAGTGAAACACTGTACAGTATTTTCAGTAAATCAGACTAGGCAGTATTTTATCATAAACATAATCACATTTCTTCCCCCATCTTCACATGTGCCAGGCTAACATTTTAGAATGTTACAAATGAAAAAAAAGGAGACAAGACACAAGAGGAACAAAAGCGGCAGATACAGTATCTTGTCATCTAGTGTGTATATGTGTGAGTGTGTGTCCTCTCGTGTCTTAATAATTCAAAATAGGGTAATCAGGCTTTAGAACGGCTTGCTTTGTTCCACTAATTCCATAGCAACCACATGCCAGAGCGTTACGCCGAGCTGAGAGAAAGTCTGATAAATTAACTATAGAGAACTGTGAAGCGCTCTCACACACGCAGCCTCTCGAGAATGTGTGAAAGAATCATGCTTCACTTCAATTCATTCTTCAGCCTCAAAATAAGATTAGCGCTTTATTTCTTTGTGGATATGAATGCGTTTGGAATTGCGTAAGCTGAGTAAGTGAGTGTGTTTACAAGAAATACATTTTATACCAAAGTACAGATTCACCAGAAGCATCACCATTTTAAAGCCCCTAGATCATAATACAAAACTAAATGGCAAAAATAGCATCCTTTTGAAATCTAATGACATCTTTTCATTTATGGTAATGAACATGGACAAAGATAATAAGTTTATATTTTTTGTCAAGATTCATGGTGTGACCACTTCATGGTCAAAAACAGCTGCACAGACTGAAAATGATAAACATAAAAACATAAATTTTGTCACGCGAAAGTGACACAGCGCCCAATCCCAATTCTACCACTTAGCCCTTCCTCTTCCCCCTGTCCCAATTCTCTTTAGCTTGAAGGCCTAGTGCTAAGGGGAAGGGCTAGATAGCCTTTGAAACTGGGATTTTCCAGGACCACACTTGAAACCAAGAGGTACAAAAATATCCCAGAATACACGAGCTACAACAGCAGCATATGCAAGTCAGGAGATGCACAAATTAGTATTTTGTCATTATTACGAACTTTTATAACAAACAAGCACATATTTTAATGCAATTATAAGGGCATTCATGTTTTACGGTCATGCTTTTAAAAAAAAATGCTAAAATAAAAACGCTAAATTTCGCAATCTATAATCTCTAATAATAACTCCTGTAAAGTAGTCCAAAAGACACACTGGCTATGTTTACATGGACATCAGTAATCAAATTATTTTCCTTAATCTGAATAAGGCAATGATATGAGTAAGGTGTTTACATGAGTTACTTTTTGAATGTTCCTTTCGTGATCCCGTCTTACATGTTATAGCCAGTGCTTAATTTGTAAATTGCGAGGTCCTGGAACAGATCGGGGTAACGGATCCGGCATGTTACCCGAGGACGGAAAAGTGTCACGCACGAAAGTGGAGAGCAGGGGGGAGGGGGCGTTGGATGGTGGAAGGGTGACGCGGACGAAGGACGAAAGTGAAGAGCGGGGGGTTGTCGCAGACGAAAGTGAAGAGGGTTGGGGAGTCGTGGAAGAAAGTGAAAGTGAACAGTGGACGGGGGAGGAGGGCGGTTGAGGAGGGGAATCTGTAAAATCAGGTGCTGGATCAGATTTCAGAGGTGCCGGATCCGGAGTGTTCCAGCACAAATTAAGCCCTGGTAATAGCACATAATACGATTAACGTCCTTGCATCACCTCACTATCCACATTTCCTCCAGAAGTTTATGTAGTTTCAGGTGTTTCATTTTTAATTTGTCAATTTTCGCACTGTCACTTTCACTTTCATTCAGGTACATTTCATTCATGCCCCCCATGACAAACTAGATATTGGATGCGAGTATGAACTGCTGGAAGAGTGTTGTTTTAATAGGACTTTGATACCGCACGTCGTATGGAGAAAAAAAGCTACCGCATTTTGGAATGCAGGTGTCTGTAGTCCTTCACTGACTCAGTAGGTGTAGAGAATAGTGTCAAACAGTCGTGTGTGTATAGACTATCCTGTTACAAAATGTGGCAAAAATCCTACACGACGATAATAGTTTGATTAAGGTGTTTACATGTCTGTACTGCACTTTAATAATGCCGCTAAAATCAGCACACTCCACATGTCTTAATTTAATTTCTATTTAGTTTGATTATGACCTTAATTTGATTAAATTGATCAAAAATTGCTGGTCTACATGGTAGACTCTTAATCAGAGTATTGTTTTAATTGTATTAAAAGCCGATTATTGGTGTCCATGTAAACATACTCACAGACACTGACTATTAGGGCTGGAACACACCAATATGACACTTTGCCATTGTACAATGTCGAGCCATCAATAAGAGTCAAATCAGAGCATGAGGACAAACACAAGTAAACCAAGTAAACGCATGTAATGCTGAAAATGCTTGTTTGAAACTCGCTCTGACTGAACAAAGTAGAACTTTTGGAGTTATAAAGTCTGACTTTTTTCCCCTCTCTCCCATATCTCTCCTGGCTGGCTCCACTTGTCTCGTCTTATTCATTCCACGCCTTCGTGTGCTTTCACCCACCAGTGTGGGTAGACAGGTCTGTGACCAGTGCCCCCTGGCTGCAGGACTAGATGGCTGTCGCCTTCATCGGACTATATCCACATGTTCCCATCCCTTGTTGTGATGTTGTGTCTAGTTCTATGTGTTTATGTGCTGTTTGCTGGGGCTTTTTTCCTCTGATCTCACACTGCCCTACTTCAAGGACAGTCAGGGATTTTTTTGTGCCTCCCTCTTGCCAAATGAATAATACTTGAAATAGGAATAACAGTCAGTAAGGGACTGTCAATATAATTATTTGGCATTTGGATTGGTTTTGCGGGCCATACATAATTTCATGACAGCACATGGAACATAGCGTGGTGCGGTGGAGCAGCAGGTAATGCTGTCGCCTCACAGCAAGATGGTTGCTGGTTCGATCCTCAGCTGGGTCAGTTTGTATTTTTGTGTGGAGTTTGCATGTTCTCCCAGTGTTAGCCCAAATGTATTTCCTCTTTCTAAAAGCTATCTCTTGTCTGACCTGTCTTCCCTGAAATGTGTGATGTTTGTGTATGGTCGGGGGGTCCAATATCGCAACATGTAAAAGTGTATGTGACAAATAAAGGCTTCATCATTATCATCATGATCATCATCATCATCAAACTGGGGTGCTACAAAAAATGCTAAGAAGGATTTTTTTTTGTTTTTTGGGGGGTTCAGCCTGGTGGCTAGTTCCTATATTGGAGTTCCTATAACCAGCAGTTGCAAAAGACCCAAATGGTGCCATCACTTGGATGGGAGTGATATGTAGAGGGTGCTTGTAGTTAAGGTTATGCTGGTAAAACTCACTCCACTAGCCTCATGGTGCGTACTAATGACTGCAGCTAGGTGCTCTGGTTTTAGCTTCTTTGTTATTACTGTACCTCCCATGCTGGTTTAAATCCTGTTCTGAATGGGGTGAGTTACACTGGTTTAGCCCAGATCCGAAAGGCTGAGATCACCTACCAATATAATCCTGCTTGGAGAACTGTGAATCCTAGGACACACTAAGCCGATGTCAATGAGAACTGACTGTATTGTCACCTCGCATCAACTGCACCTGTTTGGGCCAAAAAACCTGCCACACCAAATGGACAAGAGCTGACTGGAACTAGAATGTACATTCTGCGCCTGTGTGAGAAGATTCATCTTTCCCTACTCACAGGTAGAAGTAGTCTGCATTGTAATTGCTCAGATTCATAGGTAAACAACCAATGAGAGTGCTCTTTCTCACTGATGGCCCAATGGCGCATGACAAGAGGTGACATGTGGAAAACACCACTAGGGTGACTGATGCTCACCATTGGCCCAACATTGTCACATGGACAACCACTGATTTGATGTGTCTGCCCCCTAAAAGTGTAGAATTGGAAGAATTACATGAATGGGAGAAAGGTTTAAAGCTGTACAGTACATGTAATCAGTCCGGTTAGAAAGAGCTGTGCAGGTAAATCCAAAGTCCTCCAAATATACATTTCAAAAATATTTATATTTTCTAAATTAGTGTCCTTCGCACAAATAAGAAGTAATACACTGTGTGATTTAATCAGTGCTTAAATAAGTTTCGATTAGCTCACCATCATGGGTTTGATCCCAGAGAACACAAGCATTGGTCCAACTTGTATTAAATTAACTGTAAATCATCTTCCAAATGCCTCTAACAAATGTGTAAATGTAAATACTAGTTTTGTTTACTTGAAATAGGAATAACAGTGAGTAAGGGACCGTCAATAATTATTTGCCATTTTGGATGATTATGCGGGTCATACATAATTTCATGACATCACACGGAACATAACTTTGTCATTAATTTTACCCCAGGTGAAAAAACAGTGTACTACAGTACACTAAAAATATACTGAAAAACAATTAAGTGCATTGTAAGTACAATTTTATTTTTTATACTAAATAAAGTTAAAAAATATACACTATAAACATACTAATTAAAAGTATACTTTTACTTAAGTAGTACTTAAGTAAACTGTGAACGTATACTAAATATAACTGATATTTAAATAGAATTTTTAGTATATAGGAACAAAGTATACTACTTGAAAAATATGTTATAAATGTATTGCTTAGAAGTCTAATCTGAATGCATTTGAAAAATAGTTCAAAGTTAGTACACTATTGCATAGTTATTGTAAGTATAAATTAAATTGAACTTTTAAACATATATTTAAATAGAATTTTTAGTATATAGAAATAAAGTGCACTACTTCAAAAATATATTATAAGTGTAATGCTTAAAAGTATAATTCAAATGCTATAAAAATAGTTCAAAGTTAGTACACTTTTGCATAGTTATTGTAAGTATAAATTAAATTGAACTTTTTAAAAATATATTTAAATAAATTTGTATATAGCAATAAAGTGTGCTACCTCAAAAATATGTTATACATAATGCTTAAAAGTGTAATTTGAATGCATTTGACAGTATGACCCAGGTGAAAAAAGTGCATTATAATACATTTTATTTAAGTGCACTTAATACACTTCCAGAATGTACTTAAAGTGCTCTATTTTTGGTGACTAATTTTGTACTTAATGTACTAACAGTTGATCTTTAGTACCATTTAAAAATAAACTTGTGTACTTTAGTTTTAGTTTAGTTATAAAACATATAAAACATAAAATGTTTAGGTATAAAATATATTTATAAATGTTTAACATTAGAGTTCAAGTGTATTTGTAGTTGTAACTAAATAGATTTTTTTTAAATACAGATATACTGTAGTATGTTAAAAGCACATTTTAGTTCAACTTCATGGTGTCTCAAAATAGCACAGTTGAGTGCACTTGGTATTAAGGTCATCTTAACATATACTTAATACTATTTTAGTACATTAAGTGCTAAATTAGTGTGTTAAAAATAGAGCATTTTTAGTACATTAATGAAAAGTGCACTAAGTATACTTAAATAAAGTGTATTTTAGTGCACTTTTTTTTTTTTACCTGGGACATCCACTAAAGCTTGCTTAATTTGAAAACGTAACTATAAGACATATATGTAATAAGCTTGACTGTTTGTTTTTTTAGATGAGGAAACTTTTAGTAAACCTCACTCCTCTAGCCTCGAGAGATGCACTAGAGGCTGCAGTCTTTAGCATCCTTATTAGTGTTTCTGCCTCCCATGCCGATTCAAATCCTGCTTGGATCAGGGATAGAATGAACCCACACTGGTGCCGTGACCTGGATAGAAGTGAAGTTAAATGGGGTGAGTGTAATGGAGACTAGCTAGAAGGAACTATGTGAATAAACAGTAATCTCCAGGCTCCAATAGGTGCACTACTGACTGATGCTGGAGGCAGTGGTCTATATGGCATCTATGTTTGTGTGCTTGCTTACTAATGTATGTCCCAAACTTAGATTTGAATCCTGCTTGGAGCAAGGTGAAGTAGAACTTCAGGTTCTAAACTACCCTATTTTACAGGTATGCAGTTGACAGACACATTTGTGACCTTGGACCACAAAACCATTCTTTTAAAGCAGCGGTGTATTTTTTGAAATAACCAAAAATAGGCCTATATTTTATGTATCAAAATTTTTTTATGCCAAAAAAACTCTTAAAATATTAACTAAAGATGATCTTTCATGAAGATATTCAGTACATTTCCTACTATAAGCATATAAACATATCAAAACATTTTTTTAAATTAGTAGTATGCATTGCTAAGAGCTTAAGTTGTTCAACTTTAAAAGTGATTTAGTCAGTATTATTATTTTTTTTTTGAAGCCTTAGATTCTACATTTTAAATTAGTTGTATCTTGGCCAAATAATGTCCTTTCCTAACAAAGCAAACATCAATGGAAACTCTGGTGATGCACAAATCTCACTTATGACTGGCCTTGTTTTCCAGGGTCACATTTATGCAAATAAATAGACACTGTGTTAATGGCACACATATTAATTACAGCTGAAATCAGAATTATTAAACCCACTTTGAATTTCTTTTTCTTTTTTAAATACTTCCCAAATGATGTTTAACAGAGCAAGGAAATTTTCACAGTATGTCTGATAATATTGTTTCTTCTGGAGAAAGTCTTATTTGTTTTATTTCAGCTAGGATAAAAGCAGTTTTTAATTTTTTAAAAGCCATTTTAGGGACAAAATTATCAGCTCCTTTAAGCTATTTTTTTTTTTCGATAGTCTACAGAACAAACCATATTTGTTCTAACTTGCAGAATTACCCTAACCAGCCTAGTTAACCTAATTAACCTAGTTAAGCCTTTAAATGTCACTTTAAGCTGTATACTAGTGTCTTAAAAATATCTAGTAAAATAATATTTACTGTCATCATGGCAAAGATAAAATAAATTAGTTATTAGGAATGAGTTATTAAAACTTGTGTTTAGAAATGTGTTGAAAAAACCTTCTCTCCGTTAAACAGAAATTAGGAATAAAGTAAACGGGGGCTAATAATTCAGGGGTTTAATAATTCTGACTTCAACTGTAGCTTAAGGAGTGTAATTTTGCTGGGAATAAAAATCAAGACTTTACTGTTGTTAGTTTCATGCTATATTACAGCTTAAGTGCACTGCAAAAAATATCTGTGAATTAGCAGTTTTTGTGTTTTATTTTTCCTCATTTATTTATGCTTTTAAAATGCATTATGGGACCTTGATCTCTCTTCCAACAACTTTTAACCTTGAAAAGCTTTAAAAAGCAACTTTTATTAACATTTTAATAGTTTAAAGTGATATATTGTGTGAGTTGGTGGTGTGTGTTAAGGTACAAAAACCTTGTAATAAACTAACTGCCAGTACACTTTGTGTGTTATATTACAGACTTATTTATCTATATATTATTTATTAAACATTACATTAATTAAAACCACTCAAATGTCAATAAAAGCCACTTTGTTAAACTGTAGAGTTTTAATTTTCAACATCAAAAGTAGACAGAGAAGAGATCAAACTCCCATAATGGAATTCACAACCTCAAATAAACAGAAAACACTTGTGAATCACAAAATACGGTGTGATTTTTACAGTGTTTTTTTTTACCAAAAAAAACCTAAAACAAAAATGTATTAAAATAAAATATACTAATAATTTTATAATGTGCATAAATGTATTAATGTTAAATGTTGTTGTTTTGTTTTTGGCCCATTATTAAACTTCCAGTATTGACCAGTATTAAACGTCATACTGTTATTTGAACATAATATGACTATAAAACAAAAGGGTTAAGAATAAATCAGTTTAGTCTGCACTGTAACATGAAACAAGATTCTGAACTCTACGTCAACTCTGTTTGTGCATGTCAACTTAATTGGCTGTGATCTCCAGTGCCTAAAATTGATTGGCTTTGATAAGATCAAGTTCTTATCTGCATAGAGCGCACAATCGCTCTTAAGGCCTGACACATGCTGTATGCGGTCAGAATGCTGCGAGCTGGTGTCATGCAGGCTGAACCAGGGACAAAATGATTTGTCTTCAATCCCTCTCTTTTGTTTGACTTGAAGAGCTTCCATGCATGAGTGAGAAATAAAAAGGCCTTCATGTTAAAGACAGGTTTAATTAAGAAAGGAAGGACAAAGACATGAAAACCCCTCCTGCGATGAATGCCTGGAACTTAATCTACTGCCACTTGGTAGAATGAATAGGATAAATTAATGTTATTAACTTTGTTCATCATTCATGCGCACAGAGAGGGTGGGGGGGGGGGGGATGGGGCAGATTATGTGCTAATATTGTCTCAGAGTGAAACAGCAGAAAACAAAGAACCTATAAAGTTAATAAAGTTAGATCTGTGCATCTTCAAATGTATATACAGTGCATCCGGAAAGTATTCATAGCGCTTTACTTTTTCCACATTTGTTTATGTTACAGCCTTATTCCAAAATTTATTAAATTTATTTATTTCCTAAAAGTTCTACAAACAATACCACATAATGACAATGTGAAAAATTATTTTTGAAATTGTTGCAAATTTATAAAAAATATAAAAACCTGAAAAATCACATGTTCATAAGTATTCACAGCCTTTGCCGTGAAGCTGTAAATTGAGCTCAGGTACATTCTGTTTCCACTGATCATTCTTGAGATGTTTCAGCAGCTTAATTGGTGTTCACCTGTGGTAAATTCAGTTGATTGGCCATGATTTGAAAAGGCATACACCTGTCTATATAAGGTCACAGGGTTGACAGTGCATGTCAAAGCACAAACCAAGCATGAAGACAAAGGAATTGTCTGTAGACCTCAGAGGACATGGCAGGATTGTCACAAGGCTGGGAAAGGTTACAGAAAATTTTCTGCTGCTCTAAAAGTTCCAATGATCACAGTGGCCTTCATCCGTAAATGGAAGATGTTTGGAATCACCAGGACTCTTCCTAGAGCTGGCCAGCAATCTAAGCTGAGTGATCGGGGGAGAAGGGCCTTAGTCAGGGAGGTAATCAATAATCCGATGGTCACTCTGTCTGAGCTCCAGCGTTCTTCTGTGGAGAGAGGAGAACCTTACAGAAGACCTGTATGGTAGAGTGGCCAGACGGAAGCCACTCCCCACCTGGAATTTGCCAAAAGGCATCTGAAGGACTATCAGACCATAAGAAACAAAATTCTCTGTTCTGATGAGACTTAAATTGAACTTTTTGGAGTGAATGCCAGGCGTTACATTTGGAGAAAACCAGACTCCACTCATCACCAGGCTAATACCATCTTTACAGTGAAGCAGGGTGGTAGCAGCATCATGCTGTGGGGATGTTTTTCAGCAGCAGGAACTGGAAGACTAGTCAGGATAGAGGGAAAGATGAATGCAGCAATGTACAAAGACATCCTGAATGAAAACCTGCTTCAGCGTGCTCTTGATCTCAGACTGAGGCTCCATTTACACTAGTACGTTTTAGTTTTAAAACGGCGTTTTAGAATGTAAACGATCCGCGTCCACACTAGCGTTTCACCCATAGACTGTAAAAGATATGGACGTAGTATCCGTGACGTCACCCATAGGTTTCTGAACACTGCAAAAGAAGCCACAAGTAGGCGCGGCCAACCGTCGCCATTTTGTTAGCGCGTCATCTAACCGAACGCGGCATACCAAATAAGGGCAAAGAGGCGGAGAGTGAGCGGAGCTACAGACGCATGCTTGATTCTCAGCCTTTTGCTTAGACCTGGATTAAAACAGATATATTACTTTGGGAGAAGGCTTAATACTTCATTACCTGTGACTCGTTTGTGTTCTGACCACATGTGCTTGGTTGTACACTATGTCAATAAAGTGTTTAGACTTTTAAAAACACTGCTGTAACACATTGAGCCACTAAACATTGTTCTTATGACATTTTTCGACAGGAGGAAAACGCGAATTACTATCAAACACTTCAGATATAGTCGGTGTTAGTAAATGCAAGGCTGTTTATAAAATCCAGCATTAACACTGTATGACAACGCTTCAGATGACTGTTTTATAGCCTACAGCTAATCAATCTGTCAGATTCTGGAGTGCAATACTGGTCTAAAGAACATTTAAATGATAAATGATCTTAAATAAAACAAATACATTTATAGAGATGGTATAGAAGTATATCATTTCACTCACCTGTGAAATGAAGGCAACTTGAACGGTTTGTAAGCACAATTAAGTCCACACAGCATGCCATATCATCTGATAATTGCAGGAAATAATTCCAAAAGGCAAATGAAGGTGTAAAGAAACATTAAACAAAACAAATACACGATTTATTTGCCGAGCTCAGCGGCTAATTAGCCAGAATCAGCTGAGGTGACGAGACAGCGAGCAGCGAGGGCTAGCTGTCACTCAAGTGGCCACGCCCTTAATTATGCAGACTTAATATAACCTAATAAAAACGAAACGGATGAGTTATAAAAAAATTCACCCCCCTCAGAGTTGTCATGAAGGGTAATCATAGTTATATGCATCAAAGCCATCGTTTGTACCAGGCTGTAAACATGTTTTTATCAGCTGTAAAAATGGCCAATTTACCAATGCAGAAAGAAAGCCCTTGGACTTCATGGAGCCAGCCCCCCAGGCGAGTCGATGAACTGCAGCTTTAGTTACTTCCGTATTGGCTTCCCGAGGGAGAGCGGGAGGTTGCCGCTTGGTTTCACCCAGCGTTTCTGAACAGCTCTCAGTCTATATTAAAATGGTAAAAAACGCACATCACGTGACCACACACACACTCTCTGGCATGCACTGCAGCGTGCTTTGAGCACATACCCATATGAGAGTTGTACACGTCGAACTGTTCATCACGGATCTCCTGCTGGATCTAATCTCACTATATTTGTTAAACATGATATTTAATTCATCTTGTTGTCTATATCTAACTACATATTCCCCGACTTTGGTCTTTTGAATCTATTACTTGTTCTCAGGTAACATGTTTTGGCTGAGCGCAAAGTTAGGTTAATATCTTAATTAATGTAACCGCGGACACCAATTCGGCACATCTGACTGGTTGCTTGCCTTTATTTTCTCTATTGTATAAACCTATTTATACAATTATACTTTATAACGGCCATTATTAATTAATAACATAATTATTAATTATTAAAACTGATATTCAATGAAAGAGAGGGTATGTTTTGTATTTTCAATGAAAATGAAAGGAAGCAGTAATGTTATAGGCTTCGTTTTGTTATAAATATGCATGAAGATGACGGCCAAATTTTGCAGCTACACGACGCCTCAACATTTTTGATGTCTGTTAAGTTGCTAATATCAAAATGAAAATAGGCAGTTCCTTGTGTCATGTTTTCATTTTATTGTTAAGAAAGTGAAACAGCATATCCAGGGTGATGTGAATGACTTTATAAAGTACACACTCGGGAGTTTGTTTTCCATATCAAACTTGCGAGGTCTGAACTTACAAGGAGAGGAGGCAGGACTGAACTGTGTGAAGGCTACTTAATATTGAGGAAAAGCCTCAATCAGATAGGCGAATGTCTGCAGCCACGCCTCCGTTTTCAGATGTCTCTGTTTTCCCCCATCCACACTGAGACAGAGCAGCAGCATTTTAGAATGAAACGGCTGTTACAGCGTTTCCAAAACGCTCTGTGTTTGAGGCTCGAAAACTCTGCCGTAGTGTGGACAGATGGCATAACCGTAGCAAAACTTATGCGTCTTAAAACTACAACGTATTAGTGTAAACGGGGCCTGAGGTGACGGTTCATCTTCCAGCAGGACAATGACCCAAAGCACACCTCCAAAAAAATATCAATGGAGTGACAACTCGGTGAAGGTCCTTGAGTGGCCCAGTCAGAGCCCAGACTTAAATCCTATTAAACATCTCTAGGGAGATCTGAAAATAGCTGTACATTGTCGCTTCCCATCCAACTTGATAGAGCTTGAGAGGTACTCCAAAGAGGAATGGGCAAAAATTCCCAAAGACAGGTGTGCCAAGCTTCATTTTGAAAATGTGTTTATAATTTAACCCTCTACTGCACGCATTATGAAAGATTTATAAATCTATAAATCTATAAATATGTAACTGTTTTTCTTTTCTTAGATTGGCTTAACTTGGAGTGCTGTAAAAAAAAAATGAGAAAATTGTGATGTTGCCATATGGTAACAACATCCAACAGTGGATCTAACTATAAGAACTTTCCTTATAATTAATAATTTTGTTCCTTGAAATTATTTAATTGGTGTTGCAGTATTATAAAGCTTTAACACAGAACTTATAAATGACACCTTATGCATACTTTCCAACAACTGATATTAAATAAAACAGCTTTTATTTATTCCATTATTTTTTGCTGAATATTATTGAAAACAAACATAATATTGCATTTTCAAGTATACAACATACAACATTTCCTCCAGTAAATATTAAAACAAATAAAAAACAAGTCTAATATATCCAGATGCATCAGAATAATGTAGCTACTAGCTAACAATGTTCATATTATACTATACTATGTCTGTCTTATCTAAGCTAACTTACTTGAACTGTCTCCATCACTGCTCTTATCAAATGTCCAATCTGCATCATTCTCATAGTCACTAAAACCCATCTCATCCTCACTTTCATCTGCAGGAAGAGCCAGTTCTGTCCTTTTCTTTATTCACTTACCATAGAGCGGTGGTCCTCACTAAAACACAGTTCCCTGTATTTATATATCAAATCTAAAGTATTGGCAATAAAATGTGATTTTATCCATAATGCAAATGCCAATACCATATGACTAATGAACATTATATTACTAGCATTAATGTTGTTACAACCCAAAAGATCACAGATGACCTTGCTAGCTAGCTAACCTATCGGTCTTTGTCAGTCACGTGCGTTTGTTGTGTGTGACGTCACACCTGCGCCATTTTTGTGGTATCGCTTCTAGGGGTGTCAAAATTAATCGTTTCTTCGGTGCACCGCGATTCAGGCGCGGACAATTCGATATCGGTTCAGTAATAATCATAACCGGTTATTATGTACTGACGTCATTTATCTCACATGCGCTATGTCGCCGTAGCTTACTATGGCGAGGGAGGCGAGCGCGAGTATATACAGCGCTCTAACTACGTAAAAACTCTGAAACTGCACAATTTCACTTCGTGTGTGTTTGCTGAACTCTGTTTTACTGACACTTACAGCAAAAGCCCCTATTTCACGGCGATTAAGAGAATGAAAGTAAACTCCATTTCTCTCTCACTCACTGACTGTGGCCCATGAGCGCATCTGTGTAGAGCGCCAGCGTGTAAGAGCCAATCGCAGCCCTTTCTGTTGAGCGTGTGACCAATCAAAGCGGTGTAAGAAAGAACTTGGTAGACAGGACTCAGAAAGCGAGCGGGATATTTCTATTTGTTTATTTGCTATAGCCCATTTCAATGTGGTCATGTCATTGGCCCATCAACATTTCCTGCTTGACGTTAAACTATTTCCTAACTGTAACAAGAGGCAATTCAATCATAACTTGATTTTAAATCAGCCGTCATAACACTATTTATCAATGTGGACCTTTTTGGATTCTCAGAAGCAATGGAAATTAAAAATGTAAAACAGGAAATACGTTAGGACCATTGTTTTTGTTTACATCCCTAAAAATGGTCTTGTTTAAAGGTACAGTTTATATATCTGACTTTGTATTAAAGGACAAAATTGTTTTACAAATAGTATATAAATATATTTATACATTTTAATACAAGAATTGCTGTGCTGTGAAGAAAATATAAAACTGTGTAAGTAAAGCATCGTCAATGCACCGTGATGCACCGAGATATCAAATTGAACCGAATCGATGGCATGATAATCGTAACCGAACCGAACCGTGAGACCAGTGTAGGTTCACACCTCTAATCGCTTCCCAAGGCAACTTGAGAGAGACACATAACGCAAGAGAGATACATGACATACAAGGGTCAAGCTGGTGAAGTACAAGAAATCGAGAGTACGCAGTGCCGCAATAAACTAAACAAAGATGCCAGGGATCGTCATTTTGATAAACTGACTAACATCCACGATATAGATCCGATTGAATTAACTGCAAACCTATGAAGTGCGCTCCTGCCGAGTCTTCATTTCATACTGTATATCCTCAATGTCTTAATATACATTGTTTTAGTTTGAATAATACAATAATGTCATACCAAAAAGAACCCAAAAATGTGACATATCTCTTAAAAAGAATGCCTGTAAAAAATCTTCAAGGAAAAATGTCATTAAAACATTAGCAATGTTTAATTTTTCTTACTAAAAACCATTCAGAATGACCCTGGATGAGTTAATTTAAGCTTTTATTACCTACAATTATGTATCAATGCATATAAACAAAGCTTGTCAAATATTGTATCTCTATTTATACTATTTGATTAGCTCTATATATGAGCATTGATCAGCAGATTGTTCATTTTTGGGTGAAGCAATCCTTGAAATGATTACATCTTTAAACGGGGTTTGAAGTTTCACAATGTAATTTGACCTTACAAGGTGTTTCTTTGAAAGCATGTTTAACGCTTTGAAGCATTCCGCATATATCCGCTTTTTCACTTTCCAATTAATTCCTCAAATAATGGTTGCCTAAGATAATTTGATACTGACAGGCATAAAAAAAACATAAGCTAAAGTGATAAAAAGAAGAGATTGGCTTGTCCTTGAAGTATTTTCTCTCACGAAGAATGCTGGTGTCAGTATGTTTTAATCAAAATGTGCATACTTGCTAATGCATCAAGGAGAAATTCCTCATGAAGAAGAAAATGGAAAGAGAATATATATATATATATATATATATATATATATATATATATATATATATATATATATATATATATATATATATATATATACACATGCACCGTTGAAGTCAGAATTATTACCCCCCCTGAATTATTAGCCCCCCCCTGTTTATTTTTCCCCCAATTTCTGTTTAACGGAGAGAAGATTTTTTTCAACACATTTCTTAACAAAATAGTTTTAATAATTCATTTCTAATAACTGATTTATTTTATCTTTGCCATGATGACAGTAAATAATATTTTACTAGATATTTTTCAAGACACTTCTATACAGCTTAAAATGACATGTAAAGGCTTAACTGGGTTAATTAGGTTAACTAGGCAGGTTATTGTATAATAATGGTTTGTTCTGTAGACTATTGAAAAAAAATATAACTAAAAGGGGCTAATAATTTTGACCCTAAAATGGTGTTTAAAAAATTAAAAACTGCTTTTATTCTAGCCGAAATAAAACAAATAAGACTTTCTGTAAAAATATATAGAAAAAATATTATCAGACATACTGTGAAAATTTCCTTGCTCTGTTAATCATCATTTGGGAAATATTTAAAAAAGAAAAAAAAATTCAAAGGGGGGCTAATAATTCTGACTTTAACTGTATATATATATATATATATAAATTCTTCTCAGTTTCTTTTGGATTTACAATTTATAGTTATGTTTTTGAGTACAATTACCTTTGTTTTATTCTGTAATTCACATTTCTTCCAAATTTATCTACATTGTAAAAGCGCTATAGAAATAAAGGTGACATGAATTGAATTGATATTAGCAACTTAACAGACACCAAAAATATCGAGGCGTTGTGTAGTTACATATGACCGTCATCTTCACTGTATGCATATTTATAACAAAACGAAGCTTATAACATAACTGCCTTCTTTCATTTTCATTGAAAATATAAACCACACCCTCTCTTTTGCTGAATAGCAGTTTTAATAATCAATAATGGCCATTATAAAAGTATAACGTACGATAAGTTTATACATTATAGGAAATAAATGCAAGCAATCAGTCAAATGTGCCGAATCACTGTACGTGGTTACAATAATTAATATATTAACTTAGTGTTCAGCCAAAACACGTTACCTGAGAACAAGTAATAGATTCAAAAGACCAAAGTCAGGGAATATGTCGTTAGATAAAGACAACAAGATGAATTTAAGAGTCTCTATTATGCATTAAAAGGGGTCATATTTTGGTTTTGGGGGTCTCCAACAACATGCTGATATGCATGCAAAGTCAAAAAACTATTTCATTGTCTTATAATATGCATTTCTTTTTAGGCAAGGCAAGGCAAGTTTATTTATATAGCACATTTTATACACAGTGGCAATTCAAAGTGCTTTACCTAAACAGGAATAAAAAAGACAAGTGTAAGAAAAAATAAAAACAGATAATAAAAAGCAGATAAAAACAGATAAAAATATGTTAAAACAGGTTGTAAAAGAATGAAAAAGAAGAGAAAAACATAATAGTGCGATTTGTCGGACGTAGCACAGTGCTCATTCAGTAAAGGCAAAGCTAAACAGATGTGTTTTCAGTCTGGATTTGAATGTGCTTAATGTTGGAGCACATCTGATCATTTCTGGGAGTTGATTCCAGCAGCGAGGGGCGTAGTAGCTGAAAGCCGATTCACCCTGCTTTGACTGAACTCTTGGAATTTCTAGTTTATATGATCCTAGAGATCTGAGTGTTCTTCTAGGTTTGTATTCAGTGAGCATATCTGTAATGTATTGAGGTCCTAGGCCATTTAGTGATTTATAGACAAGTAGTAATACTTTAAATTCTATTCTGAATGTAACTGGGAGCCAGTGTAAAGACCTGAGGAGAGGTGTGATGTGCTCTGATTTTCTGCTTCTGGTCAGAATCCTGGCCGCAGCGTTCTGGATGAGCTGCAACTGTCTGACTGTCTTTTTGGGAAGGCCCGTGAGGAGGCCGTTACAGTAATCCACCCTGCTGCTGATAAAAGCATGAACAAGTTTCTCTAAGTCTTCACTGGAAACAAAGCATCTGATTCTTGCAATGTTTTTGAGATGATAGTATGCTGATTTACTAACTGCTTTGACATGACTATTGAAACTCAGATCTGACTCTAGAGTCACTCCAAGATTCTTGACCTTATTTTTTGTTGTTTGACCTTTAGAGCCAAGGTGTGCATTCACCTTGAGAACCTCATCTCTGTTCCCAAACGCAATGACTTCAGTTTTCTCTTTGTTTAACTGAAGAAAGTTTTGGCACATCCAACTGTTCATTTCATCAATGCATTGGCAGAGGGTGTCAATAGGGCTGTAGTCATTTGGCAATAAAGCTAAGTAGATCTGAGTGTCATCAGCATAGCTCTGGTAGGAAATTTAGTTCTTTCTCATTATTTGGCTCGGAGGGAGCATATAAAAGTTGAACAGGAAAGGTGCCAGAATCGATCCTTGTGGGACTACACATGTCATGGGTGTCCACCTTGACCTATGGTCACCTATACTGACAAAGTAACCTCTCCCCTCAAGATAAGATCTGAACCATTTGAGGACCATCCCAGACAGCCCAACCCAATCTTCCAGCCTATCCAGAAGTATGCTGTGATCGACAGTGTCAAATGCAGCACTAAGATTGAGCAATACCACCACTGTTAGTTTACCTGAATCTGTATTTAGGCAGATATCATTGATTATCTTTATAAGAGCGCTCTCTGTACTGTGATGTGCTCTGAAACCAGATTGAAAATGTTCTAAACACCCCTTGAAGTTTAGGAACGTGTTAACCTGGTTGAAAACTACTTTTTCAATGATTTTGCCAATGAAAGGGAGATTGGAGATTGGTCTGTAACTGGTCAATAGTGTGTTATCCAGATTGCTCTTTTTCAAGAGGGGTTTAACAACTGCAGTTTTAAGTGAGTTTGGAAAAATCCCTGAGAGAAGTGAAGCATTTATCACTTTTAGGATATCCATTTCTAAACAGTTAAATACCGTTTTAAAGAATGATGTGGGGAGCGTGTCAAGACTGCAGGTTGATGTTTTCATAATTTGTATGATCTCTTCTAAGATTTTACCATTAATTGCCATGAAATCTGGGATAGTTTACCTAATTATCCCAGCGACGCCCATATGATTCGTTCAGTGATTCATTAGTTCCCAAACCCCTTCTTTGCGTGAGGCTAGTCTGCACTGATTGGACCGATGACAGTCTGTTGTGATTGATTGAAAGCATTCAGCGCAAGACAGAGAGAAATGCCCACCACGGCTTATTAACAACATTGAAGTAATCAGAATGCAGAGTATACAGTATGTGTGAGCATACCTGCCAACACAACATACCTTGTTTTTTCTCCCGGAAAACTCCCGTAATTTTAACAATTCCAATCCCCCCCACCCCCACCTCGGTCCTCAGCATTTTGGTAAGATCTGTAAAACCCCCGGGTTGCCAACATTAGTATAGGATCTGATAGCATCGGCCGCCCGAAATACGCTTCATAGTACGGTTACTAATACCACAGTACACAGTACACGTTTCTCAACAGTCCACAGTGTTATTCAGACACCTCACCCCCGAGCCTAACCCCCCGGTCTCCCGGATTTTCAGGGACAAATGTTGGCAGGTATGTGTGTGAGCCCAATGCAGGAGTGCATTAAAAAGCAATGCAGTTTAACACCAGCATATTGCTCTATTCTTAACCATAAGTAAAAACAGTGACATACATTCAGTATTGTTCCACACAGTGGCAAAAGCTGAACTATTTTAAAACTTGACCACCGCACGTGTGTAGGAACAGCTGACGGTGGCCATAGCAATGACAAACGGCAGTGGAACGCGAGCTCACAAACGCATTTAAATCTGTAAAGAAATCGTCTTACTTACACTTATGAAATGGAGGAAGAAACTGATCCATGAACTGTGTACTGTAAAGTTCCTGTCAAGCTCTGCAAAGTCCCAAATGGTCTTTTGTGATCTTTCCTTTAACAAACGGCCGACGAATCCCCTGTTGTAAGCGTGTAGATTGCTGAAGCACTTGTTAGAAAAATGACGGGAACGCAGCACAAGGCTGAGGCTTTAATGCAGAGGTATTTTTGCAAAAATAAACCTCAACCACTGAATCTTCACAGTTTCATCTTTGGGTAGGGAAAATACAAATTTTCCTTCACACATCCATTAATATCCAGCTGAGCACAGCGTCTTCGCGACACAATTAACCCAGTTCTGCTACAGTGTTTGTTTTGTTTATCCTGCTACTGTGTTTGTGGGCGGGGCCGGGGGTTTAAATTTCCCCGGGTTTGCGTGTGTAACAAATGGGCGGGGCTTAAGTTCTTTATCAACGTCATGCCAGCAGGCTAAAGACTCAATATCAAGACGATTCATTTGAAGTACTATGAGTCGACTCTTTTATAGATGAATCAGTAGTATTAAACACAGCACACTTTCAGATTTAAGTCTTAGCTGGATATTTCACTTCACTTAGAGCTGCGTTCCACACTGCATGGAAGGTCATTTTTAAAAACCCATAATAGGGGCTCCTAAATATCCCGTTTAACAAATATAGTGAGATTAGATCCAGCAGTAGATCCTTGATGAACAGTCCAACGTGCACAGCTCTCATCTGGGTAGATGTGCTCAAAGCACAAGTTATGTGCATTTTCAGCAGTATAGTGTGGACGGAGAACTGTTCAGAAACGCTAGATGAAACGCCAGTGTGGACGCGGAACGTTTTTTTTCTAAAACGTCGTTTTAAAACTAAAACGTATTAGTGTAAACGGGGCCTTACTTATTTAACAACATAATTTATATGCCAGTTTACACATAACAGCTGCACATATAACATTGTATAGTAATATACCTGTACATACACTTGTCAATTTGTATATTTGCATTCACGACTTCCTTCTATTTTTTTAAATATATTTATTATCTGTTTTTTGTCCCGTCTCTGTAATTATGTTGCACTGTAGAAGCTCTGTCAAGAAAACAAATTCCTCATATGTGTGAACTAAGCGGCAACGCCCCACTCTCCCTTGTGAAGCAAATACGAAAGTTACTGAAACTGGATAGAGCAAATGTCTATTTTGTTTACTGCCTGGTACAAAGAATGACTTTGGTTCATATAGCTAATATTACACTTCATGACAACTGTGAGGGGGTGAATTTTTTTTTATAACTCATCAGTTTCCTTTATATAAGGTTTTATTAAATCTGCATAATTAAGGGCGTGGCCACTTGAGTGACAGCTAGGTCTCGCTGGTCGGCGTCATTTCACCTCAGCTGATTCGGGCTGAGTAGTCGCATAAACATCATATTTTTGTTTTGTTTTATGTGGCTTTACACAGTCAGTTGCTTTTTGGAATTAATTCTTACCATTATCAGATGATATGGCATGCTGTGTGCACTTAATTGAGCTCACAAACAATTCAAGTGGCCTCCATTTCCCAGGTGAGTGAAATTCTATACTTATACCATATCTACAAAAGTATTTGTTTTATTTAAGATCATTTATCATATATATATATATTTCTTTAGAACTTGAATGCACTCCAGAATCTGACAGATTGATTAGCTGTAGGCTATAGAACAGTCATCTGAAATGTTGTCATACAGTTTTATGCTTGGATTACGCCACTGGCTTGTATAGTTTGGGACTTTTAGAGCTGCACACCAATGGATTACACTTCAGTGTTTGGAGTGTTTGATTATTAAACCACACTGACCTGAACTGAACTGAAATAAACTTAAACTCTGAAAACTGAACTGATACTGTTTCAATTTACTATAATCTTGCGAAGCTACTTTGACACAATCTACATTGTAAAAGCGCTATACAAATAAAGATGAATTGAATTTCATAAGTAGTCTTGCATTTACTAACACAGACTATATTTGAAGTGTTTGGAAGTAATTAGCGTTTTCCTCCTGTAGAAAAACGTCATAAGAACAATGTTTAGTGGCTCAATGTATTACATCAGTGTTTTTTAAAAGACTAAACACTTTATTGATATAGTGTACAACCAAGCACATGTGGTCAGAACACAAACGAGTCGCAGGTAATGAAGTATTACGCATTTCTCCCAAAGAAAACCCTGTCATAGCAAAATACTAGCAAGCGTCTGTAGCTCTGCCTCTTTGTCCTTGTTTGGTATCCCCCGGTCTGTGCAATGACGCGCAGACAAAATGGCGGTGGTTAGCCATGCCTACTTGTAGCTTCTTTTGCATTTTTCAGAAATCTATGGGTGACGTCACGGATACTACGTCCATATATTTTACAGTCTATGGTGTGAACATACTGTACCTGCCAATAAAGCTCTTTCTGACCCTGATTCTGATTCTATGATATAAGAACATTTTTTTTTTACATCTGAAATCTTCAATTACAAATCTATCCTGGATTTTGAATTCCTGCAATGCATGTAAAGTACTGTACCTTGATGTCAAAACAACAGTAAAATGACATCTAACATTGGCATAAAAAACCCATTTCAAATATTGATTACAGGACATTCCTCTAATACATTTTAATGTGTTTTAGATGTCAGTTTGTTGTTGTATTTACATCAAAGTAGTCAATTTGCATTTTTGACATGCTTTTTGATGCCATTCTTACATCAAGGTACCCGCCTGGAGAGAACTGTCAAGTGGTTATTTTTTCCATAGCTTAATATATAGTACAGTATATAATAACATTACTGAAAAATTATCTACAGTATTTCAGCTTGCATCACTGATTTTTTACACGCATGATGGACACAAATGGCACACATTCCCTAGAATATGTAATTTGGTAGGCAAAACTGCTCCGAGCGTATGCGTATGTGTATGTCACTGCATGGATAAAACCGATCCTGACATATGACAAAAAGATCGCTTTCATCTCTGGTCCAGAGTGTGTCTCATGACCACATGAAAGACATCGCACATAGACACTCGCTCTCTGCGAGAACTAATCCTATTTTGAGCGCATGAATCCATGTGTGTTGAGACATGAAGGACACAGGATCAGTCCTCTTCAGCTGTTACTGCTGCCCATGTGATCAGACAGAGCGATGCCACGGGGCGCCACCAACACTCATCCAAATCAGTGCAGTCAGAAAGAACAAGACTGACGGGAGGACAGATGTACAGTGCGTAGAGAAGACATGACTACTCCCAGACCCTCTTGGCAAGTGTATTGTCAAGAAACTGGTGGATTCTTCAAGTAAGAGACAAGGAGATCTGTAACACCTGGAGGCTGGAGTAGAACTCTCTAAGTTTACACTAGTGAGTTTTCGTTTTGTTGCAGTTACACCTATTGTCCACACTACTTCAACATCTTCAACGGAACATTTTGAATAGGGTGAGGACCTCATTTTAGTTTGGAAATGCTGGCTATCTGCAATTACTATCTGATAGGGCTGCACAATATATTGTTTCAGTATTGATATCGCAGTGTGATCATTTGCAATAGTCACATCGCAAGATATGCAATGTTGTTGAGGCCTTTGACTGTATGATGATTTTAAAAACATTCAGGTTGAATTTTATTGAATTATTTTTATTATTCAATTACAGTACCTGAATACTGATGAAACACTGTTTATTATTTCGATTGTATCCTTTTTTTCCATTGTATTTATCTATGTTTGTAGATTGTTTATTACATTTTATTCAGATACACTCCCCTAAATAATCCTCCCAATCAATGTAAAATTATAAACTCTTTCCAAATAGACATTATCAAGTCATCTGGTGAAATTGTATTAATATCGCAATATATATATATATATGGCAAAATAATAAAATATCACTGTTAGATTTTACCAATTTTGTGCAGCCCTATTCTGGACTATTGCGTATCGTTCTCTATTTTGCAAGTCACTCACATATTACTAATACGCAACTGGTAGACTGTAAGTATCTATGCTGGCCAAATATGTGCATGCCAATTGAGCATGTATGTTCATGTATCATGCATTATTGGCTGTATATGTGAACAGAGATTGTTTTTCCAAAATGCAGTAAAAACAAGGATGCATTTTCATTCTAAAATACCATTTTGAAGAGTAAATGCAGCCTAAAACAGAAGTCTAAAACTGATTATTAGCAACTGGTTTGGGTAAATGTAAAATAATGCCATTTGGTTCCATTAATGGTTCCCACGTTAGCGTCACAATACCTCATTATGTTGTGAGTCAAAAACATACAGTGCAACCAGTGTAGTTCTTGTAACTCTTGAATTATGCCAACCTTTAAATGAATGACTCTTATGAAGCGATTTTTTTTTTCTTTTTTTTTGCTAATCATCAATGTACAGTTTAACCAGTGTAATTCAATTACTGCATGAATGACTCTTATGAACTGACTCATTTTTTTTTCTTAATCAGCAACATACAGTATAGAGCAACCAGTACAGTAGTTCAGCTATTGGGTAAATGACTCATGTGAGCTGATTCTTTCTTTTCGTTTTGTTGTTAATCATCAACGTACAGTATGACCAGTGTAATTCAACATAGGAGCTGACTCATTTTTGTCAACCAATGCGTAGAGAAACACACAAGTGCAGTAGTTCAGCTATTGAAAGAATGACTCTTTTGAGCATTTTTTTCTCTTTGTTTTCTTTCTTCTTTTGCGTGGATCAAAACAGCACATATAGTGCAACCAGTGGAGTTAAATTTTTGAATGAATGATCATTATGCTACAGTTCTTTTTTGTGAAACAAAAACATACATTAGTGCAGAGATGCCCAAACTGGGGCTCGTGGGCCAAACTTGGCCCTTTGTATCCTTTGATTTGGCCCGCCAGAAGGAAAATGATTGGAAAGGGTTGGGGAATGCCTTTACTAGAGATTTTCATTCTCTCATTTCTATTTTAATGTAACCTTTTGTTTGTTTGTTTGTTTGTTGAGCTACAAAAAAAGTAAACTGAAATCAAATGTTTCAATTAAATGTTGTACATGAATCAGATAAAAAAAAAATGTACATACTGTCAGTTAACAAATAGGGGACAAAGCAGAAGACATCAACATGCTAATCAAGGCAAAGGCAGGTTCAGCAAGACAAGTGTATTTGGCATTGAACTCCATTGTTTGAAATTTTTACTTTTTTTTTTTTGCATTTAATGTAATAAGTTTAAATGTTAAAATAATAATATACATTTTCAAAAAAAATAGGATGCATTAGTAATTACGATTGAAGGATTTTAAATTTTTTATTTATACATGTTATGAAATAAATGAGAAAATTACCCATGGCAACTTCAATGTAATGTAGTTTGCTATATTGACTTTCGGCCCACAGCTCTCAAATCAAGCTTGAATTTTGGCCCTTCATAAGAAACTTTTGGGCACCCCTGCATTACTGCAACTTGTGTAGGTATGCTCTTGCATGATTTACTCTTATAAGCCACTTCATTTTTTTGTGAATCAAAAAATTATAGCAACTTGTATAGGTCAACTCGATTAAAATGTCTCCATAAATGTTTATATATATATTGTTAATCAAAACATCAAGCTCAACTAGTTTAATTCAACTCTCTAATGGATGAACAAGCAGAACAACTTGTGTCAAATTAAAAATGGAGTTTTACGAACGTCTCTTTTTTTGTGAATCAAAAACATACCGTGCAATGAAAAACAAACATGGGCACAATCAGTGTAACTCAAGTCTCGAATCAATGATTCTTATGAGCCTGTTCATTTTAGAGGCTCATACCTTTTAGAGGTTGTTAAATATAAAAATAATTATAAATCCCGCACACTACATTAATATTTTTTCTTAGGTTTTTAAAAAGCTTTAAAAATAATAATAATAATACAATAAGCTTTTAATAGCATAAATGATGAAGTTACATATTTACTCAAAAAATAAACATACAGTATGCACAGTCAAAATACTGTTACATTTGAATGGCCGTCAAAAGAGAAAGATCCTATTTGACCCCCAAAATTGTGTAATTACAACATCTGCCAGCAGGGGCTATAGCAGGCCAAGCAAACCTGGATGCTTAGAAAGAGGCATTTAAAAAAGGAAATGAGGGCAAAGAAACAGCAAAGCAGCGGAGATGAAGACAATTAGCCAAATGTCTCTCTAACCAGCTTAATGATGCAGTGCTGCAACACGCATCTGCAGCAGATGTGCCTCAGACTGCAACTGCAGCAAATGCCGTGTGAATGTGCACATGTGCGAATGTTGGCATGTTTTACCTTTGGACCCCAACTGCGCTCATTTTAGATTGATGTTTGAAAGCAGTGTCCAATTGGCCAGACTGCACCAAACTAGAGGATTCAAGTCTGTAATCCTCAAGGTCTTATCAAATTAACCCATCAAAGTCTCATCTGATAAGATGCTGGACTAGCACTGTCTGTGTGTGTTTGTGTGTATAGTGGCTGTCCAGTCCAGAGGGTCACAAAGTGTACTTAAACCAACAGTACTTTAAATCCTGTTCATGGGGTATGTTACATGAACATCAGTTATCACATTACTTTCCATATTTTGAATGACAATATTATTATTAATGTCAGCATGGAATCAAAATGTACTCTTCTTATTTTTATATTTATATAGTAGTGCTTGTTATAAATAATGTATCTGTGCACTTCATTACTTTGTAAAAATTAATTTGTCCGCATAATCTTAAATCAAACATCGTAACCTTTCCTCTCCCCTTAAAATGACTTATGGTCACATGAAATACCTTTACGACATGGCTATCAGTACAGGTCTCATTTCTTGCAGACGTCCATTCGTCAGTCTTCCTCCATTTTGTTAGCAACAGACATTGATCCAACGATCCAATCATTTCCCTAAATCATGCACCACCCTACATTTTTTCTTCCCATTTCAGAAATCCTTTCAATCAGATGTACGTCACGAATTGGAAATAAGGTTTTTCCTAACTTCGTTTCATGCTGACTTTAAGCTGTTTACATGTGTTACTTGTTCATGTTCATGTACATTTTATAGTACACGCCATTTCCTCCCCAAGTGGCACCATCTGATGTTCCTTCCAGGATTTCAGGTACAGCATCAACATACAATTTGTCTTTGTTTTGGTGACATATACAGTTTTGGGTGTTTAAATTTGGCGAAAGCTTTAAGTGTAATCAATTATTTGTCATGCTCTACCAGCAAACAGATAACACTGAATATAAATTCAATATAAATTGTCATTAACTGTTGTGTTGACCAAAAGTGTGATTAAAAGTACAATATTTATGATATTTTCATGCAAATGTGTGTTAGATATTTTGCAGATTTGTGTACTTATCCCAAATGTTTCAAAGAATGATCAAGTACAGAGAAATACGCATTCCCAGCCGACACATAATGTCATAAGATGCTAATATTAGAATAGATTTAGGTCGTCAGCGTCTAAGGACAATATTATTTTGACATCCAATAACAATGTTAAATGATGTTGATATTTTGTTGATTTGTGTTGGAAAGTGATCAAAATCCAACATTGAGCCATCATCTTAAACTAACGTCATATTGACGTCAAATACTGACATTTATATGTCAGGTATGGCAACCAAAATCCAACGTCTCATAGACGTCATATTGGTAGCGTCCACACAACAGCAAGCTGTAACATCATTAGACAGTGATATTTTGTTGTTTTTAGGTTGCGTCGGAAAGTAACCAAAATGTAACATTGGACATTGATGTTGGTCTGGCATTGGGTTCTGATGTCAACCCGATTTTCATTTCCAAACAAAATCCAACATCTCACAACGTTGGGGTACAATGTCAGTCTGACATTATGTTGATGTCCTGTGCCTGCTGGGTTTTAACCAGTGACACGAACAAGTACTGTTTTTGGCCATGTTAATCATTCTTGATTATAGAAACCAGGGAAATGCCACCGGCACTTTAATATGTTGTATTTTATCAAACTGCACAGACCTTAAAATGTACTTAGTATGATGAAACAACACTGCTTCTTCCCCATGTCATCACGACCATGAGAACCAGAGGTGGTCGACTGGCATAATAAAAGCTCTGCTGCTTTCGTGTCACATCACGCTTGTTTCTCAACAGCAATTTCCTCAGCACTCTCATTTCTCTTAGATACATTTTAGTTTGACTCTGCTTATTACTATGTTGAAAATACATTTTAAATACTTTAGCTCATCCAAGAACATGATTACAGTACCACCGGCCGAGTGCCTTAGTGTCCCACTAGTGGCGATATACAGCCTTATCTCACTGCTACTCGTGTGATATTATGTTTATACAACAGTTTGAAGGCGTACTTGTGTATATAAAAAAGAAAATCAAACACGGACAGAAAACATTTTGAATGAGGAACTACTTTCTTCCGCCATTCATTCACATCTGCAGCTGACATCAGAACAGCAGGAACCATTGCTACTTCACCAATGTCACTTTAGAGTTAGAATTTGAATGATTCTCTAGCGTATTTCTAAGGTGATGACAACACAGGTGATTTTGCTCACATTTTAAGATTATAAGGCTGAACAGCATGAAATGCCATCAGTCTATAGCAGGGCTATTCAATTGGCGGCCCGCAGGCCGAACCTGGCCCCCGAGGCAATTTGTTCCGGCCCTCCAAATAGTGTGACCAAGACATCAAAAATAAATTTAGTTCAGTTGAAAAACGGTCGCTATAGTTATGAAGTGAGGTGCGCCTGTTCAATACAGAATGAGCTGCAGAAGCTGCGCAGAGCGTGAGTCACCTGACATTCAGGGAGTGGCGCAGGCAGCCGAAAATATTTGGATATGTTTGTAGAAAAGGCCTTTTGTACTATGCATTGATATCGTCAATAGGGATACAACGATTAGCCGATTTCACTATTAACTGCACTTTAATTCGCCACAATTAAGGCTTCTCTAAGCCGCATTTCTGTTGCACGGAACAAAACGAAACTGCTGCAGTTAAACAAAGTTATGTCAAGTTGCCAACTGTGCCCTAGTTTAAAGTTCCAAGTATGTACACTGAGGCTAATACGCCCGCACACCGGATTAACTATAGCAGCGGCCGTTCCCATATCACGTCTTTTCCGCTTGCAAGTTTGTTGTTTCTAATGTAAGAATATATGACAATATGCGCGCACAAGCGGAGCAACGTACTTGCGTCTTTGCGGGCGCATGCAGTAGAAAACATCACACGGTCAGAGTTCTGCATGCCTTTCAGTGCAGTGTAACAAAAGATATGTTAAGACGAATTATAATTAAGATGATTATGTATGCATGAACGCAGATGGCAACAACAGTTCATCTAAATAGCTACTCACCTAGTATAAAGCTTGAATTTACATTAGACATGATAACTGTGAAGCCATGATTATTCTTCAGACTATATAATCGAACAACCAAAATCTATAATTGTTGCATCCCTAATTGTTATGCAGTTCAAAAAATAACATATGAATGTGTCTGAATGTAAAAGAAGCCTACTTCAGCAATGCACTGCTTTTGTTGTGCTCTGAAATACAACATGTGAATGTTTGTAATAAAAAAAGTCTATTGTACAATGCACTGATATTATGTAGTTTCAAAATACAATATATTAACATTTTAATGTAGAAAAAGCCAACGTGGGTGTCTTAAGGAGCAAAAATACAACATATGGGCTTATATTGCTGTTGTGTTATCACGCATATAGCAAGTCATATCTCTCTGGCCCTTCGTTTGGGAGGCTTTTCATGAACCGGCTCCCATGACAAACTAATTGAATAGCCCTGGTCTATAGAGATATCTAACAGAGATATTATATAAATAGACACAATAATTAACCCAGAAAAAAAGCCAAAGTAAAGCAAACACTGCCAGACTATGGTATAAATACAGCACTACAACATACAAAAGAGAGAGATCGACTTAGAAAGTCATTTACCTGTTTTATAATGATTTGATCAGCTGTAATTTGAAATTATGCTGAGGTTTCCCTCATCTAAGGGCTTATTATACGGTCTCTGTCGCCATCTTGTGGCAGAACCTCAACCGTCTTTGCTCTGCTCAGTATAACAGGCTGATGGATGCTGATGCGCTGTATCTTCGAAATTATAAATATTTAAAATAGGCACTGTCCTTATATGAGCTGTTGCAATTTAAACTACTGCATTCTTGCCTAAAAAAGCCTAAAAAGTACATTGTGTTGTCCAGCAGCTCCAATATTTTTCAAAGTGTAGTGAGTTTATTGATCTGCCGTCACTCTATGTGGGGGCGGAGTAATACAGAAGGGTGAGGAGGCTGTACGAGTGCTGTCATGGCAGAATATGGCATGGCTATGAGCCAATCAAATTCGAGAACCAGACAGAACATATTTATAAACATTAAAGTGTAAATCAATTTACAAAATAATGTATACTTGACTGACTGCTTCACTTTAAATTGTGCACATGTCTATACTATACTTCAATAATGGGACTAAAATAGAAAAACTCCACATCTTCATTCAACTTGTGTTTACATCAAATATGACTTTAGCCAAATTAAGGTCATTAAAAATTAGTTTACAAGTTAGATTCTTAATCAGAGTATTTTCTTAAGTAAACAATCTGATCACACAGTCTGAACACTCCCTCTCTCTCACACACACACACACACACTTAAAGAATAATCTCAAGTCATGACCACAACCTTCCAACAAAAACATACTTGCAAAACTCCTGTAATGCTATCGCAACACAAGTCAAATATTCAGAGCACTTTCCCCCCCGAAGCGGATGCACATCTGACTACCCACGCACTCACCACACGCTGAGGCGAATGCGCTTGTGTTTTCTTCTCCAGTATTTGTCCTTTTCTTCTGCAGTGTTGCAGCGTTCCTTGATGCTCTTCTCACCTCGCTTCTTTTTTCAGCGCTGGGAGAAACTCCTAGAGCGGAACAACTTGATACGCCGATGCAGACACAACCTCTCCAAGTTAATCTGCTCCCATCTCCCATGTACCTATCTGGAAAAAAAACATACAGGCCCAGAACATCTCACAGGAGCTTTATCTTACAGGGTGTGTATGGAAAAAGCAAGGCTGTGATAATAAAATAGGTAGTTCACAGGGTGAAAGATCCTGCTGCGTGATTGTTTGCTTAGATTTCAAGAATGTAACCAGATATTCGAGATCTTGCAATGTAAATATCAAAAGGTTTAGCTTCAGTAATTGGAAAGTGAAACACTGATTTACTTCTAATACAAATATTTGGAGGGACGTGCATAGCCATGATTTACAGTGCTTTTTGTTCTTCTTTTGAGGATAAGAAGTTGTTTGAAATACCTCAGCATGGATATACTGTACTTATATACAGTCCTAGAGTAGTGTTTAAATAATTTTATAAAAATGCGCTGTTCAGTTTCCTCTCAATAACAAAATAAACATACAACTAAAATTACAGCAGTGAGAAAACAGATGTTAAGAAAGTATCTGATTGTAGTAGTGTGGAGTTTTGGACAAGCTTGACACTTCAGTTGGTTGATTTAAAGGATGTAGCATTAACCAGGACAAAACAGTGACAGTATTGCTTTTAAACTGAATAATTTTTTACTGTAAAGCAGCTCTTCACTGTTAATCTCTGTTGATTTTCACTGTTTATTACTCTTGGATGTTTGATTTCGAAAGACTGAACAGAGGAAATGTACTGGAGAGGTTTTTCAATATGGAGCCTCAAAGCCACACCCACCTATTGCATCATTGTCATGGACTAATGAGATTTCAAATGTGTTTACCAGGAAGCTGTTTCAAACACCTAATGAAATTTGCTTAGATTTATTTCAAAATGACACCAAACACTTGTAAAAGTAAAAAAAAAAAAAATAATAATTTCTATCCTGTTGTTTTTATGTGACCAAGTTTGTGCAGTTCAAGTCGATGTTTGGTTCTCGTTATATTCATTTTTAGTGTATACAAGGATTTGCCATCTTTATTATTATATATATATATATAAAAAATTACAAAAAATGTATCCCAATATTAAATAAAAATATGTTGTCATTTAGGCGACGCTTTATGAAATAAAAAAAACTAAATTTTTATTATATTCCATATTTAACCAAACGTTGGGTTAAAACTAGGGATGTACAGATCCGATCACTCGATAGGAAATCAGGCTTGATCACGCGGTTTCAGACTCAATCAAAATTGGATGTTGCCTCCGGATCAGGACTCGACTATATATATATATATATATATATATATATATATATATATATATATATATATATATATATATATATATATATATATATATACAGGGCTTAACATTAACTTTTTTGATCACCAGCCACTGTGGCTAGTAGTTTACTAGCCACTCGCCATTTTCACTAGCCACAATTGTATTGTTGGGAAAATATATTTTATACACATAAATATGACTTTGACATGCTAAAATTACTTGATTTAGATTTTGCGTTATCTCCACATGCCTCATTCATTTCACTTTTTGTGTGTCGTGTATGAGCTTGCTAAATGTTTATGGGCAAATGGGTCATGGTTTCATAGTATTACAATTAGTTTTTATTTCATATAATTTTCAGAGCTCAAAATGAAGGATTTACCAAATTTATCGCTGACCACACCAAACATAAACAATTAATTATTTCTTAGCCACAAATTTTAAATGTGTCAAAACAAGCAAAGTATAGCTCTTTACTATACTTTTTATTTAACAAAACATATGCACAGTAATCTGTCCTGGCTAAAGTTCCCAGATCACCAGTTAACTACACATAAATGGGGAGTAATCTCGCATTAAAGCAATGCTATTGTAAAAAATGATAATTAAACCACATTACGCAAAATAAAGCAGGTAAAAAAAACATACCGTGTGATAATGAAAGGATTATAATACACACGGTTAACTTTAGACCCATAAAAAAAAAACTGTTCTATAATGGTGAATGCGAAAGCAACCGGTGCTGCTTACAAAAATACAAATCTGTAGTTCTTGAAAGCAGTAAGACTGTGGGTGCATGTTCATCACTTTTGGTCTAGTCTATTTGAAAGGGAACCGATCACATCTGCTGTGTTTCTGGACACAGTTGCTTCACGCAAGGAAACGGGAACGTGCACATTTTAAACAGTCACCTCAGCTGTTAGCGCGAGTGATCATCCTCTTATTCGGTATTCATCTGCTTTTTTTTATTGCTCACGCAAACGCAATTATTTTTTCAGTCGTGTTGTTTCTCAATTCTAAGATCACCTTTGCATGCATATTGGACCATCCTTATTGTCGAACCCTGCTTTTATGAATTATTATCCGGGAAATTATTTTCAACCAGCCAAAGTGGCTAGTCGGAGTGTCTGTCTTACCAGCCACCACTGAAATCTACCCGCATTTGGCGAGTTGGCGGGTGTTAATGTAAAGCCCTGTATATATATATGCAGTGGCACAGAGTTAGACCTCTTTCTTGACTTCACACAGAAACAGCAACGCATGCGGAATGACATCACTTTGTTGCAGAGACGCTATTGGTTAAAAAGGCGAGTAGAACACGGAGACAGCTTGAAGCTGAAAGCATGAGTATTGCTGTGTCTCATTTCAGAGACTGCATCCTCCGAAGGATGCAGACTTCAAACGTGAGTCCTTCGAAGACCACACAGGCCAAACCGAGCCTTTTAAAATGAGATTATCTAGCCTACAGAGGACAGATCTCGTCACCTAGCAACCGTAACAGCTGCTGTTAATAAGCGGTAATAAAATTTGTAATGACTTTTTTTCAAAGTGACTTTAAAACTTACTTTAAGTAATCTGGAGTCAAAACAAGGTTTACAGAAGCTGGACATATATTTACTTTGATCCATACATGTACACATAAAAATGTAAACTGTCTATAAAATCACTTTTTTAGTAAGACATGTCATACTCTTTTTGTTTTGTTTTTTACATGTGTTTATATATCGAAGTCAAATAAAATCTAATTCATACATTTAATGCGGAACTTTCCTTTAAAACATCCTGCCGTTATCAGCGCACAATGAATCTTGAGAAGTTCGAGGTCGCGAAGGATCCACCGGTTGTGTCCTTCCTTACCTGCGAAATGAAGGATGCATTTTGAGGCTGCATTTGGGGAGCCTTCGAATTTCTTTCAAATGAGATAGCCTTCGTCGCACCGCGATCCCGCAGTGGCCTTCGAATCGAAGGATGCAGCCTCTGAAATGAGACACAGCTTATGTCTGTGATCTGGAGGTATTATAAAGTTGACAGCATTGTCATAACAAACTGTAAGATATGCAAACTTGAGATTGTATGCTGGGTATTTTAAGTTGAGGTGCTTTTTTTTATATTAGATTTTTTATATTTACTGTTGCACTAAAATCCAAAAGTGAATAATTTATGTAAATAAAAAACTAAGGAATATCCTGGATCTGTTTCTTCGCACTTCTTTATTCTTTTTTTATGTATTATAGAAGTATCGAATCGGTATCGGTAAATAGATAATGACTCGAGGACAAAAAAACCTGATCGGGATATCTCTAGTTAATACAACATAGCATTTTTAGAGCATGGGGTCATGGTCATGGGGTCTCACATCTCACATCACCCCTCGAACTCGAACTCGACCAATCAGACGGCTGCTTTAAAACTCTTGAAGTGTTTCCAGTTTTGTGTGCCATATTCATCACATTCAGTGCCTTTCCACAACCCCCCAATGATCTAGCATGTTATTGTTGTCTCAGCCTCAGATGTGTGCATCTGATGAATATGGCACACACAACTTCAAGAGTTTCAAAGCTGTCATCTGGTCAGTCGAATTCTACAGGATTTCCATTAAGAGTTTCTTGATTGGTTTTCCAATTTGTGGATTGTGATTTGCTGCTTTAAATGTCAATCAAACAGCCTCTAAGCAGTCCTTGACCAATGAAATCTGACAAAGAAGCCCAAGCCGTCTGCCGTCTGCCTGAAAATCTGGCCATGCAAACCTAATGCTATCCTCACATGACCTTTTGATAGCACAGCACCACCACAGCACATCCACAGCACCACCACAGCACATCCTCATACGAGACGCCAACCAGACTTTCACAAAGAGGAAGAAAGAAACAGGGAAAGCAGCAAGCGAATTAATGTGTTGATGATGGTAGTATATAATAGTAATTATCGTCACTCTTCAGTTGCTGGATTGGATCCACAAGCTTGAGACTCAAATGAACTAACTAGGAGAGTCAAGGGCTTAGAGCTCACAGCTGAGAGCAGGCAGAGCACATTAGCAGGGAAATGTACGGGAACTAACAAACTGACGTCAGTTCACAATCTGTAACCATAAGACAGTTCCTGCGCAAGGATTAAAAAACGAGAAAGCGAAAGATACGCTTAAAAATAATGAGAGAACACATTGTGAAGAGAAACCTAAATATAGTGGATTCAATGAAATGAGACTCACTGAGAATAAATGTCCCTGATGATTGTTTATTTGCGCACACTGTCTGTGTTGTTTAGTTTTCGATTTACATAAGGAATCAGGTATTTAAATGAGAATTAAATTAGTGCTGAAAGCAATGGAGCAATTTCCCACCTTCCAGGCTGGTTTTGAGTGAGACAGTGTAAAGAGGTTTCTGGCAAATTATAAATTATTTGCCAGGAATTCACTGTAAAAAAGTGGCAATGCTCGAGGTGTTATGGAATGACATTTTAATGTCTGCAAGTTGTAGTCAGAGTGGCACACATGGCAGTAGAATAATGGGTATAATAGGGATGCAGCAGTCCCGTTTTTTTTCATTACCCATCCAATTTAAATGCTGCTATTTCTTGACTGTTATGGGATATTAAGATGTGTTTGTTGAACTGATGATCCAATACACACACTGCACTTTATATATATATGTGTATATATATATATATATATACATATATATATATATATATATATATATACATATATATATATATATATATATATATATATATATATATATATATATATATATATATATATATAAAAGAAAACCAAAAAACAAATCAAATATCAACTATCAAATTTTATATACAGTTGAAGTCAGAATTATTCGCCCCCCTCAATTTTTAGCACCCGTTTATTTTTTCCCCCAATTTCTGTTTAACAGAGAGAAGATTTTCTCAACACATTTCTAATCATAATAGTTTTAATAACTCATCTCTAATAACTGATCTATTATTTCATTCATTATTTCATTCATTCATTCATTTTCTTGTCGGCTTAGTCCCTTTATTAATCTGGGGTCGCCACAGCGGAATGAACCGCCAACTTATCCAGCATGATTTTACACAGCAGATGCCCTTCCAGCTGCAACCCATCTCTGGGAAACATCCACACACTCATTCACACTCATACACTACGGACAATTTAGCTTACCCAATTCACCTGTACCGCATGTCTTTGGACTGTGGGGGAAACCGGAGCACCCGGAGGAAACCCACGCGAACGCAGGGAGAACATGCAAACTCCACACAGAAACGCCAACTGACCCAGCCCAGCCAAGGTTCAAACCTGTGAAACATTTAATTACAGTTAGCTTAAAAAAAGGTTACATTACAGTAAATTAGAAACAACGATCTTTGATCTCTCACTCTCTTCTCAGATGGAATGGTGGGCCAAATCAAAGGTTACCACGGGCCAACTTTGGCCAGCGGGCCCTAGTTTGGGCATCTCTGGTCTACAGTATTATAATCTTAACACAAAATGTATTCTTGACTAGCCAGTTGTGTAAAATTAAATAGAATTGAAATAGATTTATTTTAAAGTATTGCATTGCTTTATAATGTGGAAATACAGTTGAAACCAGAAGTTTACATACACTTAAAAAAAAAGGAACATAACCATTTTTTTTTAAATGTCTGGTGTTAAATCATACTAAACGTTTACTATTTTAGGTCTGTTAGGATTGCCTAAATGATTTACATTTGCTAAATGCCATAATAATGAGAATTTTTTTTTTTTTAAATTTCTAGACTGTCAAAAGTTAACATACATTTCCTTGGTATTTTTTTAGCTTTGCTTTTAAACTGTATAACTTTAGTCAAATGTTTTGGTTATTCTTCCACAAGCTTCTCTCAATAGTTTGAAGGAATTTTGGCCCATTCCTCCTGACAGAACTGGTGTAACTAAGACAGATTTGTTGGCTGTCATGCTCGCACAAACTTTTTCAATCTTAGTTCCATCAGACCACAGGACATGGTCTAACTTACCAGGAGACATGTCCTGTGGTCTGATGGAGCTAAGATTGAACTGTTTGGCCATAATGACCAGTGTTACATTTGGAGGACAATAATGGAAAGCTTACAAGCCTCGGAACACCATCCCAATTGAAGTATGGGTGCGGCAGCATCATGTTGTGGGGCTGTTTTGTTGCAGGAGGGACTGGTCCACTTCACAGCATAGATGGCATCATGAAGAAAAAACATTATGTAGAAATACTGAAGCAACATCTCAAGACATCAGCCAGGAAATTAAAACTTGGCCACAAATGGGTCTTCCAAACAGACCATGACCCTAAGCAGACTGCCAAATTAGTTAAGATGTGCTTTAAGGACAACAAAGTGAATGTTTTGGAGTGGCTATCACAAAGCCCTGAGCTCAATTCTATAGAAAATTTGTGGGCAGAGTTGAAAATGCTTGTGCGAGCAACTACAAATCTGACTCAGTTACACCAATTCTGTCAGGAGGAATGGGCCAAAATTCCTGCAAACTATTGGGAGAAGCTTGTGGAAGGATACCCAAAACATTTGACCAAAGTTATACAGTTTAAAAGCAAAGCTAAAAAAATACCAAGGAAATGTGTGTAAACTATTGACTGTCTAGAATTTAATTAAAAAAAAATTCTCTCATTTTTCTGGCATTTAGCAAATGTAAATGATTTAGGTAATCCTAATGGACCAACATTTAGTATGATTTACCATCAGACATTTTTTAAAAAATGGTTATGTTCCTTCTTTTAGAGTGTATGTAAACTTCTGGTTTCAACTGTACTGTCACATTTCTGCCTTCAGACTTCATTATCTTGCAGAGATGGAAAGCAATGAAGTACAAAACGCTTTGTTACTGTACTTGCAGTAAAAGGACAATTCAACAAAAATGAAAGTTCTGTCATCATTTACTTTACCTTCACTTGTTCACAACTTATTTGAGTTTCTTTCTTCTGTTGATCACAAGAGAGGATATTTGGTAGGTTGGGACCCATTATCTCCTTTCACAAAATAATACCAGTAAATAAAAATGTAAAAATCCAAAGGAAACAATGTTTTTCCAGAAAAGCACCATTGAAGGGTTAATTTTTTTATTTAAAACGTGTAGCTGAGGCCCAGAGATAAAGCAAAATATGGAACTATAGGAGGAAAAATATTGTCGATAGCATCCAGAGGCAGATATAAGCTAATAAAAAAAGGGTTTATGTTTACACATTTGACTACGCAGTGGTCTGTGCAATAATATATACGTAAAAAAGTATTGTGCACTATTGCAATGAAGAGATGTGGATGGCACACTTTTGCATGTCAAGATGTACATCTGAGTATGTGCTACAGCTTGTGAGACTTTCTTTGAAAAAAAAAAAAAAAAAACTACCATTGTTGAACCAAAATCTGACTCACTATTAATCAGAAAGAGCTTTATTGCCAGGTATGTTCACACATACAAGGGATTTGTTTTCGTGACAGAGCTTCTACAGTGCAACAGAATTACAGACATGACTAAAAAACAGATAATAAATATATTTTAAAAAGTGAATGCAAATATACAAATTGACAAGTGTTTGTACAGCTATATTACTATGCACAACATAATATGTGCAGCTGTTATGTGCAAATTGGCATGTAAAGTGTGTTGTTAAATAAGTGTATGTGTGTATAAAAAAAGTGTATAGCAGGTAGTGATGTTGGTTCCACAATTACTATCATCAAGTGTTCATGACATGGATTGCCTGAGGGAAGAAACTGTCTCTGTGTCGGGCTGTTCTGGTGCGCAGTGCTCTGTAGCGTCGACCAGAAGGTAAAAGTTCAAACAGGCAGTGTGCTGGGTGTGAGGGCTCCAGAGTGATTTTGGCAGCCCTTCTGCTTGCTCTGGATAAGTACAGTTCTTGGAGAGTAGGGAGGGTTGTACCAATGATTCGCTCAGCAGTCCGAACTATTTGACGTAGTCTTTGGAGGTCGGATTTGGTAGCTGAGCTAAACCAGACAGTTATTGATGTGCAGATGACTGATTCAATGATGGAGGTGTAGAACTGTTTCAGCAGCTCCTTTGGGAGGTTGAACTTCCTCAGCTGACGAAGAAAGTACAGCCTCTGTTGAGCTTTTTTGACAATGGAGTCAATGTGAGTGTCCCACTTCAGGTCCTGAGAGATGGTGGTGCCCAGGAACCTGAATGACTCCACTGCTGCCACAATGCTGTCCATGATGCTCAGTGGGGGGAGAGCAGGGGGGTTTCTCCTGAAGTCCACCATCATCTCCACTGTTTTGAGCGTGTTCAGCTCCAGGTTGTTGGTTAAGCAACTCTCACTCCAGTCGTGTGCACGTCACACAGCTGAATGCAGCTAAACTCACAGTGGATTACCACAAGCATTTTATCGATAATTTTTTCCACAGTTGGCACTAGAACGGAACATAAAAATGTTGCCTGATTAACAAGCAGCAACTAAAAGTGTCTGGAAAATTGTATTTACTTTTAAGTTCATTCAATTTACTGGTAATGCTACAACTTCTCATTCTGGAAAATTGCCAGATCAAACATACCAGTATTTAATAAATAAATTAATAAAAAACCACTGCGCATTTATGTTATGTCTTGTGACTTAACAGAAATAATGTACAGTATAAAATATAGAGTCATGGTGCAGAGGAAAAAGAATTAATATTGTGTATGACTCACATGAGCTTGGAGGACTTCATCCATACATCTTTGCAATGACTCAAATAACTTATTAATAAAGTCATCTGGAATGGCAAAGAAAGTGTTCTTGCAGGACTCCCAGAGTTCATCAAGATTCTTTGGATTGATCTTCAATGCCTCCTACTTCATCTTAGCCTAGACATGCTCAATAATATTTATGTCTTGTGACTGGGATGGCCAATCCTGGAGCACCTTGACCTTTTTTGCTTTCAGGAACTTTGATGTGGAGGATGAAGTATGAGAAGGAGCATTATCCTGCTAAAGAATTTGCTCTCATCTGTGGTTTGTAATGCAATGAGCAGCACAAAAGTCTTGATACCTCAGGCTGTTGCCTTCCACTCTGCAGATCTCTTACACGCCCCCATACTGAATGTAACCTCAAACCATGATTTTTCCATCACCAAACTTGACTGATTTCTGTGAGAATCTGTGAGATGATCAAGTAGAATTATCAAGTTATTATTTGTTGCTCTTACAACTGGAATCGATGACAAGACTTTTGTCAGGTAGTGGATTAGCTTTGTATGCATGATACAACGTTTTTGGTTATTTTTGTAGACACATGAGCAAACCTTGTCAAAATCGCTAAATTACTGAATTTTTCTGTTAATTTTGTTGTGTAAATGTAGAAAGTAGAAAACTAGAAAAACATATTCCACTTATCCATAATTTAACTCAAGCCATACAGCAGCACTTTGACTATAAAGCACCTAAATTGACTCTTTAAAATGCAGAAACTGCTTGAATGTGTCTAGATATATAATGCTCATCATTTGATGATTTAATGCAGCCATTATGATCAACAGAAACTGCAACGCAAATGTCTCTTTTAAATACAATTCTTCTTCCACAAGCGGTAATAAAATAAAGACAAGTGTACCAGACAAACAGTACTTTTGTCTGGAGTTTTGCGAATATCTATCTGTATAAAGTCCCATTTGAATTGATCACAATCGTTCACTCGTAAAGGACGATTCTTCAGTTTAAATGGCGAAATTCTTGCACATGTAACTAAATAAGATGCAGGGTGATTGTGAAGTCACAGCTGTTTAGTAAATCCACCCTAGTGTGCTTGTATGTAATAGGACTCTCTCCATAAGCAAGGTATTTTTCAGCAGGGAAAATGCAAGGGTGTTGAAGGCACACTAACAAGCAGTTCATCTAATGAGGCTTTCGGAGACGACGGCCCACTGCAGCGAACATTAAGAGAGATATGAGCAATTTGAGCACATCAGCCGTGCTGTGCAGAAACAATGGTGAAATCCAGACCCGGAATGATGTAACTAAGCCTTTGGAGAGTCACAATTGTCTGACAGGATTTTCATTATAGATTTCATTCTGAGGATTTATTCTCCTATCTTACAACAATGATAGGGTGATATACATCACTTATGATAGGTGACCAGAGGGCAAGAAGCCGTCTCGCTTTATGACAGTTGACGCTCCGCTCCAACCGCAGCCTAACTAAAACTGTCTGAAGCCTCCGAAAACCAGTCCACCGTGCGAGATCTCCGACTCCCCATTGTAAAGTAAAGAGCGTCTAAATCACGGCGCAAAAAGATGGCAAGCAATCAAACTTAAAGGGCTGAAATCCTCATTTAAAGTCAGAAGTAGCCGTCTTTGCTCTTGTTCTAGCCTGCTCACATCCAACGCTTTCAAACAGAATAAAATGACCTCCACTATAGGAACTTCTGTTCAAAGTTTCACAATCAAAACGAGCTCCAAAACTGGATGGAGGGTATGTGTGTGTGTGTGATGGGAAGATGAAGCACAGCCCCTCAAATATTGTGTTTATAATTCAGATGTTGCTCCTGTGTCTCAGAGCCAACATGGAAAGTATTCAAAGTTTTATGTGCGCTTGGAACATCTCTCGCTGTTTATCTAGCTTTTCCAGAAGAGAGACTTGAGAGAAGTGTAACGATTGAGACGGATCAGACAATTATTTGTTAGATTTAACCAATAATCCACAATACCCCTTACCCCCCAAATGGTCGGGCAGAAGCAAGCCTCTGGTTACATTCGTAACTGAGATGAATCATTAAGATAGCTTTGGTTTAACAGGCCATAGAAAGACTTAGGGCCTTCATTTTTCAGCCCAGAGTTTGGGCATACTGTAAGTAGGCTTACACGGAATCTGCGCCAACAGAAATCTACAGAAAACTCAGCAGATTTTTGAACCCATCAATTCAGTCTATTTATCTACCTTTGTAAATGTGTAAATATGAATGTATTTTTTTTTTCATTCATTTTCTTGTCGGCTTTGTCCCTTGCGGGGTCGCCACAGTGGAATGAACCACCAACTTATCCAGCACGATTTTACGCAGCGGATGCCCTTCCAGCCGCAACCCATCTCTGGGAATTTCCACACACACACACATTCACACTCATACACTACGGACAATTTAGCCTACCCAATTCACCTGTACTGCATGTCTTTGGACTGTGGGGGAAACCGGAGCACCCGGAGGAAACCCACGCGAACGCAGGGAGAACATGCAAACTCCACACAGAAACGCCAACTGACCCAGCCCAGCCGAGGTTCGAACCTGCGACCCAGCGACGTTCTTGCTGTGAGGCAACAGCACTACCTACTGTGCCACTGCGTTGCCCTAAATATGAATGTATTAAGTTTTATATTAATTTCAATAATGTTATTGAATAATGTCCAAATGTTTAGATGATTTATAGATGATACTATAGATATACAGTTTGTAAAGTAATTTTATCTGTCTTTTAGTAGATATTTTATTTGAGAAACTTACTGCAGCTTTGTTATGTTTTAGTTTCTATACTAATCTGCTGGCTTTTTAATACCACACTGTCATGATCACCAGCGATCCAGCCTGTGCAAATCGCTGGTAAACCTGCAGATCACTATAAGGACTACAAATCCGCCGGCGTATGGACTACAAGATCCAGTCATGCAACACACACACACACACCTGCTCCAAGTCTTCATTGAGATGATGACGAATTTGATGATGCTGCTCATTGACTGATTACACCACACACATATACGACTCACTTTGAGACTTATTGCTGAGTCTTGTTATACTGAACTGTGAACATTATGATGCGTTTCCCTTGCCTAGTCTTGCCGTGTACCGATCTTTGCTTTGTTTTGTTTGTTTGTTTGTTTGTTTATTCATGTCCTGCCTCTCTTTGTCCAGCGTCCATGTCACGTTACACACACTGTAAAAACTATAATAACAAAAAGACAAGACAACAAATATACTGTTATACAAGTTATACAAAGTGTAAGATTTCATTCTATCAGCCCGATGACGGAATCCGATGAATAGTTGAAGGTTAAATGCATGTAAGCCTTTTTAGCGCTTCTGAAAAGAATTTGGTTATTTATTAGAATTTATTTTTATTTGTTTTCAACTCCGAATTTAATCTGACTCCAATTTTGATTATTCCAATTTTACCATTATATGTTTTAGCTGATCATATTACTAGTTGTGTTAAAATTTAGATTTTGACATTTTCTTGGGTCCGATATTATTTGTACGTTCATTAGGAACCAAACACCACTTCCACGGCCTGGGATTGCGTTTTTTCTTAGGGACATTCTCTCGATACTCTGAAGTTAGTCAGAGGATGTATGGTTAACTAATACTCAAGTAGTCTGGTTGACTCCTGCTCACTCACACTAAAAAAGTAGTGAATTTAGTCATTTCCATACAACTTGCTAATATCAGTGATTAAATGATTACAAGGTCTTCATGCTGCCGCGCCTCCTGCTTCAAACAGTCAAATACTCCTTGAAAATCGATAAAATCATGTCACATCATAATGGTAGAGCAGACTCCCCTTAATTTACTGGATACAATGAATTCGGGAACCTCCAAAAAGGTTAATATTTATTTTCCAGATCGTGCCAATCATCATATCATAAGCCAATCAGAAAGAAATGCACAACATCAATTACTCAAAGATAAATCTAAGAGTATAGATGAAAGTCCAAATTATACATAGTGTTGAGCTTAAGAGCTCTTCACTACGGGCCGGTCTGGATTCAGACTTGCGACCCCGAGACATTTCTTCCTTCTCTTTAAATACCCTAGGCCGAGCAATGAATGGTTATTTTGTTAAAGTTAACCAGAGTCATCTGTTGGAATTTAATAAAAAATTATCAAACATCTTGAACAAAACCTCGTTACCAGTCACACCTGAGTATTTATCAATACCAGAGGGGAAGGAAAGTTTAGGAAAGATGGCAGAAGGTGTCAAAGTCTATCCTGGGGTGCATTTCCCAAAACAATCGTTAGCCAACTAAGGTCGCAAGTTTCGTCATTACAAACACAGTTCTTTGATTTGCTGTTTCCCAAATCCATCGCTCCAACAAACATTCGCAAACTGCGTCGCAAACTTGAGCTCTTGAAACGACACCTCTGGAGCTGTAGTTAAAAGCATAGTTCCTGGCTGTGTTCTATTCCCACTTATCCCCCCTATGCCCTATTCATTTAGAACATTCTAACATTCAAAGCTGGAATTATTAAAAATAAAAAAGCATTAAGTTCATCTCTCTTAGGTGTAATTTGCTTTCAAAGTATTTTTACAGTTCAGTTTTAGCGATCTTCATGTTTACAATTGTGCTCCCTTCGCAGTGCACTTTGAAAACATTGATATCATTTTGAACACAGCCTCATGGCGAAAGCTATAGGTATATTTAAAAACGGAAATTATGTTACGTCTCCAAAGCTTGTGAAAATAAAAAACATAGCATACGTTAATTCTTTTATTTTATAGTGGGTTATTTATTAAGTTCCTCTGCTGTATATGACATGGGCCTGTTGGTTAGAACTTTGTGCTGTGGTTTGCATGTGAAATTGTATTTTTTTTAAATAAATAAACAATATCCTAAATAATAATAATGATAATAATAATCTTCATCATCATTAATATTATTATTAAAGTAAATATATTTATAATGAATCGCCTCATTATTTATTTATTTATATGATTTATATATGATATTAGAATAGTGTTAGCTTTTGTAAGTGATGTTATGTTTTAGAATAGAATATGTAATGTTCAACTTCTCAATAATATTAGTAAAGCAAACACAGGCCCTATATGTGCCATTTACATATATTTCAATGAATATGGAAAGCGAGTGCATGTTTTTACCAAAACTAATATTGGATTTTATTTTAAATGCGTGTTTGTGTAAAACAATATTATTTGCACAAAGAAATTATGGGGTTCTTCTCTGAAGAAGTTACTCCACCCCGTTTAGAGCATCATTATGGGCGTTTTGCGTCATAACTAACGTAGTTCAAGCGATGGATCTGCGACAGAGAAACTACGGGTTTTGGGAAACACTCGTCACTACATAGTTCTTTTGCCAAACGATGCATCGCACTATGATAGTTCAGCCGCGAGTTACGTCGTTGTTTGGGAAACGCACCCCTGGGCCTTTTTCTTTAGACTCCAGAGGTTTTGTTGCTTTATTACATGCACATTTAAGTCTATTTAAATTCATCCCTACACAAAGTTTAACTTAATATTTTTAGTCAGTTTGATTAATGTAAGTTGAGTTGAGTAGAAATGTTATTTTGATTCAACTAAAGAATTTAAGGCAACAAGCATTTTTTACAAGTTATTTTTTAAAGCGTAAATTTTGTGCAGAAATGCTAAAGAAAGTAAACACATTCTATCTGGCCCTAGGCATGAATTCTGTAAAAAAAAAAACATAATAAAAAGTCATGACAATGCTTTTACGTTACTTTAACTTAATTTAGAAAGTAGTAAAGCTTATTTTAGGTTAAACACATTTTAGCTTAATTTATGCAAGTTAAATTGACTTTTAAATTGGTTCAATTTAAAAATTTAAGTGAGCAACATATTTTTTACAGTGCCAGTAATGCTCGGATCTCTCCTCAAAACAATCAGACTAAAAATCATTAATATGAGGAAATAAATCAGATATGTGCCAATGCGAATGTCAGGTAAACAGGCAGATTGGATTTTCTGAAACTTTTTGTTCTTTATGTTGTTAAAACTAAGACAATGTGTTTAATGTTATCATATGGGAGGTATGTGACTTTTTTTTTTTAATTTTCCTGCTCCATCCCTTAATATTATGGTGATCTTTGTATACATCACAGAATGCCAAATGTTTGCCTTGGTAGATGTTGTTGTGGTTAAGATGTAGTTAAAGGTGCAGTATGTAAGTTTGACACCCAGTGGTTGAACTAGCTATTGCAAACCTGGTTCAAAACACGCACAAGGGTAGGTTGCCAGATTGGCGACATCAACATCTTGACTATCGAGCCTAAACACTGATTTAAATCGTGTTCTAAATAAAAGCAACGGCACGTGATAGAAAGAATATTTTCCATATTAAAAGGAGTTTTTGTCCTATTCAACACCTGAAATTTATATATTAGAAACAGCTTCTATTTCTTGCAGCTGAACAAGATAAACTGACAATGATCACCTCAGCTACACCTCATGTGCTTTATTCGGTGTTAAATGCTAATAATGTGCGTTTGAATGCCATTTTATATGACGTTTATTATCATACTACTGAAAGTAGTAGCAGATAGTTTACCTCAGATCTTGGAAATAAATAAAACCGTGAAACTGAACTTTAGAACTGTGACTCAGTGCAAGCCAACATATATCAGTGATATCATGTACATTTAATAATGCTAAAGAGGTTAATATGTATTAATTAGATTATAAGCCTTACCATTTCGTTGGAGTGCAGTAAGTGCACTATTCTGTGCTTCTGAATGTGTTTCGTCTGGTGCAAGAACCAAATTGCTTATCACTGCATATCACGTCACGTAGCATGTTGTTAGGACAGAGGTTTACAACGTAGCCTGCTCACCTAATGTTTATGTTTGTAATATTTATATTATTTGCTAATTAATAACCATGTGGAACTCTAAATCTATGTCTCATTTTGGAGTCTGCTACTGTCCACTGGAGGTCACATTTCTGTCACGGACACATACTTTGAGAGCCTTTATGACTATGAATAAAATAGCCTATGCTGTTTTCCACCAAGGCAAGCCGGGGTGCTGAAATATAGTTGGCTAAACTAGCATTGGGCAGGTTAAATGACCAAAACAAAGACAGCGTTCCGGCATGTAACGCACAATATAAAGCAGAACATCTGAATTCAATATTGTTTTTCAGATAAACAAGATTGTTCACATGGCATCTTTCTTAAATATCTGCAAACATAATACAAAGCATATTTTTATGTTTTAGGAGATTCCAAAACTTACATACAGCACCTTTCAGTACTGTGTAGATTACTGTGTAGTTAATACAAACACACTACAACACAACACCTTTAAGCATACCCAACTGCCCCACCCCCAAACAAACCCCACCCCCTTGAACATGTGAGATGTTTCACATGGTAAAGCAAGTGTAAACAAACAAATTAATTAAGGGTCACAACTGAAATAATTTGTAAAAGGACAGTCCAAATATTGGATATAGCCAACATTGGGTATCAAATCCTACAGTGCAAACGAAGCCTTAATCAAAATTAATATAACAGTTAATCTAATGGGAGTTTAGGAACAGAAAACTGTGAGTCCCCTCAGGTGTGACCTCTGTAGAAATGAAACGCTACTTCTCATGCCTTTTAGAAATCACCAACAAATGCCTGAGATCACAGGCTAATCGGTGCTCGATCACATGAGTAATAATAACAGTGTGAACTATCAAAGACGCCAACTGAGAAAATCGCCAATGTCACAGATGCTCATGATATGCTCAAGACCTGTCAGCGATTCAAAATCATGCAGTGTGAAATGTCCTCTGGTTGAAAATAACATCTGCAATTATTTACAGCCAATGAGAGAGCAGCATCCACCAGTATGGATATCTGCAGGCCAGTGGGAGGTTGGGGAAGAAGTTAAAAGGACTTCTTTTCGGTCTATTTAGACCCAAGAAATGGAGGAAAAACTAGTGTAAATTTGGCAGGAGCACCCGTGCCTGTTTGACCTGTCATATGAGCAATACCACAACTGGATTGAAAAAGAAAAATGAGGAGGAGAAATTATTCCCTTCAATAGTCAGGTGAGCAAAATAAGTACATTTTCTACCCCACTAAAGGTTTCTTTCTCATTATGTAGGCTAGTTAATAACAAAAGATATACTACGTCACCTCACATTGTTTCCATGTCACTTCTCGTGTGTGTTTGGTAGTGAGACGTAGTTTGTGGACGAAGACAAGGTTGTCGACGATTCTTCCTATAGTAAAGTCATGCAGTGTGAAACCCCCTGTCGACCATCCATCTTGCAGTGTAAACACAGCAGCGAAGAAATGCTACCCCAGATAGTCAAGCAATGTGAAACCATCAGTGAAAAGTGAAACAGCCAACGAGGTACAGCAGTAGGTGGGACAAACAATGAAGTGAACTGGGGTGGTAGAAGGAAAAATACAATGAGACACAATTAAACTAAATAAATAAATACATGATAGCACATAACAGATGTGACTACTTTGAAAATCGTGCAGTCTGAACTCGGCATTAATGCGCACTAGTAGTCTAGTGCAGAGGTGGGCAAACTACGCCCCGTGGGCCATATGCGGCCTGCTAAACACTTTCATCCGGCCCGCAAGGGAGTTTTTAAAATCCTGCTTCTGAGTAACGGTTTGTTTCAGAATTAGTAAATTCATGATGCAATACAAGTGAACGCCATTTGATGGCAGTATTGCACGCGGTACAGTTAGAGCAACCAGTAAAATTAGAACACACTCTCAGATATTAAAATGCACTCGACCGTTAATGACTGAAAATGAGTCAGGCAAAAAAAAGAAAAATTGACTCTGAATGTCGTGTGTTTAAGGAAGAATGGACAACAAAATACTTCTTCACCAATATCGGACAGAAAGCGGTATGTCTAATATGCCAAGAAAGTATTGCTGTTTTTAAAGACTACAAGTCGACATTTTTCACGCAAACATTCAAATTATTTTTAATGTGTTAATATGAGATTTTTTCTATCAGACAATATCTTTTCTATTTTCCACTGTAAAAATTATTACATTATTATTATTGATATTATTATTATTATTATTATATTTTACAAGGGATTATTTGATTGTTTTATGATGATTGATAAGTAAATATAAATAGCAGTGCAAATTAATTTGAATTGTAAATATGACTCAATAATAACTATAAATAAAAATAAATAAATAATAAATGAATAAAATATGTGTGTTAATGTGACACGTTTCTGTCTGATATTACATGTTCCATGCATACTGCCACTATAAATAAAAGTAATTTTTTGAAGGATTTGGCTCTTCACTTGGTTTGCAAAACTTGATGTGGCCCTTGAGTCTAAAAAGTTTGCCCACCACTGGTCTAGTGGATAGACAAGGACGACAACAGCGAGAGGAAAAGGACTATGCAGGCAGTGAGGCCTCCCCCATCTTCAATCATTTCAGGATACCATTGCAGAAGCCATTCTTTACTCAACCAAGAAAAAAACAGACCTTGTTTAGAAAGGAAATCTCCTGTGTGTGGCACTATAAAAGTTAATGCTCCGTCGTGTTTGAAAATCACGTACCACCTGAACTAAACCTTACTTTAAACCAAGCATGTCCAATCCTTCTCCAGGAGGGCCAGTGTCCTGCAGATATTGTGCTTCAACCAGAGCTGAACTTGCAGAACAGTGGGCATCTATGAGCAGGTTTGAAAAATACAAACAAATACAAATTATGGATACACACTACAGTATGTATCACTCAAATACCTTTGTATTTATTTTTGTAAATTTTTTATCAACCTTCACAACACTGCATCCAAAACCGACAAGTACACTTAATAACAAAGACTAAAATGCTAACTGATTAGCATTTAAAATTCGGTTACAGCCAATATCAGTATATTAACATAATCAAATGTATCATATTAGTATGTTTTTGGGAGATTATCCAATTATCCTCTGTTAGAAATGCAGTGCTAACAGCGGCCAGTTAGCTGCGCTTTGCTAATCCCAGATAGCAAGCCGACATTGAATCAATGTCGATTATTGGTTATAAGCGTTAGTATCAGTCGTCGATCAAATTTCGACATTGAATCAACGTTCTTTATTTGGTCGGTACGTCGGAAGGTTATTACATCGAGAATAAAACATTGATTCAATGTCGAAATGAAGTTGACTCTTCAACATAGGCTACCCGACGCATCTGGTCGAACTCGTAACATTGGTTCGATGTCGAAATGAAGTTGACTCTTCAACATATAGGCTACCCGACGCATCTGGTCGAAATCATAACATTGGTTCGATGTCGAAATGAAGTTGACTCTTCAACATATAGGCTACCCGACGCATCTGGTCGAAATCATAACACTGGTTCGATGTTGAAACTTGATTGGTGGACTCGGAGTCGGTTCTTCTGCGCGAGTCAGCGTGAGGCGCAGGTGCTGCTCATCATTTGAATCAACTAACAAACCGAAGGCAGCGGACGGAACTGTAAGGTAAGCACGTTGTATTCGACGTTTCACATGTTTTATTTGTCGTTTTCCCAAGAATTTATGTCAAAATGTAACTTTTTGATGTGTAAATTAACACTTTACCACTTCCTATACGTTTTTTAGTAAGCCCATGTCGCCCTGTGCGTACCCAGGCTATTAACTGCAGCTGATCTATAAAGGTAACGTTAAGGTAAATGAAAAGCTGTTTTGGTTATTTAATTTTCGATTTCAACACGATTAACTTCACTTTATGACTTCAATGCTTTTTAACCTGTGTAAAAATATAAGATGATCTGTCAAATCGATTCTGAATGAGCATAAAACACATATGTAAGTTAATGTTGCTCTAGCTAACGTATAGGCTAAGTTATGAGAAACGTTTCGCAAATAACATTACGTATCATCGAGCTAACGTTAAACGAGATTTTTTAACACGTTATTACGCTAGCGAAGTGAATCGCTGTCAGTTTACGGTTTTGTTGCTCTATTTTTTTCTACATTTAGTGACGAACTCTTCGCCAGAGACGGTCCACAGCATTGAATGGGAAAAGCTTATAGAGGTAAAGTTGGTTTTATATTCGCACATTCGTTCATTTAGAAGTCTCTATATTGTTTACCATGTTACTTTGAATATTCGATCGAAATTAGCATGCAAGTATGACTTCAAAACAACATAAACACTGTTAGTTGACTGTAAACAATGTTGTACTTTGATAGTCATTTGCTGCTAATATGATTTCCCTATTTAGAATTTGCAAAGAATACTTTTCTGACATTATATTATTGAGGAGAATGTCTGAATATCCGAATATAAAACCAACTTTACCTCAATTGTTCACAAACCATGCTTGTCTGTTTTTTTTTTCTGATTGTAGTGCTATGTTCTGGTGTGCATTTTTTTATTTTCCTGTTTATTAAAATGTATTTTGTCTACATGCTTTTCTCTTGAGGTTACTGCAGTTTACTTGTACAAGTATCTAAACAAATGTTTAAATGCATTTATTTTGAAAAATATTTAATATCATTAAGCTTTTTAGAATTTCACAAGAAAATGAAATCCAAGATCATTTAATTTCTCACAAAATACCATGTTAACTTAATAATCTGCGTGAGGAGTCAAAAATTGTGGCAATTTTATGGTACCAATACTGTGGGTTGAACTGAAAATGTACCTTGGAATTGTACTTTGTAATAGTAGATACTGTACCTGGTGAGATTTTCCTACTGAGTAACATGTTTTTTTTTCTTACAATTTTTTTAATGGCAGTTTCTCTGAAATCTCCAGTTGAAGACATCAAGATCTGTAACCTGTGCCTGGACAGACGTCTATTCCAGTTCTGCCTACACCACACTAATCTCTCTGCCTATGTATGGATCACTGACTATTATGTTCTCTGAAAGTATTACTGGAGCAAAAGAACAGCACCCATGACTGAAGTTTCTGTTAGTGACCAGTATATTTGAAGTCTGAGAAAGTTTTTTTTTTTTTTTTTTAACAAGTTGCAAATGTTTTTTTTTTTTCCTCTCTCACACAAACAGACCAAACGACTGGTTGTGCCTATAGTACAGTGTACTGACAATCTTTTAGCGTTTTTATGGTTGTATTAAATGCATCTTTATTGTTACAAAAATCTTAAGTAATTGTCACAACACAATGCACATTTGAGTTTTAATGAGAAGGAGAATTACCCAACAGGGCTCAACACTTAGGATTTTTTTACTGGCCTGGTGTGGAATTTAAAATTAAAATTAAGATGGAGAGCAGGAAGTAAAAAAACTGAATAGGAGACGTAAAGGAAAGTCCGTATTTTTTAAATTCATACCATATTACAAAGAAGAAATAAATAGAAATATTATGAAGAGGACCGTTTTTTACTGAAATAAAATGTATGCTCAGCTCTAACGAGACGCAGTTTAAAGTAGTTTTGTTTTTTTACATATAGATTTTCATTGCTTTAAATTATTTTAATGTTTTTATATTTACAGTTTGTATATAAAATGAATGCTTAGCTTATTGTTCGCAGTGATCGTTATAATAGGATCATGTGCATGGCATATGATTATTCAGTATACGTTACATTCTTTGGTCGCAGCACTGTATTTTATTTATTGCATTTAGTCATTAAACAATGATATTTTGAAAAAAAAATAATAATTGTAATTAATAAACAAGCTTGCAATTCTTACCGGTTGTTGTAATATTTGAAGCTTGTTCTCAGACAAGTGTCTGGGTCACTAATACTTCGTATTTCTGGAAAATCCGGGATGGAATTCTAGTAAATGGTGGCACTGTAGACGAATAGCTTGCCGATAGTTTCACAGAACCTAAAATAATTTGTTTTTATTTATTTATTTATTGACCTTGTTAATCCAGCAATAATATTTTTTCTATGGTTGCATCTGAATTTTAGTTTCTGTGATTGTATCTTTCTAAATTAATTAAATAAATGTTGTTCTTTAAACAGTTTAAACATTGTGATTTAAACCTGTGTTTTGACCCTAATAGTTAATTTTGTTATAATGCACATCTGAAATAAAATGCATTTTTTACTCTAATGAAAAATACATGTTGAAATAGAACACAAATAGACAAATGTATTTAATATTCTACAGTTTTACTTTGAGTAATGGTTTTGACTATTTTAGTCAGTAATTTAAATGTTCTCTGTTTGTTTGTGTAGAAGGTTTGAATGAATTCATGCTCTTAAAAGATATTCACAGCTGTGTGTTTGTATCAATAAAAAATGATGACAGATTGTGGTGTGTTTTGTTATATATACAGAATAAATTATATTATGTAGGCTATTCTTGTAAAAAAAAAATGGTGATTAGGTCATATGGATTGGTTTAATGTTGAAAATGTTGTTTAAGCATTCATTTCAACGTTAAATCATTTAGATAGATTTTATGTTGAATATGTGTGGATTCTATGTTGTTTCAATCGACTTAAAATCAACATCGTTTCAACATCAGATAGACAAACTAATTAGGTCGATTATATGTTGAATATGTGTGGATTCTACGTTGTTCCAATCGATTATAAATCAACATCATTTCAACATTAGATAGACAAACCAATTAGGTCGATTATATGTTGAATATGTGTGGATTCTACGTTGTTCCAATCGATTATAAATCAACATCATTTCAACATCAGATAGACAAACCAATTAGGTCGATTATATGTTGAAAATGTGTGGATTCTACGTTGTTCCAATCAACTATAAATCAACATCATTTCAACGTCAGGTGGACAAACCAATTAGGTTGATTACATATTGAAAATGTGTGGATTCTATAACGTCGTTTCGATCGACTGAATATCAACATCGATTCAACGTTGGGTAAGTAACCAATTGTGTCGATTTCAGGTTAGATTTGAATGAAGTGCCTGACGTCGTTTCAACATTACCCCGATGAGCAAAACGATGTTGAATCGATGTCAAAAGAAACGTTGATTTTAGGTTGAAATGATGTCATTTTGCTATCTGGGATGTCACATAGTCATGCTACAGCTAGCTCGAACAGCTTGCCAATTTTCTTTAAAGACCTGCTGTGCTGTTGCTTGTTTATTCAAGGGGATTATGTGCAATTTTGGGATGAAATTATATTTATTCATCTGTGTGTGACTGATTGTGCGATTGTGCTAGTCAGCCATCGTGCCCATATACGTGTACATTTGGAGCGCGGTGCCCATTAGCTAGATGCAAAGGCCGGGTTATTAGCGCTCATCCCATGATGATTTCAGTCTCCTGCAGCTTTATTCCTCTTCACTGGCTAAATAAATGCTAAAGCTAAAATCTCTCAATAACACTAGCTCAGTCGTAGCAGTGTCTGCTCACAGGCAACTGTGTTCAATTAGCCTCTCGCAAGGGTTTCTCTTATGGAAGCTAATGACATGCAAAGCTGCTCTCTTAAAAAGTTTTCCCCTGATTAGGGAATGCACAGCAAATGCTTCTTTAATTAGTTTTTGTGGCAGCAATCAATGCTCTCTCCAGTGGTCGAGAAGCTAATGCAAGAGTGCTTGTCTGAGGTTAACGTTCCCTGATGCATATTTTCAATTGTTTTTATAACTCTGCACACATGTAGCGAGGGGTTACGCAGTCATACACACACACAGATCAGCACATCCCGCTTTCTCGCAATCTTATTTGTTCTCTGAAAAGGTTAGCGTCTTCTGCTAGAACCAATTACTCGCAAACGCTGCTGTTAACAGAGGCAATCATTAAAACATAACCTTCTGCATGCCAACATGTTTATACATTACTGGCTGTTTTCAAATGATGGATCCAAAGGTACTGTGTTTTTTCTCTCTTCATGAACTCAGGCAGTATAGCCTCTTTTGGGAGCTCAGTATTTACAATCCTTTGAAAAACACTGAGACGAAAGCTACCACTGGCCAAGCTTTCCTCGGGCCAGCATAGGAAATGTGAAAGGATCCGAATGCCTCCGGAGCACACGTGCTTTCAGGACAGCAGTTTGCGTGACAAAGGTCAAACCCATCTCATTAGAATAACAGTTTTCGCTGTGGGGCAGGACAGGAACTTTCAAAACGCTTTTTAATAATGAGATACATGTAGTCCCATTGGAGATACTTTTATCTTTAACTCTGCTGATTAGAGAACCTGCACACCCACCAAGGTTTGGCAATACAAGGCGAGAGTGCCCGTGGTCACAGTGTCCTGAGAAGAGGTCAGGCATGATTAGCACATGCTCTACAGCACTAGACCATTTGTTTTCTACAAGATGTTACAGCTACAGTCACTGACAAAGGACAGATTAGTTTTGACAGCACAGTTTTGAAAATACCCATGTTGGACAGGGCCTAAGAGTTTTGTTTCAAGTCCCTTTGATTCAAAAACTATTAACATAAGCATACGTGCAAATTTGTGGTGACACTAAGAAGATTAAAGTCGCAATGAAGTCAAAATTTACTCTGCTTATTTTTTATGTATATAGTAGTACTTCTACAATGTATCTGTAAACGTCATTATTTAGTAAAAAAAAAAAAAAGTCCTCATAATTTTTCATCAAATACCATCAACTTCCCTCCACCCTCTAAATAGGTGTGTTTGACTTCATGCAGTATTGCACAGACCGATCGAAATCGGTCTTAAATCGATGCATGTCGGTTAGAAATTTCAGGGTTGATGCTGCGCCGATGCCTCGTGACTGTCAGATGTGGCATCAAAGTAGCGCGACAGTGCTACGAGATCAGACGATTGATTTAGCCGGTGCAGCATCTGAAGAGTGACTGCAGGAGCTGTGATGACGACACCGATATTACACGATTGGCCGAGTCCACCTCATGACAACAACCACATGTGTTTCAGGTTTATTAATGGACAACTTCCGTCTCACAAATTTCAAAACAAACAGTTAACTTTTTATACCATCTCTATCTTGTATATATCATGCTTATTAAAACACTACAAGAATTTTACTGCAGTAATCATCTTTAGTTAAATAATTTGTTTATAAAGATTAGATTGCTAAATTGTTTGCATAGGTTTGCATAGAGACTACTGTATTCAGCTCCATAAATTATTTAAATGAAATATTTTAGTAAATAACATAAACATTAACTCTTTCTGAGAAAAACTTAATCAAAACACCTTGTTTTGGGTTTTACACATATATTGGAAAGTTTAATATCTATAACTGTAAATAAATGTTAACCCAATTTTAGCATATTCAAACAAGAATATTGACATGCCATTCAACATCTAGTAGCCTTAAGAGTGTGTTATATATATATATATATATATATATATATATATATATATATATATATATATATATATATATATATATATATATATTTACTTTTTTCACAAGTGTACATAACTTCTACTGTAAGAAAATATCAGAATTTGGTACATACTTTCAGTATTATCTTTGTTTGAACTGACCCGATCTAATCCTGTTGATATGAAATGAGCCTGCTCTTGAGCAGGTTTGAGCTACCAGAACTGTTGCTATGACAACAACTCTCGGATGAGTTTTGAAGAACAAAACGATCATGGATCATGTCAAATCGTCAATAACCAAATCCAGCTAATTGAGTAATCCACGTATGAAGAACGGATCCCAGATGTCAAACCAATGTTAAAACAAAACCCTTTATAAGAACAGAGCATTTAAAAACATCTACAGCTGCATCACCCTGCACTCGAACCTATTATCTCTACATGCTAGTCAGGAACTCTCACCACTTCACTATATCACTTGAAGCCTCAACTCTGCAACGTGGGGTTTAATACCTCAATTTGCTTAATTGTTTATTTGGTGAAGCTGTTCCTGTCAGGGTTCTGCCACTCTGGTCTTGCAAATTCTTGTTTGGTGGCAGAGTCCGGACACTAGCTCTGTCTTGTCCATGCCCTGTTGTGCTCGGTTCGAGTTTTCTTGGGTCGGGCACTCGTTTACTGTCATTGTGTGTGTGTGTGTCTCTGGGCGCGTGCTGTCATGAGTGCGTGCGGGCCGTGCGCGCTCCCGCTTGAAGCGAGCGTGTACGGTCTGCGTGCGCGCTTGTGACGCGCACGCTCTCGTGTTTGTTTTGTTCTGTCGGCATCGCGCTGTTTCATTCTCAGCGTCTCAGTCTGGTTGGTTTTGGTTTCGGTTGGCGCTGAGATGAAGCATGCGCGGTGCTTATGTGTGAGCGCACGGTAAGATGTTTACATCTATCGTGTGCTCGTGTCTCGCGTTCAGTCTTCTGTTGGTGTTGTGTTTAGCACGTGACTCATGTTTACATGCGCCGCGTGCTTGTGTGTCTGTGTCATGTGTTCGCCAGTCTATTGTCTAGCCCCACCCTTCTTGTTAACCCATTATTAGTTTATCATGTTCACCTGTTTGTGTTAATTTATGCTTCTATATAATCTCCTCATGTCTGCTGTCCTGTGCCAGTTCGTCATCCTTGTTCATCATCTCCCTCGTGTTCCTGCTCCTGTCTTGCCAGCCCAGCCAAGTTTGTGTGTGTGTATTTGTTTTGTTAATGTTTTCCCCCTCGGGGTTGTTTATTTTGCCTTTTTGTTTTATTTTATTATAAATAAAAACCCATTATCTTGCACTTGAGTCCTCGCTCCTTTCCCCCACACCCGAATCCTGACAGTACGAACTGGCCAACAGAGGACTCAGCAGAAATGGGTATATTTCTGCGCCCAGCTCTCTCCCAGCAAGAGGGACCCAAGGACCAACCCCTAGCCAGAGGACTGCCTCACCAGCAGAACCATCGCCCCTTTGGAATCTTCGCTGAAGATCTCCTTGAGGCAGTCCAGGGGCTTGGGTTCAGCGAAACCAACCTCATCCACATCTTTCTGGCTGGATTGGATGAACCATTTGATTGGAGGAGCTGGGTGAAATTGAGGCATGGACGTAATGGGAGGTGGTGGAGTATTCCTGCCTGAGGAAGGAGAGGGAAATCCTGCAGGGGGAATGGACCCCTCTCACCACCACCACCAGCACCATCTCCCAGCCCATGACCAACCCCCAAGGGTTAACCCGCACCCAAAAGCGGAGGCTGAAGAGAAAGGCCTCTTCAGCAAAAGCGGCTCCAGCCCCAGAGCGCCCGCCAGTGTCGGCTCCAGCCCCAGTGCGCCCGCCAGTGTCGGCTCCAGCTCCAGTGCGCCCGCCAGTGTCGGCTCCAGCCCCAGTGCGCCCGCCAGTGTCGGCTCCAGCCCCAGTGCGCCCGCCAGTGTCGGCTCCAGCCCCAGTGCGCCCGCCAGTGTCGGCTCCAGCCCCAGTGCACCCGCCAGTGTCGGCTCCAGCCCCAGTGCGCCGCTCAGTGATGGCTCCAGCCCCAGAACGCGGCTCAGTGCCTGTGCCAGCCCGGCTCCTAGCCCTGCCGGCACGACCCAGACGTCTTGCCCTGCCGGCACCACCCAGACGTCTTGCCCTGCCGGCACCACCCAGACGTCTAGCCCTGCCGGCACCACCCAGACGTCTAGCCCTGCCGGCACCACCCAGACGTCTAGCCCTGCCGGCACCACCCAGACGTCTTGCCCTGCCGGTCCCAGCCCGGCTCCTTGCCCTGCCGGCACCACCCAGATGTCTTGCCCTACCGGTCCCAGCCCGGCTCCTTGCCCTGCCGGCACCACCCAGATGTCTTGCCCTGCCGGTCTCAGCCCGGCTCCTTGCCCTGCCGGCCCCAGCCCGGTTCCTTGCCCTGCCAGCCCCCAGCCCGGTTCCTTGCCCTGCCAGCCCCCCTCAGGCCTCCAGCTCTGCTGGCACCACCCAGACGCCTAGCCCTGCCGGCTCCCCACAGGCCTCCAGCCCTGCCGGCTCCCCACAGGCCTCCAGCCCTGCCGGCCCCCCACAGGCCTCCTATCCAGTTGGCTCCAGTCCAGTCGGCTCCTCTTAGGCCTCCAGCCCTGCCGGCTCCCCACAGGCCTCCAGCCTTGCCGGCTCCCCACAGGCCTCCAGCCCTGCCGGCTCCCCACAGGCCTCCAGCCCTGCCGGCTCCCCACAGGCCTCCAGCCCAGCCGGCTCCCCTCAGGCCTCCAGCCCAGCCGGCTCCCCTCAGGCCTCCAGCCCAGCCGGCTCCCCTCAGGCCTCCAGCCCAGCCGGCTCCCCTCAGGCCTCCAGCCTTGCCGGTTCCCCACAAGACTCCTGTCCAGTCGGCTCCAGCCCGGCCGGCCCCCCACAGGCCTCCAGTCCAGTCGGCTCCTCACAGGCCTCTAGCACTGCTGGCACTCAGTCCTCCAGCCTTGCTGTCCCTGAAGGATCCTCACTGGGTCATCCCTCCTGCCCCTCCCTGGTTTGCCCCTACACCACCCTGGACTGACCCTCCGGCTCCACCCTGGTCCCCTGCCTGGTCCCCTAACCCTCTGAATTTACCCTGGAAAGTCCCTCCTGCTCCACCCTGGCCCCCTGCTGGGGTCACTGACCCGTTGGTCCTGTCCTGTCCCTCTGGTCCTGCCCTGAACTGTTCCTCCCTGATCTTGCCCTCCCATCCCTCCCTTGTTTGTCTTGTTGGGTCTGGCTTGGCTCCCCTCCCCTCCCCCCCTTCATGTTGTCTTGCCTGTTCACTTCCCTGTCTTGTGTGTGTTGATGTTGCCTGTTTTGTTGTCTTGTGGTGTTTCTTGTCTGTCTTGCACCTTGAGTGTTCCCTTTAGGGACGCCAGGTGGCGTCCCTTTTGGGGGGGGCTAGTGTCAGGGTTCTGCCACTCTGGTCTTGCAAATTCTTGTTTGGTGGCAGAGTCCGGACACTAGCTCTGTCTTGTCCATGCCCTGTTGTGCTCGGTTCGAGTTTTCTTGGGTCGGGCACTCGTTTACTGTCATTGTGTGTGTGTGTGTCTCTGGGCGCGTGCTGTCATGAGTGCGTGCGTGCGGGCCGTGCGCGCTCCTGCTTGAAGCGAGCGTGTACGGTCTGCGCGCGCGCTTGTGACGCGCACGCTCTCGTGTTTGTTTTGTTCTGTCGGCATCGCGCTGTTTCATTCTCAGCGTCTCAGTCTGGTTGGTTTTGGTTTCGGTTGGCGCTGAGATGAAGCATGCGCGGTGCTTATGTGTGAGCGCACGGTAAGATGTTTACATCTATCGTGTGCTCGTGTCTCGCGTTCAGTCTTCTGTTGGTGTTGTGTTTAGCACGTGACTCATGTTTACATGCGCCGCGTGCTTGTGTGTCTGTGTCATGTGTTCGCCAGTCTATTGTCTAGCCCCACCCTTCTTGTTAACCCATTATTAGTTTATCATGTTCACCTGTTTGTGTTAATTTATGCTTCTATATAATCTCCTCATGTCTGCTGTCCTGTGCCAGTTCGTCATCCTTGTTCATCATCTCCCTTGTGTTCCTGCTCCTGTCTTGCCAGCCCAGGCAAGTTTGTGTGTGTGTATTTGTTTTGTTAATGTTTTCCCCCCTCGGGGTTGTTTATTTTGCCTTTTTGTTTTATTTTATTATAAATAAATACCCATTATCTTGAGTCCTCGCTCCTTTCCCCCACACCCGAATCCTGACAGTTCCAGAGCAATACATAAAAAAATTACCTCTAGGTGTCACTGTCGAGATGGCTTTCAAAACATTTCGAAGCTTCGAATGGTTCATGAAGCCTCGCTTTGCCCACCAGTAGCAAAACATTTTACAAAACAAATAAACAAACAAACTTGACTGAACAGGCTGGCAGGAATTAGGGCTGAACAACACAGGACTGGAAACTAGACAGGAACAATATATGTACGACAACGAACTGGCACAGGACAGCAGACATGAGGACACAAAAAAGCTGCAGTCACACTAGAGTTTGTGTGTGTGAAATTCTGTCATACGGCACTGCGAAAAGGGGTGGGATTAAACAAGATGATTAGACATTTAAAAAAGCAAGCGATTGGTCCATATTTAACATTTCTGTCCAGAGAGGTCAGGTTTTGATTCTCGATTGGTCTCACGAAATCATGTGATGCAATTTAGCAGGTCAGAGTTCACCAAGCTTGAACTTTGCAACACAGCAAACTTGTCGCACGACCTTAAGTTTTCATTCTGACGCACTCGCATGCGTATGAGTGGAAGTCTATTGGGAGAAAAGTGCTGTGTGACAGCAGCATAAACGAGAAATAATTAATTAACAGACAGGTGAACAAGATAAGCTAATAATGGGCAACAAGGAGGGTGGGACTAGACAATAGACAGGAGAGTACATGACACAAAGACAACACAAGCTATGTGCTCATGAGAAAAACAGGACTAGAACACGCAGCCAATGAGAGAACCCATTAACCGCATGTTCACATGAAACACAACACCAAAGCACGTGGCCACAATGTAAACTCCAAGCCTCGTGCTTTACACAACACCATTAGAAGACTGAACGTAAGACACAAGCACACGATGCATGCATGTTCCATCCCCATGCCAACCAAAACCAAAACCAACTAGACTGAGGCACTGACAATAAAACAGCACGATGCAGACAAAACAAACACAAACAACAGGACGAGAGTGCACATCGCGATCCTTGCGTCAAGCGGGCGTGCGCACGACCCGAGCACAGCCACGACGGCGCTCATACAAAGACGAAGACAGACAAGAAATATGAACGCTCGACCCGAGAAAACTTGAGCCAAGCACAACATACTGGACAAGACAGGACTAGTGTCTGGACTCTGACACCAAAACAAGATTTAACAAGACTAAAGTGGCAGAATCCGGACACATTTTCTTACACACATTTTTTTCTAATTCAGCACTGTTTCAAGTGCATGCACTTCACAATAGAGGAAAATGGACACACCGAAGACACCCTTTAAGGTAGAGACACCAAATAGGTCAATATTAATGTTTACACTGTGTAATGTTTACATCTGTGTGCCAAATTTCATAACTTTCTACCATACAATTAATAGAGTCCGACAACAGCGACTTAAGAAGCATTTGTTTGGTATATACTGAACTGAAAGACCTGTACTGAAAAATTATGTTACATGTACCATTACACTCCCAATAAATACTATTCTCCACTGTTAACCAAAATAAAAAGGGCTGTAATTTAAGACTTTATAATATACAGTTTTGGCATAAATAAAAAAAAAAAAAAGAGTAGTACTACTATGCTAATATGCTATTTTAAATTGAGTCTCTATTGGCAGGAGTGTTTGCTGTCTGTAATTGGGTACTTTGGAAGGTCAAGTGCACTGGATGCGTGCATCAAGAAAACAACTGAAAGAATGTATTTGCAATATAATTATAGTATTATGAATACAATTAAGAAAGGAATTAATTAACACGTCTTAGAGGAACCCCCTGGTTGAAAAACACACTGTAATTAGCTCTGTATTTATTTTTATTTTATACCAAGGCTGTGTAAGTATAACGCAGACATTCAAACCTACATCTATGAATCGTTATATCAACCTGCTTTCCCAAGGGAAAGCCAGTATTGAACAAATTCACACACGGCTTATGTGAAACAAATACATTCACACTCAGGGTTGTGCGCTTTAGGCACTTTATATGCACAAACTCACTCCCATGCTCATATAAGCATATATTGACATCCACTTAGTCACTCCAATAACTCATCAGGATATCAAGCAAATGAGTCTGAAACTTTTCTCCCCGCTGTGAGATTTTGTGTGTGCGGTGTGTCAGATGGTAGCAGATCGGACGTGAATCCTGGACTGGACCCAGATGGCTGCTGGGTCAGTGAGGATATTCTCCAGATGGTCAAGTAAGACAGCACACAAACACATACACACACATTGCAAAAATATATATGAAATGTGCGAAAGGAAAGATGTAATAGTGGTTAATTTTCAAGAATGAGGACATTTTTTAAGTATCAAACATCAGGCAATTAGACAGAAGTGAGTTTGAGAAGCATATTGTGACGTTAATGCACAGACGCACCATTAAACCTATCATCCGTGTCTAGGCCCGCGGGCTCCTGTTGTGCTCCTCAGACATACTGTCTCACAGCGGGAGATTCTCCCCACAGCCAGATCTCCCATAATCACACTGCTAGATCCAACCCAATGCTGTTTCACATTACCACAAAACAATGCATCAGCTTATGTAATGAAGATGTAGCTCGGTCTCAAAGTGGTAATTCAAACCTAGTAGTGAGTATTGTAGTGGCTCTTCTAGCTTTTTTTCCCACAGGCAGCTGCTGACTAAAAACTGGAAACTTTTTATGAGTTTTGGCCATTGCTTTACAATAAAAATACAACATTTTGACCATGGGTTTCAAAGAGAATGTTTTTTAAAACATGAAAAAAATGTGATTTTGTGAAACTGATATCATGTCCATTAGGGATGCTCCGATCAGGATTTTTGCAGGCGATACCAAGTACCGATTCTTTGTGATGGTGATCGGCCAATACTGAGTACCGATTCTGATGCTTCAAGCTTTATAATACATGAAGCACATTTTCCCCCTAAGTATGATAATTAAGTGGAGATCTTGCCTTACACCTCAGAGAATAAATGAAGAATGTTGCATATAATCCCTCAAACATGTCTCTTATAACCATTTAGTGTGGACATGTCATGGTCAGAAGCAACTTTACAGAAAATAATAGATAAAACAGATACAAAAAAAATAGTAAGAAAAACAACTAACAAAGCAATTTGGAAACATTGCAAATGATGGAAGAAGAATTCGACATGTCTCAATCAAGAAAAAGTACATATTTGATGCATAAGATGTTAAAATGCACATCTATAAATATATATATATATTTGTTTATTGCAGTAAGTATATTACAAAAAGGTATATTATGAAATATTCAATTAAAAAATTTTTTTTTCGTTTTTAATTGCATTTCAGCCAGGTTTTATGGAACTTGTAAAAATGTCAAAAACACAGAACTCTCAGTTCTTATATATGTAAAAAGGTCTAAGACCATTCCAATATTTTGCTCTCCAACTAGCATGTCTGGTTCCTCTGCATATAAACTCGTAAACAGACACCTGTGATCAGTTCATGAGATCGGCCAGATTGGCGAATACCGATCGAGTCATAAAATGTGATTATCGGCCGATACCGATCTCTGACCGATCGATCGGAGCATCCCTAATTTCCATATGGTTTGTGTTCGGTCTAAAGGCATGAGTGGCAGTATTGTATGTGCACAAAGGTGTAGCTTTTCTTTACAAAGTGACATGACCATCTATTGGATCTAATGTGTAATCTTTGTGGAATCCTTAATAATTTGCAGTTTGAAGTTGTTAATATACATCATAGTTTATGTTTAATTTATTTGTTTATTTGTAACTTTAGAAGAAATACTTTTGTTTAATAGAATTTATTAAAAATGGCAGTATAGAGTTCAGTGTTTACTCTCCTCAACACTCTGGACAACATGCAGACGAAATGTAAACATCCACTGAGTACAAAACGGACAAAATATGGACATTCTTTGAGTGACAATGTGAATGAAACAGAAATGTCTTCTAAATAAACAAAAAGTTCCAAGTGGGACTTGTGGAGCTGTGCATCGGTGGATTTCCTCTTCAGTGACTACGTTTTCATGGACATCAGTAATCAAATTATTTGCTTTAATCTTATTAAAAGAATAATAAGACTAAGGTGTTTACATGAGTTGCTTTTTGAATGTTCCTTTCATGATCCCGTTTTACATGTATATCACATAATTCGATTAGCGCCATTGCGTCAGCACGCTATCAGCATTTCCTCCGGAGTTTCATGTAATTTCGGGTGTTTCATTTTTTATTTGTTGACTTTAACTGCAGTTTGGCACTTTCACTTTCATTCACGAACATTTCATCCATGCCCACCATGACAAACGAGATATAGGATGCAACTATGAACTGCTGGAAGAGTTGTTTTAATGGAAGTTCATATCGCATGCTGAATGGAAGAAAAAAAACCTCCGCATTTCACGATGCAGGTGTCTGTGGTCTGCACTGACTCGGTAGGTGCAAAGAGTGTCAATCAGCCGTGTGTGTATGTGTGGGTGTGTGTGTTTGGACTACCCTGTCGCAAAAAGTGGCTTTAAAGTCCTACATGACGGTAATAGTTCGATTAAGGTGTTTACATGTCTGCACTGCACTTTAATAATGCGACTAAAATCGGCATACTCCACATGTCTTAATTCGATTTCTCTTTAGTTCGATTATGGCCTTAATCTAATTAAATTAATCAAAAAAAAAATTGCTGTTTACATGGTAGACTCTTAATCAGAGTATTGTCTTAATCGCAATCCAAATAGAATTATTGGTGTCCATGTAAACAAAGTCAGTATTTGGACTTTAAGTAGTGAAAATTAAACCACACTGAACTGAACCAAATTGAACTTTAACTCAAAAACTGGACTGGCAAAGTTTCAATTTCAATTTAATAGAACTTCTATGTTAAGCTGCTTTGACACGATCTACATAGTAAAAGCGCTATAGAATAAGCGGATGAAACAGACATTCTCCAAGTCACCAACAGTAAGCATACAGTATAAAGTGGATAATACACGGATAAGGTTAGAGAAACAGGCTGTAAACGTTACAAAGTGGACACAGCAAATGTTACAAAGCAGACATGGCAAATGTAACAATCCAACAATATGTGAACCTTTAGAGCAGTGGTTCTCAACCACATTCCTGGAGGACCACCAGCACTGCATGTTTTGGATGCCTCCTTTGTCTGTCACAAGCATTGCAGGTCTTTGAGCTGTTGATCTGAATCAGGTGTGTTTGGTTAAGGAGACACAGAAAATGTGCAGACCTGGTGGTCCTCCAGAAACATGGTTGAGAAACAGTAGCGGTGTCCGAAATAGCATACTTCCATACTATATAGTATGCTAAAACAGTATGCCAGCCGAGTAGTATGTGCGAATTCATATGAGAAGTACCCGAATGACCTACTACTTCCAGTGAGATTCTAAAGTGTGCATCGGATGGATGGATTGTGATCATGACACAATGGCGGATGTAAAACATCCAAGTTCCATCAAAGAGCTTAGAATGACCAAGAGGCGACACTCAAGAGAACGTTCCATTGCAACATCGATCAGCCGTCCATTGGATCTTATTGTTGTCGCGATGGCAAGCAGCTGCTTTGTTTTTATTTATTTATCTAAAAAGTGCATTAAAGCTGAGATACAGCCTGAAAGACGACAATACAACACTTACTATCACAATCATCAGCACTTTTAATAGTTTGTTTTACAGACTTTTAATATGCTGTTGTTCTATTGGAATTTTCATTCCAAAATGGCCGCCGCGGCATCTAGTGGCTGTTTCCCAAATCGCACTAGAGTGTCGCCTCTTAGTGATTCTATGCTCTTTAGTTCCCTTCATACTACTCACATACACACTGAATAGAACATGCTTTTCTAACAGCCGAGTAGTATGTTTACATTCAAATGCAGTACTTACTGAGTAGTTGGCAATTTCGGATGCAGCCATTGCTTTAGAGCAGGGGTGCTCAACCCTATTCCTGGCGATCGACCTTCCTGCAGTTTTCAGTTGCAGCCCTTATCAAACACACCTGCCTGTAATTATCAAGTGCTCCTCACGTTCTAAATAATTGGTTCAGGTGTGTTTGATCAGGGTTGGAGCTGAAATCAGCTGGAAGGTCGATCGCCAGGAACAGGGTTGAGCACCCCTGCTTTAGAGGATGTATGTGATGTCCACCTGTTTGCTTGGTTGGTGTGATATTAAAATGACTCTCTGTGGTCATTAAAAATCCCAGGATGTCCTTCAAAAAGAGTATGGGTTTAACCCCAGCATCCTGACCAAATTTGCCTCCTGGCCTCTGTCCATCATGGCCTCCTAACCATCCCTATATCATAAGTGAAGTTTCACAAACTAATTTCGAGAGGAGCACGTGATATGATTGATCACAGCTGGTCTCTCATCTGTAATCATAAGTAAGCCAATCAGATCATTCCAAACTCACTATAAATAGCCTTCTTCTCTCGAAGGGGTCATGAGTTAGCACAGCATGCATGGGATGCGCACTTCAGAATCTCACCGGAAGTAGTAAGTCATCCGGGTACATCTCACATACTGATTTTTGAATTCTATGAATTTGGACGTACTACTCGGCTCGCTTACTGATTTTAGCGTACTGTATAGTATGGAAGTATGCGGTTTCGGACGAAGCCTCTGTCTCCTCTCCACTAATCAGCTGGTGTGTGGTCTGGCGCAATATGGCTGCTGTCATGTCATCCAGGTGGATGCTACACAATGGTGGTGGTGGTGGAGATTCACCTCAAAAATGTGTAAATGTTTGAGTGTCTAGGAAAGCACTATATACATGTAAGGAATTATTATTATTTAGAAAAAGCATGTCGTTCATGATACCAGTTTATTGCAAGTTCTGCAGAAACTGTTATAGTCACAGAAACTGCTAAATGAACCATTTACACAATTTAAGCATGTCGTAGTAGAAGAGGAGCAGAATTAAATCACAGAGCATCAGCACTCAACAGCATTTTGGCATTTTAAGCTGTGACTAATCTAGCGTCTTTGATTGGCTGCTGTGTGTTTGCAAAGAAATGTATAAAAAGATGACGAATCTGAAGCAACATGCACAGACCTAAATGTAAACCGCCAAATATTGACACTTAACTCATTTTCACATTGAACTTCAATCACTATATATTATAATCTATTATAATCATTTTTGTCTATTCTCTTGACCATTTTTTTGTTGACATGTTTGTCATAAATCATTTTATTGGCCCTCACATGTTTTAAATCATCCAAAAGAGTAATTGGTTTGTCAGACTGGCCAATACCAATCTGCATTCAATTGATCAGAGCATCTCTACTTATATGGCAAGCAGCTTCATCTCACAATGAGGCCTTCTATCACCTTGAAGAGAATTCTTATGCATAACAAACTGCTGACTGTACACTATCCCTTAGCATAATTTACGCTATAATAATAGAAACTACACCAATTGCCCGAAGGCCTTGCCATTTGTTTATAGGCCTAACAAAACGGCCCTAATTTCCTTCTGGTTGGTGATGTGTGAACGTGTTGGTGCTGCAAGTGATGCTAAAACTAGCGGTGCAGGAAAGTGAAGGTAATGCATGGTCCACCAACTGCCCTCTGGGATTTGCTGCAAGATGGAGTCCAACTTCATTGTCTTCTAACTCAAATCCCAGTTTTCCAAAGCCCACAATCAAGAGGAGCGAAAACCCCCCAGGGGCTTCGAGAGAACAGAGATGGATAGTGTGAATGAAATAGAAAAGAGAAGAGAGCGGGAGATAGACAATGAAACATGGAGGAAGCAAATTCTATTAGCCTGCGCTAATTAAAAGAGTTATTAGATAGTTGCGCAGCTCTGTATTGTAGTATTAAATATTCAATGTCCTGACACGTAGCTGGCTTGTTTCATTTTCTGTCCTTCATCGAGACTCAATGTGTCCGCGTCTAGAGAGCGTTTCAGCTCCAAACCTACGGTTTTGCTGTAGCTTGAGGCTTATTTTGGAACGCACTGCAAATAAACCAGCACACAGGCACACAAATCCAGACAAAAGAAAACTGTAACAGTGATTGTAATGTAATGTTGGAGCATTAAGACCCTCCTCCCCCGTATCTCAGTGGAATAAAGCTATAGATAACATGACTAGAGGCTATACTCTAATAGAGAAGGAGAGAGAGAGAGAGAAAGAAAGAGAGCCAGGCTTTACTGGGCGGCACTGTACCTTGAAATGGGGGATGAAGAAAATGGAAAATGGTGCTGCGTGAGATTTTCATAAAGCCATGCATTTTCATTAACTGTTCAAAGAGGCATTTAGCAGTTCAGAAAAAGACATTTAGATTATTATTATTTTTTAATGTGAATCACATTACTGAGTGAAAAGGGATGTGTAATGAGAAAAAAAGTAGGGTGGGGTTGGGATGTAATCACAGGATGATAGCTAAACCTTGGTTTGAAACAGCAGCTAAATAGCTATTCTGCTGAAAGTTACTCTAAATCTCTCATTGTTTAAGTGATATCACAGAAAATGGTGGTTTCTGTGGAGAAACAGAATTCTACTTGTACCAACATATATAAACACTAATTTACTTTTTAAATTTAATTTAATTATTCTTTTCTGAAATAAAAGCCAAACAATTAAAGGTCATGGATGAATATTTACTGAGTAATTTTGTGGAAAAGAAAAATGGTAATTTGTACCTAATATTTTAAGCCAATTTACAGGGGGGTAAAAGTGACTTTAAAAAGATCTCTGGGTCACACTTTATTTTGATGGTCCGTTTATTGAATTTAGGTTACATTACATCTACCTGTCGACTAATTCTCATTAGATTACAAGTAGACTGTTAGGTTGGGGTTAGGGTTAGTGTAAGTTGACATGTACTTGCAAAGTTTCTTATAGTCAGTTAAATGTCTGTTGAAGGAGCAGTATAAACAGATATTAAGCAGACAGTCTACTAATACTCAAATGGACCATCAAAATAAAGTTACCGATCTCTGCACTATTAAAGTCTGTGCTGAGACTTTTACTTCAGTATGTTAATGTACTTCCAACTGAAACTGAATATTGAGTAGGGGGCATGACGTTTTTTTGTACATCATTCCCTCATAGCAAACTAACGGTGAGAGGGGTGTGGTTAAGCATTGTGGATGAATTAGTCAAACTTAGCAAAGCGACCACCAGTCCAAACGCAAAAGCAAATGGTCAGATTTTGATTGAAGATCAAAGCAAAACTAACTGGATTAACCTGAATTAATTGTTCACCTAAAGAACAACAATGTGTGTTTGCAAAACAAAAATAGCAGATTTAGATTTCACAAAGACTTTAAAGGGACCATACGATGTTGCCAAAAAAAAAAAAAGTGTGCATTTAGAATAATCCTGTTTTTTTGAGGTTTAAAAACACCTTATTTTTTACTTTACATTATTGTTGCTTGTCTCTGCTCCACCTTTTAGGAGGTAGCTAGCTCTCTGCAACTCTCATATGGTCGTTCACTGAAGCTAAGCAGGGCTATGCCTGGTCAGTACCTGGATGGGAGACCACATGGGAAAGCTAGGTTGCTGCCGGAAGTGGTGTTAGTGAGACCAGCAGGGGTGCCCAACCTGGGGACTCTATACTGCTCAGTGAGTGCCGTCTTTCGGATGAGATGTTAAACCGAAGTCCTGACTCTCTGTGGTCGTAAAAATCCCAGGAGGTCCTTTGAAGAAGAGTAGGGGTTTAACCCCGGCATCCTGGCCAAATCTGCCCACTGGCCTCTGTCCCTCATGGCGTCCTAACCATCCCCATATCATAATATGGCGTCATCCAGGCGGATGCTGCACACTGGGGGTGGATGAGGAGATTCCCCCAATGTGTAAAGCTCTTTTAGTGTCCAAAAAAGTGCTACATAAACGTAAGGAATTATTATTATTATTAGTAGTAGTAGTAGTAGTAGGTTTAAATTAAAATGACAAATGTTTTCTTGGTAAGTAGGTAAGTTAAAACGTGTTAGTTTCCAGTTTCCTTTTTGAAAAACAAACAAACAATGATTTTCACTACTCTACAGTGTGTTGTGCTCTAAATTAGCTAGCTATCAAGTGCATTGTGATTGGCCGAATACCTCAAGCATGTGATGACAATGCCACGCCCTTACTACTATACCTTCTCAATGGGGTATATGCACACTAACTTTTAATTTCAGTCAGCCAGCCCCAAAGCTTCCGGTGAATTGCCATCCCATAGAAAATCGCAGCATTTAAGATCTGATTTCTTTAAAAACAGAAATCTTCACTGCCTGACATACGATATAAAGTAGGTATCAGACCAAACAGAAAGCACTGCATTAAATTCTATTTTTCTGTGCCATGTTTTTAAAATCTGGAAATTAATTTCCCCCCAGTATTTTTAATTGAGTTTTTGCGCTAGCCTGCCACTGATGAAGGCACCTGCATTTAAACGGTCTTTCAACGGAAGTTCATCATTGGCTGAAAAACACTAGTTATGCATATATAACCCATTCGAGTCTGAATCTCATGCAGAAAATGCAGATGGCCAAGATGATCGATCAATATTTCCAAGATTGGTTTTATTTTACAAAGTACTGTAGTTTTGCATTCACATCAAAACATTTGTAATACTATAAAGATGAATAATACATTTTTTTTGAGCACTGAATTATCATATTCAGGGGAAGATTGGAGTAATGATATAGAAAATTCAACTTTTTGCATTTATATAAATAAATGTATTATATTTAAGTACTATTTTGGAATATTATTGTATGTTGCTGCCTTAGTAATCAACATAAGATGTTGACAGATAACAATGTAAACAGATAAAAATGTTTACTGACCTCAAAGCTTTTTTAAAAGTAGTGTAAGCGGACTTAGTACACATCTAGAGACAAATGTACAAACTCTTTATGTTTGGAACTGGTGTTAGTCAGGATTATTTTCACTGTTCTTGGGTTGTAGACATATAATGCATACCAATTATAAATATATCCCTCAGATGTTCTGATATAGATCTATTTTTTAGTCCAGTTCTGCATAAATAAATGATGGGTTGTTGATCATTTCTCATGCAAAGATGTTAGCCAATCTATACAGTGTGATGAAATGAAAATGATTTTTTAGATACATGTTATTGATCTTATTGTGAAAGGTTTGTCTTTTGGTTGTGTGTGTCACTTTCCTCTGTGTGGAAAAAAAGGTCACACAGCTGATTTAGTTTCCATTTTGGAGGAATGCCAGAGGAACAAATACTGTTGAATCTACAGTAGTATTGCTTTCCAAATGTGCCTATAACGATTATTAAAATATTAAGAATTGCATAAAATTTAAGTTCTTAATAAGCTTTTGTTTTGAAATCATCATTTCAAGGCCTTATGTGGTTCAGTCCCGTAGACCCTGGGATCTTAATTCAGCTTAATTTCCAGTTGAAAATGGAGTCACCAGGTCCTTAATGTCCAAATTGTGCAGTTTAACAAATTATCAATTGTTGAAAGTCAAATGTGGGTCATCTTGGATATAACTGATGCTTTTAGTGTTCAAAAATTTATGTGTGAAGAAAAAATAATGCTGGGAACTGCACAGGATATAACTTGTTTCCCTAAATGAAATACATTGCACAGAACATACACAGGTCAAACATGAAACTTAAGGCTTCATACAGTATGATGCCAGTTCATGTTTTCCTTTATTATTATTATTATTAAGTATTACAAAATTTCTGTGTATACAGTTAAAGTCAGACATATTAGCCCCGTTTGAATCTTTTTTCTTTTTTAAATATTTCCCAAATGATGTTTAACAGAGCAAGGCAATTTTCACAGTATGTCTGATAATATTTTTTCTTCCGGAATAAGTCTTTTTTTGTTTTATTTTGGCTAGAACAAAAGCAGTCTTTAATTTTCTAAAAAACATTTTAAGGTCAATATTATTAGCCCCTTTAAGCGTTTTTTTTTTTTTTTTTTTCTCGATAGTCTACAGAACAAACCATCATTATACAACAACTTGCCTAATTACCGTATCCTGCCTAGTTAACCTAATTAACCTAGTTAAGCCTTTAAATGTCACTTTAAGCTGTATAGAAGTGTCTTTAAAAATATTGCAAAGATAAAATAAATCAGTTACTAGAAATGAGTTATTAAAACTATTATGTTTAGAAATGTGTTGAAAACAAACTCTCCGTTAAACAGAAACTGGTGAAAAAATAAACAGGGTTAATAATTCAGGGCAGCTAATAATTCTGACATCAGCTTTATATTATATTTGCGAAGTCTTAAACTCAAAGAGATATCCTCTATAAAAGTTAACACTCGCCCACACTTACCTAAAATGCCTCATTTAAGAGTATAATTTGTTGTAATAGCATGAGGGACACGCAGTAGGACAGAGAGAAGAACAACAACAAAGGAAGACAGAAAAAGACATTTCATACAGCAGGTAATGAAAAGAGAGCATCTCTATAAGAGAAACAAAAAGAAAAAGCATAGGCGTACATTCAGCCTCTGAATTATTCAAACACACAGACAAAAAAGCATTTCACAATGAGCAAAACCACAAACCTCTTCACCTCGCCTGCAATAATAGCATCTGGGAATCTTGTCCGAAAGCAGAATCTTGCTTTAAGAAGCGTTAAGCAGCATTCATGCTTTTGTGCTGTGGTATATCCCTTTATAAAAGTCCATTATTCTCTAGGAGTATTCACAGACACAAGGCCTTTATTTCCGCCTGTTAGTTTGATGTAGGTCTGCTTTTTTTTCCTTTTCACTTGCTTTGGGTCTGCTTAATGTAATTCTCCCATTGCTGGATTATATCATTATGAGCAGTAAGCCACATTTCCCGACCCAGCAGTTTGCTGTAACATGCACACGCCATAAAATTATTCAGCTGTTCGCACACACATTTATATGCGTAATGCAGTTTCCCAGAGTAGAACTTCACTGCTCAGAAGTTGCTCTTTATCAGCTCACTAGATTTAATGCAGTGTTCGGTTTCTCGGGAAATTCACTGAGGATTAAAATAGACACAAGTGAGAGCATTTCAATGTATAACAACACCGGCAATTAATATGAAAATTATACCCAGACAAAAAGATCATGTTGATATTTCTGACCACAGAATTTTGATCTCGGAAATCACCTTTCCTCAAGTGATGGGGTTATAAATGGAGTTCAAAATAATAATAAAAATCTATTTCATTACTTCCTGCACAAACCTATCCAGGTAGCAAGAATTTTGGCCCAGATTTGGCATAAAGCTGGCACAGCAGGCGTTCATCTGACACTTGCATACAGCATGTGGGCCAAACATGGCCCGGGTTTGGCAGAGGTGGCACCGTCTTTAAGGCGGCACACAATACTTGGGCCAGATATCAAATGTAGTGTTTAGACCAGATGTTAAAAAATTAAATGTGGGCCACGTACGTTTTGGCGTATCATGACCCATTTTTAAAATTCATTTAAATTATTTTTGAATAAAGAAAAAATTCTACCAATCAGGTCGCTTCGAGAAAAAGCAAGCCCATAGCAGGGGCGGACTGGCCATCTGGCAGACCAGGCAGTTTCCCGCTGGGCCGACATACTTTTTGGGCCGGGCTGATCATCTTCTTATGATCTGATCGGCCCATAAAACGCTTAGCAGCCTATCGTTTTTTTTGCCTAATTAATTGACGATGCTGTGATCTGTGACGCTCTGAAAGTCAGATGCTTTTTTTTCGGACAGACCGGCCCATGTGACATAATCTGCAGCATATTGGTTCTTTTCTTTATTGACATTGAGCTGACCCAATCACAAACTCCCATTTTGGGCTCTGTGTCACGCCTCTTTCAAACCACACGTGCGCGTATGGAGAGCAGAAGCAACGCACATCTAGTTACCTATCTGTCTATATAAATACTTTTTATTTTTACTTTTCATCTGCACAAAGACCCGCGGCAACTTCCTCCCATGCTGTTTCCTTAACCTGCAACTGTTTATTTTACAAATTATATAGATCCTAAAGAACTGTGTGCTTCTCAAGTTCTATAAGTGTCATTCATGTCTTTTTAGGTGCACTCGGTCAGAAGACAATCGCCTGTGATATCATGACATTTCGTTTTTGATCGTCAACATGATGTAGGCCTATATAGTTACAATAATATTTATACTATAAGGTTATAATAATATTTATACATGATAAAACTAGTGTGCAACTTGAGCAAAACTAATACATTTTTTTTCATTTAGTTTTAATAGTTTTAATATTTAATATTAATATTTGTTGCATTTTAAATCGTTTAAGTTCATTTGATTGACTATATACAATCTTTAATCTATGTTTGATGTTTCATCGTTAAGTTAAACATTTTTTAAGGGTCTCTGACACATTGCTTTTATTATTTAACTTATTTTGTTAATCAACATTAATTGTGTGCGTCAGCAGACAGTTTTTGTTATGTTCATTATTTAATATAGGCTCCCACAAAACACACAGGCACACTCAAGATGGACTTCCAGTGTGGATTATACTTTTATTATGATAATAATTTTTTTTTTTTTAAAGTTTTTAATTTGTCACCTCTCATTATTTTCTAGATATGGCTTTTATGCTTTTTATAGAATGGCTAGCATTTCAATAATATAGGTAGTGGGCCGCTCTTTCCCAAAATGCCAGGGCCGAATTTTTTATTTATTTATTTATTTTTTTTGTCTTAGTCCAGCCCTGACCCATACCACGCCTAAAGTGAAATGCTTTATGGGTTTATCAAATTCATTGCAGTTGTGGCACACCAACATATCTGGCCCAGTTATGGGTTGTTAACTTGGCTGAGACTTGGCCCAGATATGGTCCATGTTTGGCCCTTGTATGGAAGCCAGACTTGGTCCAGTCATGTATCGTAATTCACTGCGGCATGTGGGCCAAGCAAAAACTGATTGTGTGGGCCAGATCTGGGTCAGAGAAATGTTGCTATGTGGGTACATGTGTTTATAACACATTTGCATTAGCTTTCATTGGCTACCAACACTCACTTTGATCCACAAATACTGTAGTTGTAACTGAGGGAAAAAAAAGTTTGGTTTGTGTTGTCAATGAGTTGAGAAGATATTGTTTTCTGCATTGCAAATCCAAATCTTTGCATGCACGTTCCAATAATAATGATCACTCAGTTTCATTGTCAACCAACACCATATTTACTGTTGTATCACAGTTTTAACAAGTGTTAAAAAAGTCTCAATTACATTTTACATTAAGCAAATGGCCAGTCAAAACAGACTGGGTAATCTGACCAATCAGAGGAGAAAAGTGTCAAGGCTTTGCCATTTCTGTCTTGTTTATTCTTCTTTAGTCCTATCCAGTCTTGAATGTAGTGCTCCGATCAAATCGCTACTTGGGTGTGGGTAGTTGGGGGGGGGGGGGGGGGGGGGGGGGGGGGGTATGGCGGAGGGGTGTCGCGGACGAAAGTGAAGAGCGTGGGGGGGGGGGGGGGACGCGTGTCGCGGATGAAAGTGAAGAGGGTTGGGAAGTCGCAGAAGGAAGTGGAAGTGAAGTGAACAGCGGATGGTGTAGGAAGGCGCTTGAGGAGGGGGATCGATAAAATGAGGTTCCGGATCCGGCGTGTTCCGGCACAAATTAAGCCCTGAGTACATGGTTCATGTTTACATGTGGCCCCATGCTTTTGTGTTTTGTGTCATGTGAACACAAGTTTTAATGATTTCTCACTAGCCACATTTTCTCATCCAGCATGTGGCTTTTGTCTTTGTCTCTTTATGCGCTTTATGTGCTCTCTGGTTTATTATCTAGTCCCACCCACCTTGTTATCCCATTATTAATTCACTCCGTTTACCTGTTTGTTTATTGATTTTGCTTTACTTCCTTTACAGCTTCCTCATGTTTTGCTGTCCTGTTTGTCGTTGTCTTTTCTCCTTGATGGTTTCTGCCCTGCCTTGTCTTGTCCTGCTCTTCTCTGCCTTGCCAGCCCAGTCTATTCTGTTGTCTCCTCCTAACTATTTATTTAGTTGTTTTCTTTTTATTATTATAAACTCATCATTGAACTCACAGCAAGAAGGTTGCTGGTTCGAGCCTTGGCTGGGTCAGTTGGCATTTCTGTGTGGAGTTTGCATGCTCTCCCCATGTTTGCATGGGTTTCCTCCAGGTGCTCCGGTTTCCCCCATAAGTCCAAATACATGTGGTATAGTGCATCTGGAAAGTATTCATAGCGCTTCACTTTTTCCACATTTTATATGTTACAGCCTTATTCCAAAATGGATTCAATTAATTTATTTTAAAATTTTACACACAATACCCCATAATAACAATGTGAAAAAATATTTTTTGAAATTGTTGCAAATTTATTCAAAATAAAAACCTGAAAAATCACATGTACAGAAGTATTCACAGCCTTTGCTCTATACTTTGTTGATGCACCTTTGGCAGCAATTACAGCCTCAAGTCTTTTTGATTATGATGCCACAAGCTTGTCACACCTGTCTTTGGGAATTTTTGCCCATTCCTCTTTGCAGTAACTCTCAAGCTCTATCAGGTTGGATGGGAAGCGACGGTGTACAGCCATTTTCAGATCTCTCCCGAGATGTTCAATAGGATTTACGTCTGGGCTCTGGCTTGGCCACTCAAGGACCTTCACAGAGTTGTTGTGAAGTTGTTGTGTACATTGCTGAATTCATCTTTCCCTCTATCCTGACTAGTCTTCCAGTTTCTGCTGCTGAAAAACATCCCCCAGCATGATGCTGCCACCATCATGCTTCACTATAGGGAGGCTATTAGCCTGGTGATGAGCGGTGCCTGGTTTTCTCCAAACGTAATGCCTGGAATTCACTCCAAAAAGTTCAATTTTAGTGTCATCAACTAGAGAATTTAGTTACTTATGGTCTGAGAGTCCTTCAGATCCCTTTTGGCAAATTCCAGGTGAGGAGTGGCTTCCGCCTGGCCACTCTACCATTCAGGTCTGATTGGTGGATTGCTGCACAGATGGCTGTCCTTCTGTAAGGTTCTCCTCTCTCCACAGAAGAACGCTGGAGCTCAGACAGAGTGACCATCGGGTTATTAATCACCTGCCTGACTAAGGCCCGTCTCCCCCAATCACTCAGCTTAAATTTGGCAGCCAGCTCTATGAAGAGTCCTGGTGGTTCCAAACATCTTTCACTTACAGATGATGGAGGCCAGTGTTCTCAATGGAACTTTCAGAGCAGCAGAAATTTTTCTGTATCCTTCCCAAGCCTTGTGCCTCAAGACAATCCTGTCTCGGAGGTCTACAGACAATTCATTTTTCTTCATGCTTGGTTTGTGCTTTGACATGCACTGTCAACCCTGGGTCCTTATATAGACAGGTGTATGCCTTTTCAAATCATGTCCAATCAACTGAATTTACCACAGGTGAACTCCAATTAAGCTGCTGAAACATCTCAAGAATGATCAGTGGAAACAATGTACCTGAGCTCAATTTAGAGCTTCACGGCAAAGGCTGTGAATACTTATGAACATGATTTTTCAGGTTTTTTATTTTCAAAAAATTTTTCACATTGTCATTATGGGGTATTGTGTGTGGAATTTTGAGGAAATAAAATAATTTAATCCATTTTTGGCCGTAACATAAAAGAATGTGGAAAAAGTGAAGCGCTATGAATACTTTCCAGATGCACTGTATAGGTGAATTGGGTAGGCTAAATTGTCCATAGTGTATAGATGTTTCCCAGTGATGGGTTGCAGCTGGATGGGCATCTGCTGCTTAAAACATATGCTGGATAAGTTGGCGGTTCAATCCACTGTGGCGACCCCAGATTAATAAAGGGACTAAGCCGAAAATAAAATAAATGAATGAATGATTTCATAGGGACTTTAATTAAGTTCAAAACTGTCGTCGACTCATGCGGTTGATGCAGAATCATCATCAAAAAATAACTAAATAAATGTGCTGTATTCGAAGGAATAGTAAAGTGTAAACGTACAACAGCATAGCTTCTGCCAAATTTATTTTTGAGCTACTGATACTGATGTTCAGGAGTGTGATGTTCTATACGAAATAAATTTTTGATAGTTGTCCGCTTGTTTTGTGCAAGTAAGCGCACTCACTGAGGAATGAGCAGATGCCGCAATGCTTTTTTTTTTTTTTTAGATCTTGAATGGATGTAAACCTCTTGACAGTATCTCTTTTTGCAGTTTAAGAGAACAACTGAGATGTCCACAAGCATGCGGTTTAAGATATTCTGATGAAATAGTGATTCCCAGAAACATCGAAACCACCTGAAAACAGCCGGTCTGATATATCATTTGTCTGAAGCAGCCTCTTTTTGTGACACAGCATGGCGAAGTGCTCTGATTTACTTGGCATTTCAGCAGACTACATCCAAAATGGGACTGAATGCATTATGTGAATGACTCTCTCCTCCCCAGAGCCGTGGACAGGCCCTGTCAGTACAATGATATAGCTGGCCCGATCTCCTCTCATGTCCGCTCGCATCAGCATGGACACGGAGAGAGAAGCTCCTGCTGACTCTTCAGGCCATTTCTGTGGACAACAAGCCAAAGTAATGTCCTGCATAATATCCTTTCTCATATGATCCGGGCAATGCACACATGTGGAGGTAGCATATATGGCAAATACAACCCAATTTGAGTGGCCGAATAAAAGGATTATTATGGCTCTACATGTTAGTACTGGAGTGGATACTCCAAATAAAGAGTTATTTCATTCATAAATGAAATTTCTGTCCTCATTTACGCACCCTTCACATGCTCAAAAAATTCTTTCTTCTGTTGCACTTAAAAGGAGATCTTTTAAAGCGGTAGTTTAGAGTGTGTTTTTAAGGCTTGATTGTGTTTATGGGGTGCAAAGCAACGTGTGCTCATGCTTTATTTGTAAAAAAGTCACCTTATTTTTTCAAAAATCTTACTTTGATTATATACAGCTACTCAGCTAACATGAAAACGACTGTCATATTTCCTAGTTCCTCCGAAAGCTGGCCCTCAAGAGGCTCTGATTGGTCAGCTAACATAATGTGCTGTGATTCGCCGCTCCAGATCACTAGGAAGCGTCACGCTTCTACTAACACGCGCTTTGCTGCTGTGTAAATACTATTAGACATAAAATGAAGAGGACACAGCTGAACTTCATGCCTGCTCTCTAAAATAAAATCTGACAAGTGTCTTTTATATATATTCTGGTTATAAGCCTGTGTAAGTAATATAAAACCTTCACATATCTTTTGAGAGTTCATTATTTGAAATGTAGAACCAGTGCCGGCCCGTCTAACAGGCAATATAGGCAGTCGCCTAGGGCCCCACATTTCTTGGAGGCCTCCACAAACTCTGCTTTTATATTATATGTACTGTAAACATAAGTGCGAGGACGAGACAGGACGATTAAATCTTTAACAATGCTCATTGCGCAATGCACAAACCCCATTAAATGCAATACAATTCACAACAACGGTGAGAGAAAAAAATAATCTCCACATTTCATTAAAAGAATAGCTCCGTATAATTCATGACAAATAGCTGAAAACGATAATAAATACACAACAACATTTGCATAACATCACCCGTGATCGGCTATCCGCTTGTTAAGTGTGTTTAGCGGCTTTCGGGTCCAATCGCTCTATCAAACTGTATGGGGAGACTGGTTATAATAAACGTTTACAAAGCCATGTAATACTTTCGAAAGTCACGATCACAATATATATACATCCATGCCTAATAACCGATGACCAAAAAGTGATCATTTTTGTATAAATTGTAAAAATTTTAGTATTTGTGATGCAGCAAGTCCAGAGACCGATGTGTACACTATAATTTTATATAAATTTTACTTTAAAGTGTGATATGACTAAAAAGTGGCCAAAAACGAATATTTTCTCAATTCAAATGAGTAGCGGCTTGGACCCGGAAACAGTATTTCATACGTCACCGATACGTCACGACTTAACTAGCGGATTGGGTAAACTAGAATGACGTAATGTATTTCTACACAGATTCCACATACCTCTCCAATTGCTCACGTTGGATATAAGAAGAAAAAAATGCAAGCTCAAAGTAAGAAAGGTTGTGCTATGCACAATAAAATATTTAGTAGTGTAGTATTAGGACAAGTATAATAAATGCAACAATGCTCATGATCACAGAAATACTTGAGTGATATGTGAGAAAAAAATAGGTCACATTCATGTTTCATTAAATAATCAATTAATTATCGTAAATTAATTATCGAAATTTACCCACTATTCAACATCTAATGCAAAGTTTTTGTAAATCTCTGTGTAAAAACAAGCTAAAATGTCTCCTGCATTTCTAGTTATTCATGCATGTAGTTGTGTTACTCGTTTACAAAAAATGCATTTGATTCATGTTTTTTTTTTAGTATGTCATACTTGTATACTTTCTTTAAATGAGTGTTTTCTGACTTGCAAACTTATTTGATTAAATCTGAGTAAATATTTTACATATGTATTATTATTATTTGTTAAATATGTTACAGTTAATAAAAATGTAAACACTTAAATATTAAAATTGTATTTTTTTTGTGCTTTCTTCTCACTGTTTTTAAGCCAGTGGGCCCAATTTTTTTATTTTGTTTAGGACCACTCAACCCTACGGGCCGGCACTGTGTAGAACGCAGGGAAAGTGGCTGCATAGAGAGACACTGCAGCGCTGCTGAAGATTGCGAGTGTTTACAGGGGTTTGATGGATAAATATGAATTTGTAGCTAAATTGTTAGCAGTGCCAAACAGCATTTCCTGTTGTTTACATCCTTGTTTACATACTTGCTACAACATACCGTTAATGCTAGAAACTGTGCATGCAATAGATCAATTTTAATAAATAAAAACACTTACAGGTTGTGGCTCACAATCCAGAGCTTTGCCTATTATGGTTGGAGCTGCTCCTTCATTGAGGAGTTTTTAGCTGAATCCAGCACTGAACTGCTAGAGATTCTGGAAGCTGTCCTTTGTCAAATGCTAGAGCTATATCATTTTATAAGTCTCTGGAGCACAATTAAAATAAACTGTAACCACTTTTCTCTTTGTGTCGTGTCCTTTGGAAGCCCAAATAGAGAAACAGAACAAGCTCTGTGGAAATAGCAGAATTTGGATGACATTTAAGCTTTCTCTGCTATAACATTAGAGCACCTCTGGTCACACCCCTTCTCTGCGCACGGAGTATGTGCATAACCTGAAGGGTTTATGACTTTACTAACCCAGCTGTATTTTTTTATAGTCCCCAAATTTTGTTCGCTGTAGGCTTTCTTAAGCTAACTCGGAAAAGGCAATTGTTGTTTATGTTCACACATTACATCAACTAAAGATTAAAATATGATATCATAGTGGACCACCCCTTTAAATAAGCCAAGATATTGGTACCCATAGCATCATCAACCAGCATTCTTCAAAATATTGTTTGTGTTCAACAAAATAAACTCATAGAAGTTTAAAATCAAACGTGGGAGAGTAAATGATGAGGTAATTGTTATTATTTGTACTTTTTAATGCTGTTTTCCTTTGCATGATTTTTTTTAAAATTAAGTGTAAATTACAAATGTTCACACAGATCTGTAAAAAAAAAAAAAAAAACATTCTTTATACCAGGCCAATAGATGGCGATGTTACTTTGCACAGAAACACTATGCATCTATACACGTACTGTACGGTCCTGTGGTCCACAATTGTTGTTTTAAAACATAATTAAAAAAAGCCTTTTCACACTCCCAAGGTGCTCATGTATAAGAATGGCCAAAAAAAATAGAAAGTTTCATATTTATAGTTGCATTTATTGTTATGTAAACGTAATCTTAGTCTAATTAATTAATGTACTGTATTAGCTATGTGGGGGTGCTTGATCACAGTAGCTAGGTTTTATCACCCTCTGGTAATGCGCATTTTGAAGTGTTGCATGACAAATGAGTGAAGGAAAAGACAATTTTTATATGAAAATCCTTTAATTTGCAAAAAAAAAAAAAAAAAACCCCTCAATAACAATGAATGGTTAATGCAAAAATGGGAGAAGGAATGGGATTTGCTGAAGAAATTCTGACATAGTGAACATTACAGCCATGTGACTAATCAGCTATCTTCATTCTGCTTTGGTTATTAGGTTACCAATACTACACTCAGCCGCTCTAACAACCTGATGGAAATGCACTTAATTTGCTTTTGTGATTTTTTTTATTTTTTTTATGTAAACTTTGTGTGAAAATGAACTTTCATTTTAGGATGGAAAACTATCAATGTGGTCAGAATGTACTGCATATGAATGTGATTTTCTTAATAAATGTACACTACCTGACAAAAGTCTTGTCATCGATCCCAGTTGTAAGAACAACAAATAATAATTTGATCTCTAGTTGATGATTTGGAAAAGTGTCAGAAGGTAGATTTTTCCGATGAATCATCTGTTGAACTGCATTCCAATCATCACATACTACAGAAGACCTATTGAAACCCACATGGACCCAAGATTCTCACAGAAATCAGTCAAGTTTGGTGAAGGAAAAATCATGGTTTTTGGTCACATTCAATATGGGGGCGTGCAAGAGATCTGCAGAGAGGATGTCAGCATCAACAGCCTGAGGTATCAAGACATTTGTGCTGCTCATGACATCACAAACCACAGGAGAGGGCAAATTCTTCAGCAGGATAATGCTCCTTCTCATACTTCAGCCTCCATATCAAAGTTCATGAAAGCAAAGAAGGTCAAGGTGCTCCAGGATTGGCCAGCCCAGTCACCAGACATGAACATTATTGAGCACGTCTGGGGTAAAATGAAGAAGGAGGCATTGAAGATGAATCCAAAGAATCTTAATGAACTTTGGGAGTCCTGCAAGAATGTTTTTTTTTTTTTTTTGTCATTCCAGATGACTTAAGTTATTTGAGTCATTGCAGAGATGTATGGATGCAGTCATCCAAGCTCATACAAAATAATAATACTTTTTCCACTGCACCATGACTTTATATTCTATACTGTACATTATTTCTGTTAAGTGACAAGACTTTTGTCTAAGCAAAGTCAGACCTTACTGTCCTAAAAATTAAATAATTAATAATAAATAATAAATTAAATAATTAAATACCAAATGATCAACTAGAAGTCAAGTTATTATTTGTTGTTCCTAAAACTTGGATAGGCGACAAGACTTTTGTCAGGTAGTGTAATTTTTTTAAATAAAAATAATAATATTTTTGAATGTTGGGTTTTCATTGACCTCCATAGTTTATTCTTTTTCTAATTTCGGGAAAGTGGCTACTAGTTCCCAACATTTGTCAAAATACCTTCCAAAGAAAATCACGCACCTTCAGAATTATTTCAGGGAGAGTAAATGGCATGCACATTTAAATTTGAAGGTGAACGATCACTATAATAGCCCATGGTGTGCTAGCAAATAATATAAAAACACATTAAAGGCAGTGTACAATATGAATTAACCACCACTTTTGGTAATTGTAAAATAGTTACAGACTATATGTGTGTTTTGAATGTGTCATTGCAAATCTTTCCATCTGCTACAACTCTCAGATTACATTTGTAGTTTTGATGGGTGACGTTATGTTAAGACCAAAAAAAAAAAGGCTTGAGAAGTTTGGAGCAGCATAAGAGCGCAACCAGAATTTGCGATTAAGCTGTGTTATTTCTGAATTTTGCCTTTTACAATGATTCATAAACAAACAGTTTGGTTTGGATTAAGGCATAACGGAAACTCTGAGTCATATCACAAGCAAACTCACACTCAAACATACACGCACTGCACTGAGGGAGTGAGTTTGACCCTGACAGCAATGGCAAAAGCAGGAATGTAAAAGGCAGAGTTAAGACCTCGGGAAAGGAGCAGAGAGAAAGAGAGCGAGAGCGGGAGGGTTGTTCTCCCTGTATCAGTTGATCAATGTCATCTCCATCCTCCAGCCAGCACCAAGTCCTATTTTTAGAGCCTCAAACTCAACTCCCCTTCAAACACTCTTTCCCTTACAGACACACACAGTCCTCCCTTTTTCCTTTGCTGCTCCTTTTCTACAAATACAGTAACAGCTCATAAATTTACATCCCCCCTCTTGCAGAATCCCCTTGTAAGATGGTTAACCTACTTGTTTATAAATAGAAAGGAACATAAAACAGTGCACCACTTCTCAGCAACATGGCCAAATAAATCATATATCTTATTTACATGAGCTTTAAACAGGAGTTTGCAGTCTGTATTATGTGATGAAGAAGACTATGCATTGCAAAATGAACTCAAGAAACACCTTTCTGTTAACCAGAAACATGGTGATTCTTAAAGGGATAGTTCACCAAAAATTGAAAATGTATTGATTATTTACTCACCTTGAAGTGGTTCCAAACTTTCATGACTTTCTGGTCACACTTTATTTTGATGGTCCGTTTGTTGAATTTAAGTTACATTGCATCTACATGCCAACACATTCTCACTAGATTATAAGTACTGTTAGGTTGGGGTTAAGGTTGGGGTTAGTGTAAGTTAACATGTACTTGCAAAGTTTCTTATAGTCAGTTGAATTTCTGTTTAACAGCAGTATCAACAGATATTCAGCAGACAGTCTACTAATACTCAAATGGACCATCAGAATAAAGTGTTACCGACTTTCTTCTGTTGAACAGAAAAGATTCTGAAGAAAGCTAAAAATAAAACCTTTGACCATAACTTCCACAGTAGGAAAAACAAATACTATGGAAGTCAATGTTTACAGGTTTCCAGCAATCCAGTTTCTATTGTTCAACAGAAGAAAGTCAAACGAGTCCGAAACAAGTAAAGGAAGAGTAAATGATGGTACAATTTTCATTTTTGGGTGAACTACCCTTTAAGCGCCATTTCTGGTTAGTAAATCAATAACATGCATGCCTCCAGCATAGCCTAATTTAAAAATTTTAATGGTTCAAAAAGGTTAATTAGCCCTCAAGAATTTTTGTCAAATACATGCTGCACACAAATTAAAATTCGCTGCTTCAAATAATTGTTCATGTACAGTGGTCCCTCGTTATTCGTGGGAGTTACGTTCTAAAAATAACCTGCGATAGGTGAAATTCGTGAAGTAGTCTGGTTTATTTTTTACAATTATTATAGATGTTTTAAGGCTGTAAAACCCCTCACTACACACTTTATACAGTTTTCTCAGACAGGCATTTCCATTTTCACACTTTTCTCTCTTGTTTAAAACTCTCAAAGTTCAAACCTTCGAAGAAAAATTCAATTCAATTCAATTCACCTTTATTTGTATAGTGCTTATACAATGTAGATTGTGTCAAAGCAGCTTCACATAGAAGATTATAGTAAATTGAAACAGCGTCAGTCCAGTTTTCAGTGTTTAGGTTCAGTTCAGTTTAGCTCAGTTCAGTGTGGTTTATTCACTACTGAGAGTCCAAACACTGAAGAGCAAATCCATTGATGCGCAGCTCTCCATGCAAGCCAGTGGCGACAGCGACGAGGAAAAAACTTCACCAATTGGCGAAAGTAAAGATTTAAAAAACCTCGAGAGATTAAGGCCCTGTTTACACTAGTACATTTTAGTTTTAAAATGGTGATTTAGAATGTAAACGATCCGCGTCCACACTAGCGTTTCACCCAGCGTTTCTGAACAGCTCTCCGTCTTCATTAAAACAGTGAAAACGCACATCACGTGACCACACACACTCTCTGGAATGCACTGCAGCGTGCTTTGAGCACACTCCCACACGAGAGCTGTGCACGTCGGACTGTTTATCACGGAACTACCGCTGGATCTAATCTCACTGCATATTCCTGACTTTGGTCTTTTGAATCTATTACTTGTTCTCAGGTAATGTGTTTTGGCTGAGCGCAAAGATAAGTTAGGTTAATATCTTAATTAATGTAACCGCGGACACCGATTCTGCACATCTGACTGATTGCTTGCCTTTATTTTCTCTATTGTATAAGCTTATTGTGCGTTATACTTTTATAATGGCCATTATTGATCATTAAAACTGATATTCAATGAAAGAGAGGGCATGTTTCATATTTTCATTGAATATGAAAGGAGGGCAGTTCTGTTATAGACTCCATTTTGTTATAAATATGCATGAAGATGATGGTCATATCATGCAGCTACACGACGCCTCAACATTTTTAGTGTCTGTTAAGTTAATATCAAAATGAAAATAGACACTTCCTCACATCATGTTTTCATTGTATTGTCAAGATAGTGAAACAGCATAGCCAGGGTGATGTGAATGACTTTATAAAGTACACACTCGGGAGTTTGTTTTCCATATCAAACTTGCGAAGTCTGAACGGAGAGGATGTAAGACTGAACTGTGTGAAGGCTACTTAATATTGAGGAAAAAGCCCCAATCAGATAGGCGAATGTCTGCAGTGTCACCTCAGTTTTTAGATGTCTCCGTTTTCCCCCATCCACACTGAGACGGAGCAGCAGCGTTTTAGAATGAAAACGGCCTCTCCAGCGTTTCCAAAACGCTCCGTTTTCAGGGCTCGAAAACTCCGGCGTAGTGTGGACGGATGGTGTAACCGTAGCAAAACTTATGGGTTTTAAAACTAAAACGTATTAGTGTAAACGGGGCCTAAGTCCAGTACTAAAGAATAAAACCAAAGATCAAAGAAACCAAAGATATTCTATAATGGCGCCCTACAGCCGAGTAACTTCTACCTTTCTTTAGCATGTCCAGAAGGACAACTTTCTCTGCCTTTTGGGTGCTACCACAGGTGCCTTTGACAGTGCAGAACGTTTCGTCAACATTGTGGGGAGAAAACTTACAGTACAGCACAGAGTCACACTGCTAGCAATCTGTAAATATGTAAAATTATCCAGCAGAACACATTCTGTACTGTACAGTAGGGCTGGGAGATATGGACAAAAAATCTTATCTCGGTATGTTTAGGAGGAATGATGGTATACGATATATAGCCGGTATTTTCCCATAAATGGTTAATTAAAAGTCAAAGTCTTTATTAAAACTTTATAAAACAGTTTTTGAGCAAAATATAATTCAAACACAGGGGTTTCCCTCCCTGTTATTATCATCATTATAATTATCATTCTTATATTGTTATTTGTTGAAAGAGTAGCTAACAGCGAGATATTAAAATAGAAAAAGAAATGTAAAGAAGAGACTGTCATGTAATAAATACTGAACTTATAATCAGTAAATATGAGGTATAAATTCGTCCCATTTTGGGGTTTTTAATTCTTTTGAACACATTCAGGTGCTGCTTGTCAATTTGAAAAGGCTTCTATGTTCGTTCTTGCTGTCAATTGCTGAGGAAAGGATCGATAAAAGGTTTCTGATAAACCGCTGTGACAGCTGCAGGCGCTGTGCGACATGCGTGCATGCGAGGGGGAGTCAGATTTGTCCAGAGATTTTGATACAACACCGCCACTGCATGTTCCTCCATGTCACATGTAGTGATGAGTTGTTCTTAAACGATTCGTTCATTTTTAACAAATCTTTTGTATGATTCCTGGAGTGAATCATTCATTTGCGCATGTGCACATTTGTGCAAGCGGAGCTCGCGTGCTACCTTGGAGTGGTCTGTTTCGCGCAGAATGCACATGTGTGGCCTCAAACCATATCGATATGAAAGATACTGGATAATCGCGCATCGTGTTGGGGAATCACATCGAAATCTCAAGAACTCGATATACCGCCCAGCCCTACTGTACAGGAGACACGGCACAGAGGAGATTGATTGGCAATGGTCTACAGCCAATCAGGACGCAGAACACAATACGCTGCAGAAAAAAAGCATATCAAATTGCACAAAAAAAATCTGTGAAAATTGCGAAGCCGCGGAAAGTGAACTGTGTTATTGACCTTATCCTTTAATGCGGAAGTGTGCTCATCAAACTACTTACTTTACAAACAAGTGTTTGCATGACTATACAGACAAAGTGGAATAATTTAATAAGAAAATGTCAGTTTGCAACACCAAGCAGCAGAACGAGCTGTTTTTAACATCTAAAAATGAATAGAAGTGAATGAGATTGCAAGAATGATATGCTTTGTTTCCAGTGCGGACTAAGATAAATTTGTTCATGCTTTTATCAGCAGCAGGATGGATTACTGTAATGGACTCCTCACTGGCCTTTTAAAAAGATAGACAGACAGTTGCAGCTCATCCAAAACGCTCCTGCCAGGATTCTGAAGTATTATATTCAGCTTTTCAATTTAGTGCTTATTGCTATCTGTTATGTTACCATATTTTCGTCCAAAATCCACCACCACATACAGTAGATTCCTATTGAAACTATTGTTTTTTCAGGAACAAAAAAGGTCAAACAATAGTAAATGTGACTGCACCTTTATTTTACCATATAAAACCTACCAACAAAAACCTAAACATACCCAGCAAGCATTTTTTGTGTTTAAAAGATGCCTAATAGATGTCTAATAGACGTCTTGGCTAAAACCAGGCTGAATTTGGGCTGTCAGTAAAAATCTAATAGACGTCTAAGAATAGGTCAAAACTAGACTAGTCATCAAATAAACAGACATGAATGACTAAAGTCTGTCAAATCGGTCTATTTGACCACTAGTCTAGTTTTGGGCTATTCTTAGATGTCTGATGTCTGTCACTGACAGCCCAAGTTCAGCCTTGTTTTAACCAAGATGTCTACGTTTCGATTAGACGTCTAGTAAACACAAAATTGCTGGGTATCAACAGTGAATTTGTAAACAAGCTCATCTTAAACTTTCTATCTGGTTTCAGCAAATCCCTGCTTCACCCACTGCCTTTCCTTCTCTCTATTACACACACACACACACACACACACACACACACACACACACACACACACACACACACACACACACACATACACATCCCTTTGGCGTAACAAAGGATCAAGTGTTCCACTGGACTGCCCAGACCATTACTGACAAAACCGGGCACAAAACCTCTGAAACAAAGGACAGAGAGAGAAAAAAAAGAGAGAGGAGGAATGGAACACAGAGAGTATAAAAGGAAATAGGAAAAGAGCTCTAAATATAAAACCCAGGAAGAGGTTTTATATGCATACATACACACACATACGTAGAGAGTGTGGAATGAAGGAGATAGCAGAGCACAGAAAAGCTTATTCCCCATCCTTCATGTGACCTTAAGCAACAAGACTTGTACTTTTTAGCTCTCTCATTCTCCCAGTCACACACAATGGGACGTGGGGAGGCCAGGCTTTGATGTCGGCACAATAATCGCAGTCCCTGGAGAACGTGAGATAGAGGAGGCGGAGCAGAGGAGAGCCTGAAGGGATGGTGGAAATACACTCGTTTGACTGTAGACGGACTCAAATGATGAAGGCAGAAACGCAGAGCAAGATAATGACCCAGCTGACAGTAATCACGGCTAAGGTCAAGGTATGCAGCGGCATTTCCTTTATCCGTTTAATGGAGCCCATTTAGCGCGCTTATATACAGTACAGTTAGCTCCATCCAAAACCGAGCTGTGCATGGCTTTTTTTAAAGGCATCACAGGAAAAGGCTGTTTCAAAATGATATGGTAATTGTAATGTTTATACAAATTTGAAGGCAGCAACAAAGGTGCCAAGACAAATGTAATAGTTTTGAAAAAATATTTCGTAACACCTTAGTTTAAGTGGCAATTCCTACTGTTATCTACCTGCCTATTAGATAATGGCTGTTTATTAGTATTTATTAAAGTATAATTATTCTACAACCCTAAACCTACCCAATAAACTCAATTACTACCTTATTTAATATCATCAAGGAGCAAATTAGTAATTTATTGAGCTAAAAGTCTGAAAGAGTATGTAAAGAGTATGCTAAAAGTCCTCCTGTCGTGTTTATATCCCGCACCTTAATTTAGTGTTCTCGGTCAAAATTGACTGCTCTGTTTTAACTGCTCTTAAATTAGCACACAAAAAAATTCACCACTGCATTTTTATTCAACATTCTTTAGCTGTAAACAATGTCTTAATGTAGTGTTTAAAATTAAGTTATAGAATACAATTTATACTGTAGAAAGAAAGAAAGAAAGAAAGAAAGAAAGAAAGAAAGAAAGAAAAGAAAGAAAGACAAAGGAACAAGATTTTTTCTTTCTTTCTGTGTTTGTTTCCAGAGAGAACAAAGAAATAAATTAAGAAAAAAAAAATGATATTAGGATAGAAAGAAAGAAACACAAACATACACACACAAATAGGTTCACATACTGTAGCAGACACCTGTCTAGTCTGTGTGAAGATATGATACACTGTTTCATCAGGAAGTTGGTTCACGTGGGATGATCCAATGCTATCTCATGGCAATTTATAACTTTTTGATTTATTGGTAATTCCTATGAATTCGTATCTCATTCATACAATTTTATAAAATTGCTTATCCCCCAGTGACAGTTGGGTTTAGGGGTTGGGTACCTGCAAAAGACAGTCTGTTCAGTCTGACAGTCTGAAATATGTGAATGAGTGAGTGAGTGAGTGAGTTGAGGTAGTGTGTATGGGGATGTTTTTTGTCTGATGGATGAATATAGTCTGAATACCCATTCATTTCCTATGGAGGCCACTTTTGACCGGGAACACCACAGGTGTAACAAGGTTGATTAAAACACTCAAAATTGAATGAAAGAGGTGATCATCACTTTTATATGTTCAAGTGCAGAAATGTGACAATTTTTATTTTAAAATACCAAAACTGATATTTCACTGTCATTTAGCTTAAATTAGATTCTGTTATTATATTCTTATTAATGTATATTTTCAGATGGCTATGTAAACTTTAAAGCTCACCTCAGTTTCCCTTCGGAAGGGGAACTTCAATGCTATGTGGAAACTTCCACTATGGGGATTTCATTCAGAAAGCCAATCATCTAAAAGAGTATGTAAACGGGCCAATGAAATGCCAATGAGTTGGCAGCTTCAGCTTGCGCACCTGATGCTCGTTGCAATTAACTTGCTATAAGAGCACATGTGCGAGCAAAGCCAAAGCATCATTTTCACTTCAGAGACTTCAACAGCCTTCTGAGAGAGTCGATGAGGGTTCCTCCAGCTGAGTTTCAGACAGAGAGTGAACGAGAGCGATCTCCCGGTCCAGAGTGTGTGACACGCAGCGGCAGATGGTCGAGCTGGGTTTCTCCCTTGCCTGGCGTCCTTTGGGTCCGGTCCTCCAGAGCGATATGTATTGTTGCGAATTTCCTAAAAGAGCAACACGGTCGTGCAGCGTGTCTTTTTCAAGACGTCGCTCCGAGTGTGCGTTTCTGGATGCGGTGGTTTCCTGTCCTCGGATGATGGGCACGAGCACTGCGTTACATGTCTGGGGGTCCAGCATGTTAATGCGGTGCTTGTGGGCAGTGCATGCCATCACTGCGGTGGCATGTCTGTTGCGCAGTTAAGATCGCGGCTCGCTCTTGCAAAAGAGCCACCCACCCCAGTTGTCCCCCGCTCCGCGGTGGGCACTCGGGCAGATCTGAGGGTTACAGTGGGAGTAAATCTGCCGCCCTCGGGCTTGTGGACCTCTCACTCCTCCACGCGCTCCATCCAAGCTTTGAGTGAGAGAAGCGCTCCATCCTCGGATGGCCGCCCTCTCACTTGATGACACCGAGGCTCAGATGTCCACCGCTGCATCGGAGTTTGGGCTGTCATGGTCTGATGAAGGATCCCCCCACCCTCCGTTCCCTCCCATCGGGAGCGAGCGCGGCGGCGGCCGATCTTGAAACAGACATGATAACTGTGCTTTCCCGGGCTGTTTCGGTCGTGGGTCTGGAGATGGTTTATACCCCAGCCCCGCGGCCGGACCGACTAGATGGGTGTATGTGGAGGATTAAAAGGCAATACCTTCTAGCCTCCCATCCCTCTCTTCCCGGAAGTGCACAGTGGGCTCACGCAGTCTTGAGGGCACCTTTCTCTGCCTGATCTGCGTGCGCCTCCGCCTCACCACTCTTGATGGTGGAGCAGCCAGGGAGTACGAGTCGATTCCCCAGATTGAGAGTGCCATCACGGGCCCACGTGGTGCCTCCTTCTGCTGGAATTAGCCTCATCTCCCGTCCAAAGCGTGTTGGTTTTCTGCCTCCCGAGCCAGAGCCCACACAGCCGCGGGCCAGACTGCTTCCACCCTGCACGCCAGGGTCCATGCGCGCGCGCTGGCCCAGCTGCACGAGGGTGGTTCTGACCCAGGCTTGTTACAAGCCCCGCACCGCACCCGACTGAGCTCCACGGATCTCAAGTCCGCTGCGTGTGCCCCGGGAAAGACGATGGCCACGTTAGTGGTCCAGGACCGCCACCTCGGGCTAAACCTGGCAAAAATATGCACGGAGTCGACAAAGTTCACTTTCTTGACTCCCCCATATACCAGTCTGGCCCGTTCGGCGACACCGTTGGTGAATTCACCCAGGAATTCACGGCGGTGCAGTCGGAGACGATGGGCCATCCTTCGGCGGGGATGTAAGATCGCTCCCCTCCCGCCGAACCATCCACATCCACTGCTTGTCGCCGAGAGCGCCCGTCTTCGAGTGCTGCTCCGCCCCCGCCTGCGCCTCCAGCCAGCGGCAGCGCCGACCACCTCGCAGGCAACCAGCGCTCCCCGTCCTAGGGCGCCGTTAAGTCCGGATAACGGACCGCGAAGCGCTCTTGAGACGGCCATCTGGAGAAGAGGGAACTTGCTCTCTCCCCGGTGGGGGGCCGGGCTCCTCAGAGAGAGAGCATCTTTCCTTCCCTGGATGTGACAGCCCGAATACTGCCAGTCTGGGACGCGATGAAAAGCCTTCCAGCTCGCAGGATCGGCGCACTTCGCCAGTGGCTCACGGGGTCTGGGAGGACGGTCTCCTTTCTCTCACACCTCCAGCCCTCTCCTCCGGAGTCTGAGTGCAAGGTGAGTAAATCTCTCACCTCCAGCTCTTCCGCGGGACCCCAGCGCTCCCCGGATCAGCACTCCCACTCCGCGCTGCCCCACTGCTGGTACGTCAGCGATTGTAGCGATGCAGTCATTAGCGAGGGCTCTGCCTGCCTGGTTAGCGCAGCCCAGCCCTTTGCGGTGGCTCATACGCACGATCAGACTCGGCTACGCGATTCGATTCGCGAAACGGCCTCCCAAGTTCACGGGGTGTATGTCACCAGGGTCAACCCTGTGCCCGCCCCTGTCTTGTGAGAGAAGGTTGCTGTCCTCCTGGCGAAGGATGCAATCTAACCGATCCCTCCAGCCGAGATGGAGAGCGGGTTTACAGCCTGTACTTCATCGTACCCAAAAGAGCGGTGGGTTACGGCCAATCCTAGATCTGCGCGTTTTGAACCGCTGTCTGCACAAGCTGCCGTTCAAAATGCTTATGCAGAAGCGCATCCTCCTGTGCGTTCATCCTAGGGATTGGTCTGCAGCATAGACCTGAAGGACGCGTACTTCACGTCTCCATACTCCACGCCACTGTCACTTTTCTGCGGTCTGCGTCGAGCGTGCCTGACAGTACAAGTCCTCCCCTTCGGGCTCTCTCTGTATCCGCGGGTCTTCACCAAGCTCGCGGAGGGTGCCCTAGCGCCCCTTCGGCTCGCGGGCATCCGCATACTCAATTATCTCGGCGACTGGCTGTTTTTAGCCCTCTCGCGGGAGTAATTGACTATGTACAGAGACAAGGTGCTCCAGCACCTCCACCTATTGGGGTTTCAGGTCAACCGAGTAAAGAGCAAACTCGCCCCCGTGCAGAGGATCTCTTTTCTCGGGTTGGAGCTGGACTCGGTCACCATGACAGCGCGCCTCTCCGGAGAGCGCGCTCAGCTAATGCTGAACTGTCTGTGAGAGTTCGACAGCAAAATAGTGGTTCCACTGAAATCTTTCAGAGGCTCCTGGAGCATATGACATCCGCAGCCGCTGTACGTGCTCGGATAACTCCATATGAGACCACTTCGGCACTGGCTTCACGATCGAGTCCCCAGACGCGCATGGCACGCGGACACACACAGAGTGACTGTCACTGCGCTGTGTCGCCGCGCCCTCAGCCCCTGGAACGACCCCTCGTTCCTACATTCCTGAGTGCCTCTAGGACAGGCGTCCAGACATATTGTCGTTTTGACAGATGCTTCCAGCACTGGCTGGGGGGCCGTGTGTTGCGGGCATGCAGCTGAAAAAACCCAGTTGCATTGGCATATCAATCGCCTAGAGCTGTTGGCAGTGTTTCTCGCTCTCCGCCATTTTTTACCGGTGCTGGAGCGACAACACGTACTGGTCAGGACAAACAGTACGGCAGCGGGGGCGTATATCAACCGTGTGGGGGGTATCCGCTCTCGCAGCATGTCTCAGCTCGCTCGCCGTCTGCTCCCCCGGAGTCATACGCGGCGCAATCGCTGCATTCCATTTTTTCCCCACCGAGCTCAACCGTGCAGCCCATTCGCGCTCACGGCAGTTTCGCCTGGGAAAATGGAGACTCCACCCCCGACTGTCCAGCTGTTCGGTGCTGCGCCTTTCTCTCTCTAACTCAGAGATTCGTGCGCTCTCGCTTGAGTTCCCCACTTGGCGAACCCTGCAAAGTCCACTGGCTACACAGCTGGCCTCGGGGCGTGTGTAATACGCATTTCTCCAGTGAGCCTACTCGCACAGATACTGTGTAAAGTCAGGGAGGTTGAGGAACAGCTCTCGTATTGCGCCTCTCTGGCCCAATCGGACCTGCTTTCAACTCTCTCCTCGTGATGGCCCCTCCCTGGCACATCCCCTGGGAACAGGGGACAGGCACCGTTTGGCACCCGCGCCCAGATCTATGCTTCACGTACGGTTCATAGATGGAGCGCGGAGGACTTAGGTGACTTACCGATTAGGTGGTTAACACTGTCACTCAGGCTGAGCACCCTCTACGAGGCATGGCCACGCCTGAAGTGGAGTCTATTCGCTGTGTGGTTACCTTTTTCCCCGAGAAGGAAACCCCGAACATGCCAGATCAGAGTGATGCTATCCTCCTTCAGTTGACTGGAGCTAGGCTGTCCCCTCCGCTCTGAGGGGTTGGCGTTACGATCATCCCCGCTCTAAGGATGCGGCGATGGCGGCGCGCTGGGAAGTATCGTCTCATCATCCAGTTCCCAGAGGCGCGAGACATGAATATTAATTTTCCTGTTTCCCTCTCATACCCACTTGGAGATCTCTCTTAGGAGAGGTCTGCTCAATCACTCGACTCAGTATATTTAAGATTTCTGTCCAGGTAGACAGCTCTGCTGGTCGCGTTTGCATCGGCCAAATGGGTGGGTATCTGGAGGCATTTTCGGTCAGCGAAATGTGCCAACGTTTTGGCCCACCTAGGTGCCCTAGGTTCCTACAGCGTTCTTTCAGCCATGTAGTGAACCTGCAAGCGCTGCCCACGGAGGAGGCAGACCCAGCCCATTTATTTGGTCCTTCGCACTTTGCTATTACACGGACCGTACTCAGCTCTTTATCTGTTATGGTGATTGGCAGACGGGAAGTGCCGTATCCAAACAGAGGTTGGAACATACCCACTGAACTCTGAATGCCATCTCCCTCGCTCATCTGAGCCAGGGCGAGCCGCGTCCCCCAAGAGTGAGAGCGCGCTCCTCGAAGCGCGCATCCTTTTGGGCGTTAGCACGCGGCGCCTCTCTAACAGACACTGTAGAGCTGCGGGCTGGGCGACACCTATTAGAAGATTTATTAATCTTGAGGGGAGCAGTGAATGAGAAACTCGGTTAGGTGTTGTAAAACGCTTGCTGCGCCATTCTCTCTAACCCAGAGATACGTGCACTTTTTCGCTCTGTCAGAAAAGTTCCCCGCTGGCAAACCCTGCAGATATTCCTCCGAGGCCCCCAGCACCTGACTCAGCGGAGGAGTCAGGCACTGGCCCGTTACGTTGCTGGTCTGCCCGATGGTCAGCCCGCGTTCTGGGTATAGGTGCCTGCTATGTGCGATCCCCACTAGGCGATCCCATATGCTTATACTGCCACGGTGCAGTCCCCCCTCACAGGCGGACCCGTGTCTTCCCTCACCGCTAACCATCTAATTTTCATATGCTTACTCCCCCTACTCAGGGTTAGTTCATATGCTATTTGCCCCAGTCTCCCCACTTGGGTAGCAGGTGGCCTCCGCAGCGTCCTCCCTATCGGGACTGCACGCATTCCCAACGTACTGTCGTATTAAATTCCTAGAAATTATTCTAGACGCATTTGCGGCTCCCGAAAAATATATCTAAATCCGTAAATCTTCTGTTGAAGTGGGATAAGTAAGGGCCAGGGAACACGTTGGAAGACCGCGCCTCTGGTGACGCAGGTGCGCTCACGCTCCTTTGCCTGGCAAACCTCTCATCGGGGGCGAAGGTAAGGTTCAATCATTATGGCGTTTTCCAAACATTTCCCCATAGTGGAAGTTTCCACATAGCATTGAAGTTCCCCTTCCGAAGGGGAACGCTCTGGATATTAAAGTAACCCCGAGGGGGGGAACGGAAATGCTATGTTCCTTCGCCATAATGATTGCCCCTTAGCTGTTGAGGTGAACGTCTCTTCCGCTAAAAAAATGATGCTTTGGCTTTGCTCGCACATGTGCTCTTATAGCAAGTTAATTGCAACGAGCATCAGGTGCGCAAGCTGAAGCTGCCAACTCATTGGCATTTCATTGGCCCGTTTACATACTCTTTTAGATGATTGGCTTTCTGAATGAAATCCCCATAGTGGAAGTTTCCACATAGCATTTCCGTTCCCCCCCTCGGGGAACGAGGGTTGCTTTAGTAACCAGAGCGTTATCTGTTGTAGATTGTTACCTTATGTTGTTACCAGGGCTTGACATTGTCTTTTTTGATCACCAGCCACTGTGGCTAGTAGTTTCCAACATTACTAGCCACTAGCCATTTTCACTATAGCCACAATTTTGTTGTCGGAAAAATATATTTTATATGCATACATTTGACTCTGGCATGCTTAAATTACTTAGATTTTGTGTTATGTCCACATGCCTCCTTCATTTCACTTTTTGTGTGTTGTGTATCAGTGGTTCCCAAAGTGGGAGTTGGGACCCCCTAGGGGCCGCTGGACAATGACAAGGGGTCGCTTGGTGATTTCCAAAAGTCTAATAAATTTTATTAAACTATTAGAATTACAATATTTTAACCATAACCCACAGAAGATAACAATACTAGTTATTAATAGTATAAAAACAACAATGCAAATGAATTCATGCAAATAAAAAAGCCATCAGCCTTTCAATAATTTTTTTTCATAGGATGTGTGTGTACGTTAGATTAACAACTCAGCATAGCATCAGCTGCAGCAGATTAATATCATAGCACCAGGTTAAACTTTCTGACATCTTTATGTCAATCAAATACATTAAAATTAAATATAGGCCTCAACTGAACACTGAGAATGATCTCTGATTGGCGGTCTCCAAAATTAAACCAAGAATAGACTTGTGCTGTGCCCACCGGTCTCATTAGGTGAAGTTAATATTAAATTAATCTAATTGATAAATGACTATAAAAATGATGTCGTTGTTAGACTATTGCACTTTTTTGTGTTAACAATATGTTCATGTTTATATAGGCCTACTGTTGTGTGCACAACATTTGTATATTTATAACCACCTCCAAGGAACTTAGGGGTCGTGAGTCACTGGCATTGTTATTTTAGAAGTTGCGGGCTGAAAAGTTTGGGAACCCCTGTTGACTTTGCTCAATGATAATGAGCAAATGGGTTGTGGTTTCATAGTGTCAAGTTGCAAATATTTTTTATTTCACATGACTTTTCAGGGCTCAACACTAAAGATTTGCCACATTTTTCTCTAGCCACACCAAAAATAAATACATAAAAAATAAGTAATTCTTAGCTCAAAATAACTAAGCAAAAAAAAAAAAAAAACAGGTGAAAAAACATATCGTGTGTGATAATGAAAGGATGATCACATGCACACAGTTAACGTTAGACCCATTAATAATCTGTTCAAAGAATGGTTAAAGCGAAAGCTATCGCTGCTGCTTAAAAAAGACATTTAAAAAATATCAAGCTCTTGAAAGCAGCAGGACTGTGGGTGCAAAAGCATTGGTTTTGTCCAGTCTGTTTCAAAGAGAACTGATAACACAAGTTGCGTTTCCAGAAAACTACAATTTAAAAATGTATTTTAACCAGCCAAAGTGGCTTGTGGGAGTGGCTATCTAACCCGCCACAGTTCTACTCATATTTGGCGGGTGTTAATGTCAAGACTGGTTGTTACTAAAATGTGTGCTATTGCGCTAATTTAACATTACTGTTTTGGATTTCAGCCCATCAAAACCTTTTTGACTAAATACAATTTTTTGTTTGTTTTGTTATTGTTTGGCTATTGCAATGTCCCTGTTTTGGCTAATGTTTATAACCATCATGGTCAAAAATCAAAAGGCCTTTCATTTAATGTCATTGTGTCAGTCGATTATTTCAGTCCTCCAAAAATGATTTCAGTCAAAACTTTGTATTTGTTTTGATATTTTCCCTAATGTACCCTGACTGCGTTGATCAGTGATGTCAATAATGCTAATTTAATGTCACTGTTTTGGCCAATAAGACCAGCCATCAGTTTGGCCATTTTGACCCCCGAACCATTTTAACGATTATAATTTTTTTTTGTTTACTGTTTTGGTAATGGGTGGCACGGTGGAACAGTAGTTAGCTTTGTTGCTTCACGGCAAGAAGGTCGCTGGTTAAAGTCCCTGCTAGGCCAGCAGGCATTTCTGTGTGGAGTTTGCATGTTCTCGCCTTGTTTGCGTGGGTTTTCTGAATGTCCAGACATGCGGTATAAGTGAATTGGGTAAACAAAACTAAGCCGAAGGAAAATTAATGAATGTTTTTGAAATTTAACAACCCTGTTTCTATCATTTCAGACCGTCAAAGCAATTTCGATATATATACAGTATATATATATATATTCATTCATTTTCTTTTCGGCTTAGTCCCTTTATTTATTAATCCGGGGTCGCCACAGCGGAATGAACCGGCAACTTATCCAGCACATGTTTTTATATATATATATATATATATATATATATATATATATATATATATATATATATATATATAGGCTTGACATTACCTTTTTTGATTACCAGCCACTGCGGCTAGTAGTTTTCCAACATTACTAGCCACTCTGCATTTTCACAAGCCACAATTTTATTGTTGGGAAAATATATTTTATACACATAAATATGACTTTGACATGCTAAAATTACTTGATTTAGATTTTGTGTTATGTCCACTGTCCACATGCTTCCTCTTTCATTTCACTTTTTGTGTCGTGTATGAGCTTGCTCAATAATCATGAGCAAATGGGTCATGGTTTCATAGTATTACAATTTTATTTCACATGAATTTTCAGAGCTAATCTAATGGGAGTTAATCTCCCATTAAAACAATGTTACTTTAAAAAATGTTAATTAAACCATATTAACGCAAAAGAAAGCAGATGAAAAACTGTGTGCAATAATAAAAGGATGATCACCCACACACGGTTAATGGTTAGACCCATTAATAATCTGTTCAAAGAATGGTTAAAGCGAAATCAACCGGTGCTGCTTACAAAAAAAAACTAATCTGGAGCTCTAAAGCAGTAAGACTGGGTGCATGTTCATCACTTTTTGTCTAGTCTATTTGAAAGAGAACCGATCACATCAGTTGTGTTTCCAGGCACGGTTGCTTCACGCAAGGAAACGGGAGCGTGCACGCGTTTTAAACAGTCACGAGCATCACATCATCTGTTAGCGTGAGGGATTATCCTCTCATTCAGTATTCACCTGCTTTCTTTTGCTCGCGCGAACACAATTATTTTTGTCAGTCGTGTTGTTTCTCAATTCTAAGATCGCCTTTGCATGAATATTGGGCCATCGTTATTGTCGAACCCTGCTTTTAAGAATTATTATCCGGGAAAATTATTTTCAACCAGCCAAAGTGGCTAGTGGGAGTGTCTGTCTTACCCGCCACCGCTGAAATCTACCAGCGGTATATAATACAGGCAGTGCAGAATTATTAGGCAAATGAGTATTTTGACCAAAATAGTCAACAGGGTCGCAAGAAGCGTGTGGAAAAACCAAGGCGCAAAATAAACTGAGAACTGAACCATGAACTGAGAAAAGTCAAGCATTCAGCTGCCAAGATGCCACTTGCCACCAGTTTTGCCATATTTCAGAGCTGCAACATCACTGGAGTGCCCAAAAGCACAAGGTGTGCAATACTCAGAGACATGGCCAAAGTAAGAAAGGCTGAAAAACGACCACCACTGAACAAGACACACAAGCTGAAACGTCAAGACTGGGCCAAGAAATATCTCAAGACTGATTTTTCTAAGCTTTTATGGACTGATGAAATGAGTGCGAGTCTTGATGGGCCCGTGGCTGGATTGGTAAAGGGCAGAGAGCTCCAGTCCGACTCAGACGCCAGCAAGGTGGAGGTGGAGAACTGGTTTGGGCTGGTATCATCAAAGATGAGCTTGTGGGGCCTTTTCGGGTTGAGGATGGAGTCAAGCTCAACTCCCAGTCCTACTGCCAGGTTCTGGAAGACACCTTCAAGCAGTGGTACAGGAAGAAGTCTGCATCCTTCAAGAAAAACATGATTTTCATGCAGGACAATGCTCCATCACACGCGTCCAAGTACTCCACAGCGTGGCTGGCAAGAAAGGGTCTAAAAGAAGAAAAACTAATGACATGGCGTCCTCGTTCACCTGATCTGAACCCCATAGAGAACCTGTGGTCCATCATCAAATGTGAGATTTACAAGGAGGGAAAACAGTACACCTCTCTGAACAGTGTCTGGGAGGCTGTGGTTGCTGCTGCACGCAATGTTGATGGTGAACAGATCAAAACAGACAGAATCCATGGATGGCAGGCTTTTGAGTGTCCTTGCAAAGAAAGGTGGCTATATTGGTCCCTGATTTGTTTTTGTTTTGTTTTTGAATGTCAGAAATGTATATTTGTGAATGTTTAGATGTTATATTGGTTTCACTGGTGAAAATAAATAATTGAAATGGGTATATATTTGTTTTTTGTTAAGTTGCCTAATAATTATGCACAGTAATAGTAGGGGAAATATGCATAGATTAAGTAGGGGAAAATCTCTCACTTACATGTTACTTTCTGTGTGTGTGACACCTGTCAACACTCCCACAGACAGTCTCACATGCTCTGCAGACAGAGGCGTGCCTTTTTAGGACTTAAATTTGGGTTGTGGCCTGGGTTCTAAACCTCGTAAAACGTCCAGGATTCAAATTTTGCTTTCGCTTTCTAAAGATCGTATGCATTTTTACATCACCTTTTTACTTAAGCCTAGTTTTGCTTGGCTTCGCAACTCACTGCGCGCGCACAATTGTAAGAGCGAGAGAAACAGTAAATAATACTTTTTTAAATCTAAACGACTCAGAAAAACTTTACTATATACCCAAATAGGATAAAATGTTTCCTCCGGGTGCTCCGGTTTCCCCCACAAGTCCAAAGACATGCGGTACAGGTGAATTGGGTAAGCTAAATTGGCCGTATGGGTGTTCCCCTGTGATGGGTTGCAGCTGGAAGGGCATCCGCTGCGTATAACATATGCTGGATAAGTTGGAGGTTCATTCCGTTGTGGCGACCCCAGATTAATAAAGGGACTAAGCAGAAATGAATGAATGAATGAATATATTTCAAACCTGTGGGAAGCACATATAATTCTAATATAATTATTTTTGTTTTTGCTTTTTAATTTAACACGTTTTTCGTTTCGCCCCAGATCCAAAATGTTTTTTGGTTGTCCAATTTATCATCACAGTTTCAGTCATTTATTATTAATATTTCAACCCTCCAAAAACATTTCGGTCAAATCCAAATCTTTACCAACATATCTCTTTTATTTTAGGAGCATATAAAGGTTTAGTGAGGTTTACTAATGTCAAACTCCACAGAAATCAATTGCTAGTCGAGTCTCCCATGTGTAGCTCTATTTGTGATTTCCATCCATGTAGAGTGTTCTAAATCTGTCACTGCTGAGGTCCCACGATGCTTAAGATCCTGCCTTAGAAGCCAGCTGTCTATCTAGGGAGCTGCTAGGTTTCGGAGCACAGCTAATACATCAAAGTAGCAAAGAAAAGCAAACAAATCAGCATTTCCAAAATTAGACTTTTATTGGTCATTTGGGCTGCAATGGGTCATAATATCAACAAGTAATTGCAAACAGAGCCCACAGAACTCTGGACAGCCATCGTTCATTAAAAAGCTGTTAATCATCTTATGGCTGTGAGCCTCGTGAGTGGACTGGCCTCGTACTTTCCATCCTGCTCTTTTAATTGGCCCTCTCTGACGCATCCAGTGATACACACACACGCACGCACGCACACACACACACACACACACACACGGCTCTCTAACAGGCAGCCAGTTATGATGAGGGCTTCAGTCCACCATTAGTTTCGTTCAGACATGAAGATCCAGAAGGATCATTTAGGAGCCTTGAACGTCAGTCAACCTCTTTGATCCATGAAAGTGGCCCGGGGGGAGAAGACAATGGAAATGCAGAATGTAGCAAAAAAAAAGGGTCAACGTGGTCTCCTTGACGAAGCACGTCAAGAGATGAAATCAGAGAACGGGGTCATAAATTGGGCCAAAAGGGGCGAAACCGAAAAGGAATGTGACCTTATGAAAAAGGGAGGATGAAAGCAACGGGTATCTGGACCAAACTTCTGTATCACTTAATCGCTGTAGTCTCCTTCAAGGTGGGCATTTCTTTATTTGTGTGTAAATAAATTTCAGAAAGACTGTTTTATACGGAAAAGATAAAAACATGCAAAAAATTCCTTTTGTCTGTAGTCCAAATTATACATATACAAGTTCTTCACGCCCTGTTCTTCATCGTAGACTACATCAAAAGAGGAGAAACGAAACAAAAAAACTATGTACACACCATTTAATTTACAGTGGAGTAAAAAAATGAAAGAATACCAGGCATGAAAGAATACCAGGATGACTAAGGCAGATGACATTTGAATGCTTTCATTTGCAAAATACTAAATCACTTCAAAAAAAATGCAGAGAGAGAGAGAGAGAAAGAGAGAGAGATAGAAAAAAAAAACAAAAACAAAATGTTCTGCTACCAAATAATAATAATAAAAATGCTCGTCTCCCATTTTGCAACCAGCTGCATAAGTTAACGTTTCGGTGGAAAAAATTGTGAATGTATATATATATATATAGATATATATCTATATATATATAAAAAAACAGGAAAACGTGAAATAAAATGAGAAACTGAAATCTATTTTCTAGCGTACTGTACAAAGCTGTTCTCTCTGTCTAGCCGCTCTCATTCTTTCAAAGTCTTCACCACGTGAGGTGAACGAACAGCGTGATGGTGAAAAATGCAAACAAAAGCATGTCGGAGCGTAAATGTTATAAACAGGCTCACAACGTAAATGAAAAAAAGAATTAAAATAACACTCCAAAACTCTGAGCCACCAAAGCCATTGAACAGTAAAACATCATCAGATCAAATAAACAAAGACCGAAAAAGAAAGAAAAATGTAAAAATGAAAGAAAAAAAATGTACAAAAAGGCACGTAATATCCCAGTGCTTCTGTACTGTGAGATTCAAGTGTAACTTAGCATTCATTTAACGTTCTTGAAGCGTTCCTTCATACGTTTCGTACCGATGATCCTTCAAAACTTAGGCGCAAAAAATCCTGGACTGAACCAAAACTCGGCAGATTCCTTCATTACAACGCAGGGCTTCCGAAAGACCTGGTTTTGTTGCCATTGCTGATCTTCCTTCCAATTTCTTATCTCAGTCTTTATTTCTTGCACTCTCTAGGGTATATTGTTTTCTTCATTGTTTTGATTCTGCACACTGTCCATGTCCCGCGATTTAAAAAAAAAAGTGCCACACTGTTTTTTTGATGTTTTTTGTTTTCTTGTAAATTTTCCTCCTCCTCCGGTTCTTCCTTGTCGTCCAGTGGTCCTGCGGTAATGGTGTAAGCTAGTCGTCGTTACCTCCATACATGTCGGCGAGTTTGCGAAAGCGAGGGCCCCAATCGTTGAGGTAGTCATAGTCCTGGTCTCCTCCGCTGCTGGATGAGTGAAGGGAGCTGAGTGAGCCGGCTGTAGAGCCGCTGCCCTCGTAGTCAAACACCAGCAGGGAGTCATACGGAGGGGCCGTGGGATCGGTGTCGGCTGCCTTGAGACCCTGGGGAACATGACGAGAATGGATGCCGTTTAAAAACAGATATACCACATGCATGTGCTCTAATTTTGCTTGGGGGGGGGGGGGGGCAGGGAGTGCACAACACAAAGTTTAAATAGCAAACACTAGCCCACAAAACGGAATCAAGTCACAACAGATATGCTCCTGACCACTAGGGGGCAGTTGATCTGCGCAAATTGGCACTTGTTTGCATTGATTTTACGGTGTTTCAAATGGGATATATCACCTTCCAAAGTGAACTTTGGAGTGAAAACAATTATAGTCACCATATTGAAGTCTCATTACAGTCTGAATGGCCACTTTGAAGGGCATTTTGGGAAGAAAGATTTCGAAGGGTACAACTGATGGACTCTTCAGGAACCCATGATCCTTTGCACAGCGACAACACAAGTTGTTTGGTTGTTTGAAGGGCTCATCCCTATGCCCTAATCCCTTCAAAGCAGTCACTCCGGAGGGTAAATCCCTCAAAGGGATTAGGGCATAGTGATGAACCCTTCCAAATGGAAAGCTCTGTTTGTGGCCAGTCTGTTTTTTTTTTTTTGTCGCACAGGTAAAGACTGTATATTTAAGTAAAAACTAATTATAAAAATGCAAATTTAATTGTGTTGCTGTTAAGCATTTTATAACACAACTATGGGTGGATTCCATTGGGCTCATCCCTATGCCCTGATCACTTTGGAGGGTCCCTTTGAAGAGCTTAAAGCATAGAAATGAGGCTTTCCGAATTAACTACAGTGTGTGACACCAAACAACTTCCCTGCTCAAATGATAATTTCTTGAAGTGTTTATCAGTTTTCATTACAAAGGGCCCTTTAAAGTGGCCAGTTTTGATCACTTTGGTTTGGATTGACACCAATATGCCGGTCATAATATTTTTTCACTTCAAAGTGCCCTTTGGTGGGCTATATATCCCATTTGGAACAGACCGCACGTCTGTCCAGTGCATAAGTATGCAATAAGCTGGCACAGTTTCCAGAGACAAATCTGCCCACTAGTGGAACAGAGTAGGGGGCTGATCACACTGAACGTGCTTTTTTGCATTGAATGATTTACTAACAGCCTCGAGCATTGTGCGCACTGCTTATGCGCCATGTGCGCCTCGCGTTGTAACCGCCTTCTGCGCCTCGAGTTTTTTCCTTTGCGCGCTGTGCGCTCACAGTTGAAAAAAAGTCAACTCTGAGCGGAAAATGCGTGGTATGTCAGTCGCGTCTGTTTCATTTTCCAATCAAATGAAAGCAGAGGCGGGGTTTCTATTGAGGTGCCTGCAGTGTTTGTGTTGTCAAGACAACAACGGAGAGTTTGAAGATGGAGGAGAGACAACCACAAGTCCGCTGTTTTGAGTTATCCGGAGCTGTATGACTTCACAATTCTTTAATATAAAATATTATTAACTATTAAAATTATATTAATATCAACAGCAACACTCTCGCACAATGCCCAGCTGATTCAGTCGTTGCCTAACGACATAAAAAAAAAAAAAAAAAAAAAAAAAAAAAAAAAATTGCTTCTTTTTTTTCTCGTCAAAAAAAAAGACAGTGAGGTGCGCCTCTTGTTTTTGGAAAGTAAATGCGCTTTCGGTGTGATCGGCCCCTTGGACTGCACAATATATCATTTCAGCATTGGCATAGCAATATGTGCATTTGCAATAGTCACATTGCAGGATCTACAATGTTGAGTTGGGATCATCAATTGAGACTGTACAGTGTTATTTCACATTTGATTGTTTAAATACTGTACCTGAATATCTGACTATTGTTTGACTTTTTAGAAAACCATAGCATTGCTTATTTCACTTTTGTTTTTGCTTTTATTTAAACATTCTTGCAATTTGTTTGATTCACTCCACTACAAAATTATCTCAATCAGTCTAAATTATTGATAGAGCTCATCTGCTGAAATTGTATTCATATCGCAATGTATATCGCAGAAAAATAAAATATCGCAATGTCCAATTTTTTTCAATATCATGCAGCCATAGAACAGAGCATTTCTATTGTGTTATAGCTCGATTTTGTTGTGTTCTGAACTAATTTTTGCTTTTTAAAGGAGTAGTTCACTTCCAGATTGATAGGTCATATTAGCTTCCACTTCCAGTTGATGGTCATTATTGATTTCCCTAGTGTTTGGATACTCCCATTTTTCAAACATGTGAATTTGGGTTTGAAAATAGCGGAGAGTGAGTACACAAAGAAAATTTGTATTTTGGAAGAGATATTGATGCAATTCCTGCGTGTTGTGGACTCGGGTTTGCTTTTTAAATTTCATTGTGTTTAGCACTTCTAGGCCACTGTATGGATGGGATGGAGAAAGAGAAGCCGGGACAAAAGGAGGAGGAGGAGGGGAGATGGGAGGAGAGGGATGCAGGGAGAAGGATTGGGGTCGCCGTGCAAACAGATGCTGGGCTCTGGAATCAGGCGAAAGCGTTTATTTATAAGCGGCTGCGTTCTGGAAACAGCACAGCTAAGCACAGTCTGAGCTCACACAATTAAACAATGAAACACTGAACACTCTGTCAGGACACTGGACGAGAAACAACTAAAGTGAGAAGCGGAAGGAAGGAAGGAGGGAGGGAGGAAGGGGTGACAATGGGAATGAAAGCCATTAAGTAAAAAAGATTGGCTGTACTATTCTCTACCATTCTGTAGTGCATGTGCACAGGTGAATTCAAAATGTGAATGAATACAAAGTGCATTGTGAACATTATTTCCTATTCTATGTGTGGGAATGTATCCCAGGTCTGCAGGGTTACAGTACATGCCAACAATTACAATGTGGTCCCAACATACTATATATCTTTCGATTTTAACCTCTTGAGAAGATTGACCTATACATTTAATTATAAACGATGCAAATAATGTATTAGGATTTATTTATGCATACAATCAATCAACAACCCTGGAGATCACAAAAGTGCTGTATTTAATGGTTTATTATTGATAAAAATGTATCTTCCTATGGAGAAAATGTCTATTTTTTCCTTCAAAAGGAAGATAAGTACTATTAAGTGTACAACTGCGACTATACAAATAAAAATGTGACAGGCATGGATATTCTATAGACTAGAACACTTCAATCTACATAATGTTTTTGCACATCCTAGTGACATTCAAATGTTTTCTCTCTACTCATTTCCGTAGCACATGATTCCAAAATGTCAAGTCAAAACACAACCGAAATGCTCCTGATCACTAGGGGCAGTTGATCTGCGGAAATTGGCAATTGCTTGCATAGGTTTTACGGTGTGTTCCAAATGGGATATATCACCCTCCAAAGTGCACTTCAGAATGAAAACAGTTATGGTCAACATATTGAAGTGTCACAACCTTTTTTGCACATCCTAGTGACATTCAAACGTTTTCTTCAACTAATTTTTGTAGTTCATCAAACAACAAAATACGAGTTCAATTTTAAGGTTGAAACTGCCTCTGGTGCCCAGCAGTGCAGTCTAGGTAGGCAGTTCACTTGGTGTTGATACACTGCCATATTATACAAATAAAGTTATACCCTTGGCATAACACTGTCCAGACGGAGTGCTAACATAGACTAAACACCATATAGAGACATTCAGTTGACACAGTTCTGAAGTCGACTGTCCAAACAAATCTTTCTCCAGCCATAAAACGATTATAAACAAATCTTGTAAGTGTCAATTTCTGGAAGTTTAAAAAGGAACAAAATCCTAGTGACAAGGTTTCTTTAAAATACAGTTGGGTCGAAACGATTGGCAAATGCAAAGCATGTCAGTCTTTTAAGTAAGGCTGCTTACATTTAGCTGTAATGTTTAATTCATTGGCTGATTTAAGCAGTTTTTCGCTAATCTCGCGCTGCTCGGAGCCTGTGAGGTCTGTGTAGGAGGGATGCGGATCCACAGACTGTAGCATGAGATATTGAATCTCAGAGTCTGGCTAATGATCAGCAAAACTAAAAGGACCTCAGTCCAATTAACCAATCAATCACCATTACGGCTTATCACTGGTGCCATCGAGCCATTTTATATGGAGAGATGGAGACTCAACATACCTCGTGGATGAACTCTCCTATGTCTCCGGGATGGGGAGCGGCTGAGCGGATGGGGTAGTTGGGCTCCGAGTGCATCGGTCGCTCGTCCAGCCGGCGGATCCCGACAGGCTTGATCATGTCTGGCTCCAGAGTATCAGGCTGCTGCAGCTGGCTCAGATCATAGTCCTGAAGAGACACAGATAGCAGGAAGAGACAGTCACAAACTGGGTTAGGCGGCTGCGCAAAGCTCTTCATTTTTTGGAAACAACAACTGTTTTAACCGTAGTAATTTAAACTCACTTTGTTTGATAAAAGGGTCAATGATGAAAAGATTTGATGTACTAAGAAAGCTATTTATGTATATTTATATTCATCACATTTCTGTATATTTATATGTATCATATTTACTTAAAAATAAAAATATTCTGAGCTGTACTTAAAAACAAGAAAATATATACATAATACAATTCTGTAATATTTAAAAAAATTAAATTAAGTTAGGGTCTGCTCTAGTATTTAGACTGTTGTTCTATAAATATGCCAAATTTGATTTATTATTATAGAATTTATAATATTACTATGCTAAAAATGTATATAAAAACAATGTTTGAATGAATGAATGAATAAATAAATGCTGTATAACACTTCCCAGTTGGCACACAACATCATAAGACGGTAATATTAGGTTAGGTTTAGATCATGACGTCAGGTGGCCAAAATTCAATGTCTAGTCAGCATCTAAGGACAACGTTATTTTGATGTCCAATAACAACATCAAATTACGATGATTTTAGGTTGTGTTGGTTTAATAGATGTCATAGTGGTAATGTCCACACAACGCCAAAGTGTAACATGATTAGATGTTGATATTTAGTTGATTTTAGGTTGGACATTGACGTCAGCCTGACGTTGGGTTCTAACATCAACCTGATTTTCATTTCCAAACAAAATCCAACGTCCTCATGACGTTGGGGTACAACATCAATCTGACGTCCTGTTGATGTCCTGTGCCTGCAGGGTTGTTTTCATGCTTTATGCTTTTGATCTTTGACCAATAAAGGATATTCATGTGGCTAAATATGATAAAATCTTCTTCTGGGAAATCTGAAAACAACCAACATTCCAAAACCCTTTTATAGACAAGCATCTATATAATCACAATAAGTCTATATAATCAAACTTTTTGGGGAATCCTGAGTAGACTCAAATGTATGATTTACATGTGTCCAACTGTATTGGCAGAGAATCAATCATTTCAATATACGCTTTAAATATTTAAAAATACAACTGGAGGCAAACATGACTATAAGTAGGCAGCTCACTTAGTTTTTCAACACTGTCAAATTCATTCATTCATTTTCCTTCAGCTTAGTCTCTGATTTATCAGAGGTCACCACAGCATATGTTTTACACATATGTTAGTAGTAGCTAAACACTGTCAAATTATATGAAACAAAAACAAAAGTCATTAATTTAATCATTCATTTACTGTAGGCTAGTGTGCAGTCATCCATAGAGTTCAATCAAACAGTCCAATTGCCACTTCAATGTGAAATAAGCAAAACTAAACTTTTGTATGGACACAGACACTAATCTGTAACTGACTGCACTAATTGGTGGGTCCACTAGGTGGTTGCACTCACAGCTGGGCCATTGCTTTCAAGAATTAGTTGAAGAAGAGGGAACAAATAAGGTAAACAAATGTAGAAAAAACTCAAACTAATTATGCAGAATATACTTGCATTTTTCAAGGCAACTTTGAAAAATGACATGTCTGTAAATGCACATGTCCATGGAGTATTCCTCTGAAAAGCTACAATAATTGGCTATGCGCAAGATGCAGATGGAAAAAACAAAACAAAACAAAAACAGAGTACCCGAGGCTTAAGTACATTACTAATGGGTTGTCTTAGATTTAATGCTTTAATTAAAATCTTAAAATGCCAAATGGCTCCTGTGGGAGTTAGGTGTAGAAGATAGAAGAAAATATCATTAACTCGTATGAAAAAAACACAAAATAATATCCAAAATGATAAATCGGAAAACGTGAGAGCATTTTTGTGTGTGTGTGTGTATGTGTGAGTCACAAAAACAAAGTTTGGCTCGAATGCAAATCTGCACGTCTCGCACATACAGCAGGCAAAGCAGGAACTGTTTCATCAATTTAAAATTAGTCACTAACATGTTATGACTTATAATTCGGCGTTACTTACGAAATGAGTTATTGAGATTTCAAACCACACCACCACGTAGCTCATTTTTAAATTTAATGATTGACTAAAATGGAACTTTTTAACAGCTTTTTGTTAAACAGGCTAGATTGCATTAAGTTATTCAGCAGCAGCAGCAGCAATATAAAAAAAAGCACATGTACCTGGTCTTCCTCTCCGCCGCCCTCCTCGTCGTATTTAAGTATGTTGTCTCGCACATCGTCCTCTGGATCGATCAGCAGCTGCTTGGCCTGTCTCTCTTTATCCCGTCTCTTCATCCACATCACAAACATCAACACCAGCACTGCAGAGAGGCAGAAAGTGAGAGAAAGATCAATATAAAAGCAGCAAAATGACTTGAGATCAGATGGTTTAAGGTGCAGCGTGCCATTTTTAGCACCACCAACTGAAACTTCTAAGTTAAGTGACCTTATGTGAAAACTACATGCATACTATTCTGCTTTTCTGACATTATTTAATTTGAGATATTTAATCTGCTGTGTAAATTGGTTAATTACAGAAGTAACATGATTTAAAACTGCAGAGACGGTCCAGGAGCTAATGTTTCCAAGTCACAAATTTGATTTCAATGAAAAAACAGGTTTACACAACATGTGTTCTAGAACTAAATTGTCAGTTCCACAGAAATTTTGAGTAAATGGAAGTTAAAGCCATATGGAAAACTACTGTGGATGTTTATTTAATGTAATACTTTACTAAGACAAAACATTCTGAAAAAATGGCATTGCTTAATTTTGTGAGCAATATTATTTTTCGTTTTAATGACAGGTTATACTGTAGCTCTACTAGAGCTGCATGATATTGGAAAAAACTGACATTGCGATATTTAGTTTTTTAGTGATATATATTGAGATATGAATACAATTTCACCAGATGGCTTAAATAGCTTCATCTGAAAAAAAAAAACAAATCTTAAATTTAGATTGATTTGTGTGATTTTGTATGGTTGTGAATCAAAAATAAAATTATTGAACAAATTCCAAGCAAAAATAATTACAATAGGGCAAAGAAAAAAGTCAAATAAACAGCGCTATGTGGTTTTCGGAGGGTCAAACAGTATTCAGGTGCAGAAATTGAAAATAACACTGTGCAGTCTTCATTGTATGAAAAATTCAGTTAAATAAATCTTCATTAAAGTTACAAATGTTGTACATTTTTGTGGCTGAATGCTTTAAATTCTCTTAAAATGCCTTTAAAACACATGCAAATGATAACGATTCACTCTGTTATGCTTATATTTTGCAACGACTCCACAAATCTTGAGTATTCTCAATTGTTCTGCTGATAATCCCTCAACATTGCATATCCTGCAGACACACACATTGCGATATCGATGCTGAAACAATATATTGTACAGCCCTAAGCTCTACCATTATATAAAAACCTACAGGCAAATAAGTATAGCATGGTCACAGATTAATAAAAGTGTTCCTACGACTTACTTATAATTTACTAACACATTTCACTAATTTGTTCCTTCATTTTAAGTAAATTGTGTGGACAATGTAATAGTTTGTTCCCTCATTTCACATAATCGAGGCCATGTTGCAATAATTTGCTCATGTGTTGCAATTAAATCAAATTAGTTCATCGTGGCCAAACAAACAAGCAAATTAATTCATAATGCACGGGTCACAATTTAGCTACATGTAAACAAGTATGAGTAAACAAACTGGTGGCTACTATTTACTATAATGAGAGATTTATTTTTATTTTATTTTGAATTCACAGCAGTACATATCCTTTTTTTTGCCTAAATGAATTATTTATTCAAATATTTGAGACAAATTACGTTCAAATTTTTTTAGGCAACTAATTTGATAGATTGGTTTCCATTTCAGCTTGTGTTTATGTATTTGAACAGAATAAAACAAGTATTCACATCAATTAAGCTCTATCCTTATAATTAAGCTTATTTAATCCTTTCTGGTCCCATCTACCATTTCAACATGTAAAATATCTGTGTGAAAACCACATTCACCGGCCACTTTATTAGGTACACTTTACTAGTACCAGGTTGGACCACATTTTGCCTTCAGGCCTGCCTTAATCCTTCGTGGCATAGATTCAACAAGGTACTGAAAATATTCCTCAGAGATTTGGTCTATATTGACATCATAGCATCACCCCTGTAAACCCTAGAAAGGGTTGTGCGTGAAAATCCCAGTAGATCAGCAGTTTCTGAAATACTGAAATACAGCCCGTCTAGCACCATCAACCATGCCACGTTCAAAGTCACTTAAATCACCTTTCTTCCCTATTCTGATACTCGGTTTGAAGTACAGCAAATCATCTTGACCATGTCTACATACCTAAATGCATTGAGTTGCTACCGTGTCATTTTTAGAAATGAGAAATTCGCGTCAACGAGCAGTTGGACAGGTGTACCTTATAAAGTGGCCAGTAAGTTTATATTTGCACTCAGCCAAGAAATAAAAGAAAGGCGTCATTTGATTTTGATTCAACTGATAACATTGACGCAAGAGAACAGAGCTGCTCCTATCATTTCTACAACAGTGTCAACTATGAAGTCTTCATTGTGACCATATCACCACCAAAAGCAGATCACATGTGCTCAGCAGAAATGTGACCGACTGATAAGAACTCAACTCCACTGCCCGGAAGAAAGAATCTTACCCAGCAGAATGATGATGCAGATAAGTATAGCGATGATGGCTCCAGTGCCTAGCCCGGCTGCCATGATGCGCTCCATGTCCACGCAGTCACCGTGATGATCGCACTGGCACACTTTAATGCGCAGGTACGTGGTGTTAGACATGGGCAGGTTACCCGAGTCTGTGATGCTGATGGGCAGCTCATAAATGCCACTTTCCAGATAACTAATCTTCAGACTCAGCTGAGCATGATCGCCTACAAACCAAACACAAATCATTTTATTTTTAAGGGAACAATTGAGTGATCTGAACAATCTTTTGAGATAGCAGTGTGACGTACCACTGATTCGGGTCAGTGTCCAGTTCCTCCGGATGTCTGAGGGCCGGTTGGGCAGTTCGAAAGCATAGGGTCCAGCGTTGGGATTGAGATCTCCATCTACTGCTGTGATATTAATTGCGTTGGGTTCGGGACGTTCACACACTTCTGCTTCTTGAGGGAATACGCGAGGTGCGTTATCGTTTATGTCCAACAAGTAAATCTGCAGTGTTCCAGTCCCACTTGCACGGGGCACGCCTGTGGATGGACAAAAAGAGACAAAAAATATCAATAAACCTCTTTTTATGAATCAAATTTGGATTGTAAACACTGTTTTCATCTGAAAATGTAACCTATGTGATTCTAAAAGTGCCCCTAATATGCTTTTTTCATGTTGTTACCTATTATGTAGAGTGTACATAAACTGACATTGCAATATTTTATTTTTTTTCTGTGATACATATTGCGATATTGAGTATAATCTTAACAGATGAAATGAATAGCTCTATTTGGAAAGAATGATAATTTTGGATGATAATCGGATGACTTTGTAGTGGAGCGCATCTGCATTAAATGCAATCAACCAAATCACAAGCAATGATAAAAACAGTAAAGCTTTATGGATTTTCTGGGAGTCTAACAGTATTCAGGCACACTAATAATTAAATGTGAAATAATTAACAATTATAATTTATTATAAATGATAAACTTGCAAATTTTATTTAACTGATAACATTTTTGTTAATTTAAATGCATTTTATGTTAAGTAACAATATAATTATTCTATTTCTAAAGGTTTTTTGTAGAAAGACCTATTCTAAACAGCTTGAAACAAGCTGTCGGTAATTTCAGCTTTACCTCCTGTTAAACATATGTAGATTTGCAAAACATCTGCACAATTCCTATGGTTATAAGTAGTTATCAAACCTAAACAAAATTTTTAGTTGAGGTCTAGTAAGAGTTTAATTTGCATTGTCGATGCGTTAAGAACCCAACGTTACAGTTAAGGTATGTAGAATCTGCATTTGTCATTACTGAAACAGAGCGCTCTGATTGGCTGTTTAGCTATGAATCATTGTTCACATGCAGCAATATGGTCCAGATCGGACCAGGCGTAGCTGACGTGAGGCAACAAGACAGTTAGTTTTAGGGTGCTTTCACACTTGGTTCAATTGCCTGGACCGTACCCAAGTTCGATTGTCCCCCCTTGCCACCTTCTCGGTTGGTTTGTGTTCACACTGTCTTTTTTCCTTCTGAACCCCGGTACGCTTGCGTCATAGAGCTGCTGTTTTGTTGACGGCTGTTGGTAGGTGACAGTCACGAAAGCAAAGCGCCAAAATGGAGACTTCCGCACATCGCGGTCGATTTGCTTTTACTGAATCATAAGTTTTGGACATACAGAAAGCGACTCGCGTCTGTCTGCTGCAAAAATATTATAAACATTCAGAACATCACACAGTGTCTGCAGAAGCTGTTTCTGGAGGAGACAAGCAGACATCACTGTGTATCACTGAGCTTGGCTCAGTCCCGCTAAAGGTACAATACGTGGCGCACACACACACGAATGAACGTTATGAAAACGATAGTTTGTTGTACAGTTGCCGGTTCACTTCCGCTATTTGGTACGATTGCATTCATACCAGAAGTGAACCGTACCAGAGTTCGCATGAACCGTACCCCAGACCACCTCTTTCAGGCGGACTCGGGTACGGTTCACGGGTGCGCACCCGAGTTCAGAAGACACGTTCACACTAGCTAAACGTACCGTACTATGACGTCAAACGAACCCGGGTGCGGACCAAAAGTGCTAGTGTGAAAGCACCCTTAGTCACCGCTGGTTCTTTGACATCTGCTTGGTGTATTTGAAAGTGCTAGGGAAACCAAATATGGTTATGGGTGAAATAAAAAGTTCTGAAATAAGCTGTAGAACAATCACAACAGATTGAAACCATCTGACAAATCAGAGCAGAGTACACAAACAAAAAGCAGGGTTTTTTAAGAGACCAGATACTTGAACAAACTGTTTTAGACACTTTAAGAAAAGACACGTTGCTGCAATGTTTATTATGAAAAAGTCAAGTTCGTTTTTGACCTTGGATTGACGTAACCCTATTACAGGAGTCCTCCAAAATGACTAGCTTTTAAAATAATAAGCATAATCAGGGATGCAACAAAAGAAGAAATGACAGAAGAGTGAATTGACAGAAGATTGAAACTGACAGAAACTGATCATTCCATATAGCACTTGCTGTTGTGTGTGTGTGTGTGCGTGTGCAATATGCATCTCAACTAAGCACATTTTGTAGGCGTGACATCTGAGCTGGAGACTAATAGTTAAAAACTGAAAATACAGACAAACGACAGGAGTTAACGACTTTAAGTTCCTCTCATCTGAGTTTCTGGGCATGATAATTCATTTATAAACCCTAATGCACGCTCTATAGGATCCAATCAACCTGCCCACGTCCATGAAATAACTGAGAACGAGAGCCCTTCTAACCACCACAGACTGGACCATCACCGCTTGGAAAAGAGCTTTAGTTTCTTTCTCAACAAGAGTAACAAGACCTTTCGACTTCACTGATCTTTAAACAAAGAACAAGAGACGGGCAGAGCTCCGCAGCAGGCTGAAAGAGCGGCCACTTTCTGTTCTACCCAGTTGGCATTCCCAACACATTTATTAATCCGTTCCAGCCCTGAAAACAACTAAATCAAGTACGACTAAGTATCCTTAATTTATTGAATCAGGTGTGCGAATCAGCATTGAACTCGATGCGAATAGGCTTTTTTGTGAGAAAGGGAGCCGATCAACAGCTTGTCGCACACAAAGATTCGACTGAATTGAGACAGACATCCATTGTGAAAGCTAAGTCAGTATTGTGTATTTGCACACTGTCTGTGTTGTTTTAGTACTTCATTCACAAATGTTTTGTTTGGCATACAACCCATGACGGTTCAACTATATGAACTGTCATCAATGACCTCGCGCTGGTGGTGCAGTATTTTTGCTGACTTTTGCTAAATAAACAGTTTAAGATCAAATTAACGTTGTATTTTAACTGTACATAATGGTTATCTGAGGACTGCTTCACTTTATTTTCCTATTATTTTAAATTTACTGTGGGTTAAAAGATCTACATAATATGAACACAATATATAATAAAATATTATATAAAATAAAATATATAAAATATAAAATATTTAATATAAAATATATAAAAAAAAAAAAAAAATATATAAATATATATATATATATATATATATATATATATATATATATATATATATATATATATATATATATATATATATATATATATACACACACTCAAAAAATCCAATAAAAATTTATTCTGTCAGAATTTCATCAAAATACCTCCAACTTTAATTATATTTTGTAATTAGATGGCAAATAGATGAATGTTTTCCATCTCACTTGATCTATATCACCGCATTACCTTGTTAAACAATGATAACCCAAATATTGACAGAGCGCTTCAATTTTAGAAATAAAGAAACTTTTACATATCGGAGTCATTAATTGCCGTGCGATCTGTCGGACAGTGCGATGGGTGCGTGGTGCATCTTCTTGGCTCAGTACCATGTCTTTGACAGTGGTGATATTCTCAACTGAACGGGCGGTGCATGGACGACCACTCCCCACCACATGACATACTGATCCAGTGCGATCACCAACAAGTAAACCAATCCACCTTTTGTCTAGTTTTAAGTTGGATATTCACAAAGAAAACATGAAGCCTTGTAGCCTTTCAGTTCTCGTAAACCTTTGGTAGAACTCTAATCTTCATTTGAAAACACAATTTTTATTTAAGCCTCACGCAGCCCGATCGGGCGACTGTTTGTCAACTGCGTGCAAATACAGTTTTGGGGTGCTAATTAGCTAATGGGGTGCACCAGTTAGCGCGGTTCGTTTGGCATATGTGAATCCCGCAATCGCACGCGGATTCGCGCCAAATCAATCGGTCAGAGACTGCCTGAATGAGGTGGTCTAGGCTTGATTGAAACGAACTCTGGAGCGGATCAATTGTAGTGTGAAAGCAAAACGATACAACGAACTAACAAACCATATAGCCACCTATACGGCAATATGAAGAGAGAAATATGAGTATGGTAGGATGTTATTCCTACCAGCAAATGTGCATTTCATGTCGAATATGAAAGAGAAAGCATGCTGAAACATTATCGAGTGCTGTTTATCTATTAGGAAAATTGACAGAAATTACCATCTGATCATTTTTTACATATTTTAATCTTATAATATTTTGTATTAGGCTTATTTTTTTGTACATTTCTGCATTGAAAGCTCGAAAGAAAGATTAACATTGATCTGCTTCATGATCTGACTGCAGTCTCGCTTCATCTGTTATTTCTCTCTATAATTTAAGCCTATAATTCATAATTCTAGCCAATGTTTTTTTTTTATAGATTGATTAATTTAATAGACAGATTTTTACAAAACTTGACAACTGAAATGTCACAATGTATGAGAAAGTCTTACCTCTGATTTACATTTTCGCTATATATAATCAAGTTTAGTTATATTTATTGTAATTTTTTAAATTGTCAGTTGTATTTAAAGAAAAGTTATGCTGAATAAAATGTGTATGTATTACAATTAAGTTTGGATTTTGACATTATTTAAAATATGTGGCTAAGAAATAGCTATTATCTTTTTTTTTTGGTGGGACCAGTGAAAATGTTGGCAGAGCAAGTAAAAATCTGTATCACTTGCCTGATCAGACTAGTAGAAAAAATACTTAGCGTTGAACCCTGTATATATATATATATATATATATATATATATATATATATATATATATATATATATATATATATATATATATATTTATATATATATATATATATTCATTCATTCATTCATTTTCTTGTCAGCTTTGTCCCTTGCGGGGTCGCCACAGCGGAATGAACCGCCAACTTATCCAGCACGATTTTACGCAGCGGATGCCCTTCCAGCCGCAACCCATCTCTGGGAACTTCCACACACACATTCACACTCATACACTATGGACAATTTAGCTTACCCAATTCACCTGTACTGCATGTCTTTGGACTGTGGGGGAAACCGGAGCACCCGGAGGAAACCCACGCGAACCCAGGGAGAACATGCAAACTCCACACAGAAACGCCAACTGACCCAGCCCAGCCGAGGTTCGAACCTGCGACCCAGCGACGTTCTTGCTGTGAGGCAACAGCACTACCTACTGCGCCACTGGGTTGCCTATATATATATATATATATATATATATATATATATATATATATATATATATATATATATATATATATATATATATATATATATATATATATATATATATATATATATATATATATATATATATATATATATATATAATTTTATTTATTTATTTTGCAGCCATATAACTGAAATACTGTCTGTGAATGTTTGTTGAAACTATGGTTTTGAAAAACAGTGAATTGTTCAATTATGTTGGTAATGTTGGAATGTGTGAGTATATTTGGCTAACAATGCTTTTGGGACAAGTAGCCGGGGTTGGTTCTGAGTGATTTGTTGTAGCGGATGCAGTAGACTTCAACAATATAAAATACTTTTCCGCAACTGTACAGTTTTATTGTGTCATGAAACCATAAAAATGCAGGAAGTGCGATTTACTGCAGCACACAGCTGGATACAACACTCTTCTCCATCATTTCAGAAATTACAGCTGCAGTGATCACTAGAAAATGCACAATTGAGTTAACTTCGAAACAAAGCAATAAAACGTACACCATCTTTTCTGCGCAATTATAATTGTCCATGCAAATAACGTAGAGCTTGTGCAAATGCTGCTGATCTATAATAAGCCCAATTTACATAGAAAGGAGGTGTGTTTGTGCTAAAAACAATGCCTTCATTTACATTCCGTGCATTGCTATTTCAGTGCATTTAGCGTGTGCTGAAACTGGATTACAGGTGGGTTTTGTGCTGAAATATCGTATTCGAAAACGGCACAACTGCTTAGTGAGTGTTTCTGGAGACAAGCTTTCAAATTTACAGCGTGTGTGTGTGTGAGAGAGGGGGGTTGTTTCACAGCTCTGATGCAGCGAGAATGTTAAACACGGCAGCAGAATAGCGGCCTAGCAGACTTCTGTAGACTCTTTCACACAGCGGGTAGTGCATGTGCATATGTGTGTGTTAGAAAGAAGAGCTGCTTCAAAGAGCCACCCAGGGAAAGTGAACACGTAGACGTTGAGAATGAGTTTGCATTTGTCATTGGTGTGATCATTAAGCATGGATGTGTGGGCATGGGTATATTTCTGAGTCTCTTCGGTTGCAGTTCCACCCTAGAGCTAAAATCAATGGAATCACTCAATCACTCAATCTCAACTGCTTATGCATACACACACACACAACGTTGCTCTTACCATTGTCTGAGGCCATGAATGTGGCGTTGTAAAGGTTATTTTTCACATAAGGAGATTCTCGGTCCAGAACGGCAATGGTGGAAATTCGTCCGTTGTTTGGGTCGATCTCCAGCCAGTTGGCGGGGTCGTATAATTTAGAGTAACTTTAAAACACAAACACACAAAAAGAGGTGGTTAATGTTTACATTTTCACACAATGGCTATATGTGGAGTAGCCTACTTTTATATTGGTCTACTACTTATTTAGCATGTATAGAATATCTGCCAAAATGAAACGAACAGTGCGTTGAGGATTTACATTCAACATATATATATATATATATATATATATATATATATATATATATATATATATATATACACTATTATATTTATATTACATGCAAACAAATAAAAAATATTAATAAGTGCTATAATAGTCTTTTAATAATACAAATGAGTGTTATATATAAAAATGTCATTTATCAATAATCATCCTTCTGTCTATAATAATAACTAGAAATCTTTTGTTAAATAAAACATTGAAAATAATTAGATCATGTGACAACATTATTTCATATTAGTTTTAATATTGTAAACTGTGAATAGTTTGTGAAAATGCATTAAACTTCCAAAAATGCTTTCCATCTCTAGGAACCATGTGTATAGATGCAGATGTGTGTGCTTTAATACCTAATAGTCTGCTGCATATATCTGTCTGGATCATGAGCTGTAAAAGTCGTTAGCATCGACCACTGTGGAAGACCCTCCTCTAGTTTGATCTGTTTGGGGTTGGGGTCAAAGTTGGGGCTTTCGTTCACATCGATGACGCGGATGGACACAGTGGCTGTAGACTGGCGGGTGCGATGGATTCCACTCGCTAGTGGCACCTCATTGTCAGCGACAACAGTCAGCATGAATGATCGATTCATCTCGAAATCAACTGGCTGTACACAAGAACACACAAGCAGACACAAAATCAAGTTAACTCCGCTTCGCAATCTGTTAGGGGAAAGAATCGAAATGATACAATGAATGAATTGTGTTGCAATTAAATACACATAGGAGAAATGTTTGAATAATAATTAATGAATAACTCATTTTCAATTAAGAGACATATAAACCATTAACTCTGCTGAACAGCAGGTGGAAGCTGTTTCCATGGAGACCGTTTTTTGCTCTGCATTTGAACCCGTGCCTATGGGACTCTAGCGAATAGCAACGCAACCCAATTACGGCATTTATACAACAATTAGTTCCGGTCTACAAATCTGATTGGCCAAGCAGAGTTCTGCAACGTCACAGACAAGAGTATTGATGCGTCCCGATTGCTATCTATTATTACTAAAGACACTTATTTTGTGAAGGAGAAATCCATACTTTTGAATGTGTAACAAAAGAGCAAGCAAGCTTTGAGACATACAGTACAACGTCATCATTAAAAGACTGTTCTGTTGTTTTCTACCATACTGGAGATGAAGTGGCTTGTTATATTATCATTTGTGTGTCTTTCATGCAGAGAAAGCTCCTCATGTGTTTACATGATGCATTTATAAGTAAATGACCAAATGTGCATATAATAGTTCATGATGTTGTTGCAGATTAAATATAACACAGATAATTGATCATTCATACCTAAGCCTCTACATTTAGCAATATTTATAGTTGTTAACATGTTGCCTGTGTTTACAATTATAATCAAATTCGGGTCCAATGCACAATGCATTGTGGGTAATATTGGTTGTAAAAGTGTGCATGAGACTACACTTTGGATTTATACTAGAAATAGTAGTTCATCTGGCTAACATTAGAACACTCTTTAAAACATATCCACTCTAACCCCCATTAAAACTTCCCTGACTTTTCCCTGATTTTCAATTATTAAAAAGATGAATTTCCATGATCTATCCACTTTCTCTTTCGCATTTGTATTGTAACTTAAACGTGTCAACATTCCCAGTCTTAATCACTTCCATTCATTTTAAGCAAAACAAATCAACTTATGCTGTTTAATGTTGAAGAAATCATGTTATTTTGGATGACAAGTGGGAAAGGAATAAAATAAAACAAAAAACACAGACTAACTATAACAATACATGATTTAAAAAATATTTTACAGAATAATTACATGTTGATAAAACGGCAAACAAAAATCCATGATATTCCATGACTTGAACCAAAAAAATATATAAAACTCCCTGACTTTCAATGTGTGGAATAGACCTTTTAAGATTCCATGGTATTGCCAAAATCCCAATGCCCATGGGAACCCTGTAATATCTTTTTCAGTTATTCTTTAGAAGAGATACTATGTGAATTGGGATGCAGCCTATGTGAGAGGAGTGAAAGAGCGGCATAGAAGTATAACCATAAAACTGGAGTCAATTATTGATTCCAGAGAAGAAACTGCTCTATTTCAGACCATCTGTCAGAATGTTCATTTCTTACAAACTCTTTTTTTTAATACTATTTGCGAAATAGATATGCAAATTGTGAGAGAATATGTGAGTGATGTGGACTACAGTTTATTCTCTATCCGCTTGTTAAGTGTGATGTCACGCGAATCGGCTTCCAGGTCCAATCTCCATATCAAACTGTATATGGAGGCTCATTAAATCGTAATAATAAACATTCTAGTCGATCTATTACTTTAGAAAATCATGATCACATATACAGTATATCCATGCCTAATATCAGATGGCCAGAAAGTGATTTTTTTTTTTAATTGTTAAATATTGTTTTATAAATTGCTAATAAGTCCAAATACTGTTGTGTATGCCATGATTTTATATAAAATTCACTTTAATGTGTGATATGACTATAAAATAGTCATAAACTATTCAAATGAGTAGTGGCATGGACCTAGAAACAGTATTTCATATGCCATGACTTAGCAAGCGGATATAGTCAATGATCATTTCTCACTAAGTCTGATGTGTTATCGTGATTGCTACCTTGACGACGGTGACAAGGCCTTCATTGGTGACTGGGTCAGTAGGAATGGAGAAGCGTCCGGTCGGATCTCCGGATATGATCCGGTACACAGCATTCCAGGCTGGAGTCCCCGGTTCATCTTTGTCGGTCACGGTGAGATTGGTCACTATCACGTTCACACGGTTCTCTGGGACCTCACCATGGAACTAGAGACAGACAGAGGGAAAGATCGATTTTCAGCAAAGATGGCTTTGGTGAGACGCGTGTTCAAGTGCCTGTATGTGTCACTCACAGTCTCTCGGGTGAACTCGGGAGCGTTGTCATTGACATCCAGCAGGCGTATGACAGCAGTGGCGGTGTTGGACAGACCATACGTGGGGTTTCCTTCCATATCGGTGGCCTGGATGATCAGGGTGTACTGAGGCACCTTCTGCTCGGGAAAAATAAATACATTAGATTTCAGATTCTATTTCAAATTGTATTCCTTGTTGTTTTTATTTCTTATACTTGTTTATTTTATTTTTGTTTATGTGAAACACTTTGAATTTTCATTGTGAATGAAATGTGCTATATAAATAAACTCACCTTGCCTCAAAAGTTTGGGAAAGTTACATGTTTTGTGTGCTTTTTAAAGTTTGAAAGTATTTTATGCTCATCAAAGAGAGCATTTAATTAGTTGAAGGCAAAATTATAAGCCTCCTGTGAAATTGTGATTCTTTTAAAAATATTTCATAAGAGCAGTTTTAACAGACATTTTTTCCAACACAATTTTAAAGATAGTAGTTTGAATAACTAATTTATAATAACTATTTTCTTTGTCTTTGTCATGTTGACAGCACATAATATTATACTAGTTACTTTCCAAGATACTAGTATTCTGATTAAAGTGCAATTTAAAGGCTTAACAAAATCTTAATTTTTTTTCATGCTTTTATTTCAACTAAACTAAAGAAATAAAACTTTCGACAGAAGAAAAAAAATATTATTGAAAATACTGAAAACTAGGGGTGTCAAAATTAATCGTTTCTTCGGTGCACCGCGATGCAGACGCGGACAATTCGGTATCGGTTCAGTAATAATCATAACCGGTTATTATACTGACGTCATTTATCTCACATGCGCTATGTCGCCGTAGCTTACTATGGCGAGGGAGGCGATCCGCGAGTATTTACAACGCTCTAACTATGAAAAACTCAGAAACTGTGCACAATTTCACTGCGTGTGTGTTTGCTGAACACTGTTTCACTGAAACTTACAGCAAAAGCCCCTATTTCACGGCGATTAAGAGAATGAAAGTAAACTCCATTTCTCTCTCTCTGTCTCACTGTGGCCCATGAGTGCATCTGTGAAGAGCACCAGCGTGCAAGAGCCAATCGCAGCCCTTTCTGTTGAGCACTTGACCAATCAAAGGGGTGTAAGAAATAACTTGGTAGACAAGGCTCATAAAGCGAGCGGGATATTTCTATTTGTTTATTTGCTATAGACCATTTCAATGTGGTCATGTCATTGGCCCATGAACATTTCCTGCTTGACGTTAAACTATTTCCTAACTGTAACAAGAATACAAGAATTGTTGTGCTGTGAAGAAAATATAAAACTGTGTATGGAAAGCATCGTCAATGCACCGTGATGCACCGAGATATCTAATTGAACCGAATCGATGGCATGATAATCGTAACCGAACCGAACCGTGAGACCAGTGTAGGTTCACACCTCTACTGAAAACATTTAAACATTGTTTGGGAAATATCTAAAAAAGAATTCAAATTGCATAGGAGCAAATATTTTTCCTTCAACTGTAGGTATAAAACAGATCCATGTAAAAATATGTTTAAAATATGCATGAAAACAATAATAATTTAGAAACAATACAATTGAGAATTAAAAAATAACACTAATGATTGATCATGATCTGGTTGACAATATAGTTGCATACTGTTGACATTACCTCACGGTCCAGGCCTGCAGCTACTGTGATGATTTTGCCGGTTTTGTTGTTGATAGTGAACATGTTGGATGAGGGGCTCTCTGGGGTTTGAGAGAGGATTTTGTATCTCAGCATCCCGTTGGCTGTATTTGGGTCATCCTTATCTTGGGAAGTCACCGTCATTACGAATGTTCCTAGAGCCAAGCAATAAATGTCACTTTTTTCCCCTTCACTGGTGAAGATATGTTACAGCCTCTGTGGAAAACATGAATCTGTGAGTTATACCTGGTTTGGCGCCCTCATCCACGGTCCCGTTCCAGATCTGGTGTGTGAACTCTGGTCGGTTGTCATTCATATCGATGACATTGATGATGATGTCGATGGGATTCTCCATTTGGTTTCCATTGATGTCCACGGCATGAGCACGTAGCTGTGAATGCAAACACACTCGTATAGTTAGCTTTATTTAAAAATTCTTCTCATAATCAAACCTGGATGAACAATAGTCTATGTACAATGTGCATATGAAACAACCCACCAAGCAAATTGGTGTTTAACAGACATCTATACATAGACTGCTTGGCTTAAACAAAAATACATGTGGGCTGTCAGTTAAAATCTAATAGACATCTTAAAATAGCCTGAAACTAGACCAGTCATCAAATATACACAGATCAGACAGACTCCACATGTGTAGTCATTTATTTCTGCATATTTTATTAGATTTTCAATGCCTAAATTTAGCCTGGTTTTATTCAAGCCATCTTCGTTTAGACGTCTATTAGACATCTATTAGACACATTTAAAATGTTGTCATTGGAACATTACCATCTGTACAATGTATGGTCAGTTTGCATGTGCTGTTTTAATATTTTATGCACTTAGTTTGATACCTAAAAGCTCTTTTCCATTTTCGTGCTGAACCGTTCTTTATGCTGAACCATTTTATTATGTGCCAGCATGGATTCGGTTTCATTTTCCACTGTGGTGCTGAAACAGAGCTCTTTGGAACGGCTTTGGAATGGCTCCATTTGTTAATTTAAATTAAAATAAAAGCCGAAACTAGATTTTTCATGTTCACGTGTAAAAGCGAAAACAACAGCGTGACTATACACTGTTATGCCACTCTCTCATATAGGAGTGCTAATTTAAATATACAAGAGAAGTCACAGTACCCATATTCATTTACAGGTCATATGTTGCGCGGCTCTGGGCAAATTTTATTTGGAGGGAAAATTACCAAAATGTAACGTGATGAATGAAAATGATTGGAGGGAAAGGAAAAAATATATATTTTAAATCTCCGCACACAACAGAAAAATAAACAATGATAATGCAACAATAATAGTGTATCTGTATAAGTGGCATGGCAGAAATTTATTTTTGGACAGGCCTTGTCAAAAGTGAGCGGCACTTTCACTAATAAAAATATAGCACTTAAATTACTTAATTTTTAACAATCAATTAAGTCACACATAGCGGTTTTATATCAGAAGTTGATAATGATATAAAATATACTACAATTTGATGGTAAAATATAACAATTTAAACAATGACTTAATCGAAAAGTAATTGAAATAGACTTTCAGAACCTATAATCAATCAAAATTTTCCAGGTCAATTTTTTCAATTATTTTCCCTTCCACGTGTGGAGTCACATGACCCTGTTCTGTTTATACTTCTGCATCGAGTCACTTTGGTATCGAGGTCACTTTGGTATGGTCCAGCGCAGCCTTTGCGTGGTTGCATACCACTCAACGTGGCTACCAACAAATGTAACTAGACTAACTACACATCGCAATGACACGTAGTGTTGACGAGCATGGGTGGTGCTGAGAGCCACAGGAGAGCAGCGAGCCTTTTGGAGAGAGTGTTTACAAGTGTGGAGTACCATTGAGGAGTTCCAGATTGAAACTTTTGTTTTAAAATATTAATTTACATTAAAATATTTGTTTATAGAAGATACAAGAAATGCACTGTTTAAATACTACTTTTAAAATGAAAACATAAAAAAATTATTTATTTTGTTTCCAAAAGCGCGTTATTTATTTTTCGCTTTTTTAAAAGAAAAAGGTGACTGTTGGATTTGGGCAATGTGTGTTTTAATTTCAGTTATTCAATGCTGATGTTCAATAAATAATCATAGATAGTAGATAGTGTGTGTTTCCTTCAATTAATTTAAAATCAAGTAATGCACCCTTCATTCAAGAATCTCTCACTCGTAATATGTGATTTACTGTACAAAACTTCTCCGTGAACTATAAGGGCAAAAAATTAAATAAATAAATAAAAGAATCGCCCATTAATCGAAATCGAGTTAAACAGTTTAGTTAATCGAGATTTGATTTTAGGCCAAATCGCCCAGCTCTATGACTGTTATTTGTTTTAAGTATTCAAACATAAAATAACGAATGGATCGCTAACAAGTTCAATAAAAAGCGAATATGAAAAACACATAGCATATCAGGATATAAAGCATATAAAAAAGCAGACACTCATGTTAATGACTGCTTGCATTTGTGGATTGAAAGACGTCAACTTTTAAATACGTCTTATAAAAAAAGACATATTTGTCACTCATAATTTTAAAAAGAAAAGTGAGCAAGACAAATCTTTTCTAGTGCATTGTTCAAATGTTAACAAATGCAGCATCTGACTGCATGAAAGCCTAAAAAAAGGAAATACTGTATAATCTGGATTTCATGAGTTTTGCAAAACTTAATACTGACATTAACTGGCAGCATCTTTATGCCAACATCCAAGCAGTATTTGATGCAATATTCTGAGGTCACTTCAACTAATATACACAGTAATCAATTCACACATTTTCCACATCCAAATGAGCAAAAGGGAAAAGGCGGTGGCAGCGAGGTTAACTATTTTATTAACTACCGCGCTCTATTACAGCGGTTATTTGGTTATGCTACTGCTACAGTTGACTTGTTTGCAGTTTTGCGTGGTCTTAGGTCTGCTGCATATATGCATGAGCGAACCGAAGGAAGGCTGATGCTCCACCTTTGGCACCATTAGGAAGCAAATCATCCCATATTCATGTAATCTCTGCATAATTTGAATCTGAATGTGGATTAGGTGGACGCTGAGGGAGGTTAACAGCCTCTCGGGTCCACTGGTGAAGTGAAAGGATATTGAAACCAGGCAGGAAAAGTTTGCAACTTCTTCCAGTAGAGACTGAGGATTGTTCTTACTTACGAAAAGCCAGATTTGGGGAATGCCCCCCTGTGAGAACAATGAGTGTGTGCATGTGTGTGTGTGTGTGTGTGTGTGTCAGGCTAAACTCCTCCGAGTTTAATTTTGCCTGCTCTCCTCTTCATGGTACAGTGGATTAGAGCGATGTCAAAGGTCACATTCTCAGACTGGCTGCCATGGTAACACTGACACACGTTATTTATTGGGAGTTTTAGAGGGTTTCTCTCTGTCATGGATGGAATGCATGGAGCTAAAGAGCAAAGCTCTGATTTATAAACATTGTGGATCCACAAAGCGGACATTAAAAGCGCATATGCTACTTAAAGCACACAAAAATGCTTAAAAACTAAGTACTAAATTAAGCCCAAAATGACTAACTCATTTGAATAACTAAATTGGCTAAATAATTTACACATTTGATTTTTTTTTTTTGCACAATTCAAACTCATGAACAAGTTACAAAGTATTTTTGTATATATTAAAATGTGAATTCTCAGAACTGGGTTGCAGCTGGAAGTTGGGGGTTCATTCTGCAGTCGCGACCCCTAATGAATAAAGCGACTAAGCCAAAGGAAAATGAATGAATGAATTAAAATGTGAACTGAATATAACAAGCTAAATATCGGCTATATGGTAATATATAGTCATGGTGAAATGAAGCTTTCTGAACCAGTGAACCGTTCGACTCAATTGTATCGAAAAAAAGGTTCGTTACTCGAAGCTTTCCAAATCAGAGCTTAATGAGGACCTCTACTGGTTAAATTGTGGGAAAGCACTGTGTTGCAAAAATGTCATGTAGCTATAGTAATATAAACAAATGACTCTATGATTTTTTACATATAGGGTATGTTACATTACAGTACAATGACTGTAGAAAAATCCAAGGTATTCAAAAGTATTTACGTTTATTGTATTCCAACCGGTTCTGCGCTGACCCACTCGTTCCAAGCGGGGATCAAACCTGCAATTCCTGCATGGAAGGTGAATGCTCTAAGGAGGAGGCTATGGGAGTGAGGCTTTTTGCAATGCACTTACCAGCTGGCCTCTGTTACACACTATACTACAATAAGCAGTGGCCTTCTTTAAAAATAGTTGTAAATAATACACTAAACACTTTAGTATGGTTCAAAAAGCTTTTTATTATAAAATACTATTGTATTTTAGGTGAATTACTAGTACGTGGAACCGGTGCAGTGTTTTGAAACAGTAGAAATGTATGTAATCAACGCCTAATCTCTCACTATACACTTAACGAACCCACGAGGTTATTTAAACGTTTGAATCAAAATTTGAATCACGTGGGTATAAGCGAAAATGAAGCTTTGGACGTCACTGATCACGTGTTTGTGGCGAAACGAATCGATCTCTGGTACACTGCATCACTGCGAGACGTATCGTTTTTTGATACATGTTTTGAAGCCTCTGTGCACAATGTCACATCACTAGTAATATATCATGATGCTTTAAAGACATTAAAATAAAAGCAAATATACAGATGATATTTAATAATAAATTATTTTTTTCACTGTCGATTTGGGAACTCCAGTGACCAAATAATGAACTTAAGCACTTAACCATAATCATAATAAAAAGCACTAGTCTTATATGTTCATCATCAGCAAGGGGCTATATAATGATTTAAAAATAATACATATTTATAAAAGTTCTAAAAGCTAAATCTTTTAATAAATAGGTCTGTCACAAAAATCAATAACTTATCGTGTAATACATGGACATGACCTCAATCATTTTTGGTGATGCAAAACAAATAGCCCATCATGTTTACATAAAAATGAATGTCACTAAAATGTCACCTCTGTCATCTCATCTAATCCCTGTTTGAGGTGTCAGCGAGCTCAGGGAACTCCTTTACAAACAATGCATATTGACAGGTAAAGAATAGGTGAATTTTCACATTTTCCTAAAGACGACTGACGGTTTGGAAGAAGTTGTACAAATGAGCTCTGTTTCAAAGTGCAATATGGCACACATACAAAAATATCGTTGAAGCTGTTTTACACATACATTTACATTCTATATCACTGGGTGTCAAAGATTACATTAGAACATGTACTGTTTTTTTTTTACATTCAATTACAGAATCTAAATCTACCTTAAAGATGAAAAGTTTTTGCCCGTCAAAAGACTTTGTCTTTTTGCAATTATTATACTAATATTTATTATTACAATACCAAAGTTTTGACTTTGATACAATACCTAAACTAAATATCATGATACCGATACTAAATTGATACTATTCATTCACTTATTTTCTATTCGGTTTAGTCCCTTTATTAATCTTGGGGCGCCACAGCGGAATGAACTGCCAACTTATCCAGCATTTGTTTTACTCAGCGGATGCTCTTCCAGCTGCAACCCAACACTAGAAAACACCCATACACTCATTCACACACATACACTACGGACAATTTTAGCTTACTCAATTCACCTGTACCGCATGTCTTTGGACTTGTGGGGAAAATTGGAGCACCCGGAGGAAACCCACGCGAACACGGGGAGAACATGCAAACTCCACACAGAAACGACAACTGACCCAGCCGAGGCTCAAACCAGCGACCTTCTTGCTGTGAGGCGACAGCACTACCTACTGCGCCACCGTGTCGCCCTTAAATTGATACTATATACAACATATTTTTTTTTCTTTCAAAATATTATTTATTAATAAACACTCAGTGTTTGCTGTCAGTAGAATCATTTTTAAAAATTAAAACAAATATAGAAATTAAAACTAATTTATTCAGAACTCCAGCCGAGCTGTTTTAACATAGATAAAATAGTTGCAGCTTTCTTTAATAAACCATAGACAAAAGTGCACATAACGTTTTTAGTCTGGTTCTCAAAGAACCTGGAGATGTTGCTTAGTCCTCACTGTTCATGACACAATGATCCTGTCATATTCATACACATATGTGTGTATTATTATAGGGTTGAATGACATGACATGCATTTTTAGCCGACCATGATGTCATCTACTAATAAAAATAGGTATTTGTTAAAAATATATACATTTATGTTGTTCCTCTGACAAGATTTTACAGCATTCCATAGCTTTAGATGATGCTTACAGACCTCTACTTAAATTTTTGTCATGTGGTGTGACTGTCCGAGTTAAGTGTGACTATACTGATATGAGAATATAGCTCAGCATATCACATTTGTTGTGACATGATTTACACACAATCTCATAAAAAATAGATCTGCACAAAAACAAAATGTTAAATCTTATTGTAAAGATGTATGGTGAAGTCACCATAAGAGTATCCATTTTCATTTTATATCAAATAAAATTAGTCACATATGGCAATTTTAGATGCCACAAATTGCTTTAAAAAATCCCATTTTTAATACAAAATCTAAAGGGAAAATTTATGTATGCCAAATTTTTGAAGTGATAAAAAAATAAGTCAGGCTTATGTCATCCATTAACCTCATAACATATTTTATATAATTTAAATATGTGATTTGCTTTGCTGTATCTCAGATATCAAGGACAGTGCAATCAGCGATCAGTTGATGTGTTTACTTTTGGCTTGACTGAACTTTGGAGAATGTTGTGCAAAAAAAAAAAAAAAGATAACCAAGAAATAAATCATGCTGTTTTAAAGATACTTAGAAAAATACATATCCATCAAATAAAACTTACAAAAGTGAATTTATATGAATGGAAAGCAAATTAAATACATGTAAAATGTCTATTTTAAGGTTTTAAATAAAAATTCACAATATGTATGAAAATGTTCCAACATTATTCAGCAGTTCAGAATAAGTGTGCTCCTTCTATTTAAATACATATATATATATATATATATATATATATATATATATATATATATATATATATATATATATATTTAAAAATGAAGGAGCACACTTATTCTGAACTGTACTTATTAAAATATAATATTTTATAACTCAAGTCAGTGTTTCCTCTAGGATTTTTTCCAGCTGTGGTGGCAGGCCTTTTACACAGATCTTTCAACTGCCTATGGCGTTATCTGAATGACAAATTTCGTGAGCGCAGTATGACGACGAGTCGAGATTGCATTCATGTAACACAAGTATGCGAATCTTTTTGCTTGCACATTGATTTCTTCTGTTCGTGCATAAACCTTCTTGCACGCCCTCAAATATACGCTGCTCAAGTGAAGATTTTCTTTTGCGCTCTCGATAACGCTGCTGTAGTGCAATTTAGTGCATTTATGTAACGAGTATGTCTCCAACGTTTATTAGATTTGCAAGGAATATTTATGAACGTCTCCAATAGACCTATTGAAAGACATTAATGCGTCCTGAAGTAAAGTGCAACGGCCATAAACTCCAGCAAGATAAAGTCATTGTATGCAGAACCATAGTCCTTTATCTATAAATAAAGTATAATTATGGAAACTGTGTTCATTGTCACTGAAAGCTACATTGTGTTTGCTGGCCGCAGATTGCAGTCCTGTCAGTCAGTCAGCAAGTAACCTTAAAGGGTTAAACATTAACGCACAGCACAACTACAATTACAGAAAAGTTTGCTCTTTTATAATTCACTTACATTTTAATACATTTTGGTGCAATTATAACCGGCTATAAAAAAAAAAAAAAAAAAAGCAACAACTGAAGGTTTTGAATGAGAAGCTGTAATGTAGCCATGGTGGGAATGCATTTTGGTATGCATTCTTCCATTCTTCACCATGGAAGAATGAATGTAGCAGAAACCATGCAAGTCTTTGTTAATCATGGTAATACGGCATAAACACATAAATAAACACATGGAGTCATAAACACTTACATGAAAGTTAGGGATGTGTTCTCTGTCCAGCGGTTTGGTGACGGACAGAAGTCCTGAAATGGGGTCGATGATAAACAGGCCAGTGGGATTTTGGTCAGCTCCTGGTCCAGTCACACTGTAGCGCAGCGTATTGCTCTTGTCCTTATCAGACTGGATCTGAAACACACACACACACACAAATAAAAATGATATGCGAATAACTCCCCAATGTTATTTTATCACACATTTCCGACTGCACTTCACATGATGAACCAATGTTGTTTTTCTGTGTGTATACACTCACTTTCACGAGCTCTTCGGGGAATTGTTTTCTGGAGTTCTCCAGCACGTTGACAGGAGGAATGACCCAGTCTCTTTTCACACGATTCACACTGTCGTCGCCCTTGACAAGCACACTGTGCCGAGGAAACAGTATCACTGGCACCTAGCAAAGAGAAAAAAATAAATAAATAAAAAATATGAGAAAAAGAACAAGTTACATTCACAAACACCCACACACTCAATATACATTATGTGATACGCATACACACTCACACACACACTGCAGCAACACATCTGCCCTGGCCTCAAATAATTACAGAATTAATTTTACCCTCTGTAATGGGGTCATAAATTCCACTGCCGCTCCATCGTTAAATCCCACAGCAGTAACACCCACATAGTGAATGCGAGTCTGTGTGTTGAGTTTGCAGTATTGTTCCATTTCCCTTCTCTCTAAACCCTGTTATTCAGAGCCGAAGGCAGTCAGAGATGTGCTTGACCAGACATTTGCCCTGTTCTTAGTGTTATACAGAACAAAAACCCCTCTGAGTGTTCAGTTAAGAGTTCATTTCCAGCAACCGACGGCTGAATTCATTATGCAAGTGAGTGTGTTTGCTTATAAAGCGACTCAATGTTTCCTCTCGGTTGATATCAACGAAGCCTCCTTTTCTCTTGACCCGGCTTCTCTCTTTGCCTGTCGCTGGTGAAATATTGCCGGTAATGACAGCGCGAGGTACGGGTGGGCGGCAGTTCGGTGTTGACGGAGGGAGGCAGACTCTCTCATTTCTCTCTGCTATGACTCAGGTGATGATGAGCGAACTCATTACCCTTGTGTCTGCTCAGAGTCAGAGCACCTCTCCGACCCGAACACACTGACAACAGAAACATCCACTGAACGGGAAGAAAAACGCCCTTTGTCTCACTTTGTTCTTGTGTATTTTCACATATCCCATTTTGTCTCATTCAGCATTTTCTGACTCTTTCTCTATATATAGTTAATGTCAGAATTATTAGCCCCCCTTTGATTTTTTTTTTCTTTTTAAATATTTCCTAAATGATGTTTAACAGAGCATAGACATTTTCACAGTATGTCTAATAATATTTTTTTCTCCTGGAGAAAGTCTTTTTTGTTTTATTTCGGCTAGAATAAAAGCTGTTTTTAATTTTTTTTTAAACATTTTAGGTCAAAATTATTAGCCCCTTTAAGCTATTTCTTTTTTCGATAGTCTACAAAACAAACCACCGTTATACAGTAACTTGCCTAATTACCCAAACCTGCCTAGTTAACCTAATTACCCTAGTTAAGCCTTTAAATGTCACTTTAAGCTGTATAGAAGTGTCTTGAAAAATATCTAGTAAAATATTATTTACTGTCATCACGGCAAAGATAAAATAAATCCGTTATTAGAGATGAGTTATTAAAACTATTATGTTTAGAAATGTGTTGAAAAATTCTGCTCTCCGTTAAACAGAAATTGGGGAAAAAATAAAGAGGGGGGGGGGGGGGGGGGGGGGGGTAATAATTCAGGGGGGCTAATAATTCTGAATTCAACTGTATATATGATATACTAAATAAAGGACTATTTAATTTATTTTTGCAAGGTTTACGTAAGGTTCATAAGGTTTCTAGTAACACTTAATAATATACGTACAGTTATAGATATTATAATTAAAATTATATTCATTTAGATAATATAATTATAATTTAGTTTTTGACATAATTTTTTATATTATTATGAAATGAAAACCAAAATCATTCCTATTAATTTTATGGCCAATGATATTTTATTTAACTCATCTGTAGCTGAAGAAATACTCGACTTTAACTACAGAAATAATTGTATTATCTATGGATTGTGTGCTTTTAAAAATGTATTAATATGCTTTTATAAATTCCCTGAAATTTTCCAGCCTTGAACAAAATGATCTTTATCAGGATTGATGAAATTTCTGCAAATATTAATTATAACTGATATGCACCAGTACATCAATATATAGTAATAAACAGCTTAATAAACATTGTTTATCTACATTATTGTTCAAAGGTTTGAGGTAATTGTTTTCAAGAAATTCATCAATCCATTCAGCTAATCAAGTGATTTTATACTATATTAGTGATGTACTGTAATTTTCATCACATAAATGTAGTCTTGTAAGCATAATTGACTTTCAAAGACATTTACCAAACATTAATGAATCAAAACCCTACGTGTATTAAGGCTACACAATATATAGCAAAATGATCGTTATCGCGATAATAGCATATGCAATAGCCATATTGAAGAGAACTGAAATACATTAAATTAATTTTATGTGCATTTGTGTGCTACATGCATAGGTTGTTTATCCAAATCTGACCAATCAGATGAGGCCTTTAATATCATCATCCCTACCTCTCCAGTAATTGATCTTAGGTGAACTTGGAGCTAAATAAATACTAATGCTGCGTGACAAGAGAGGAGAATGAAAACAAGCAAATGTTTTGGTTTTTAAATGTTTGCACCTTGACATTGTTATTTTAATTGAATGAGATCAGGAAAATATGTATTGCCTGTTTATTTTGGTATGATATAATTGATGATATACTATGACGCATAATTTAAAAAAAAAATATGTTATGATCATCTGATAAAATAGCATTGTGCAAGATGAATTTATCATAAGAAATATTGTTATTGCAACACTCAACAACAATATTGCATATGTTCCCAGTATCATTCAACCCTAACGCGTATTTTCCTTAACCAGTTAAAGACATGAAATATGTTTTGCAGATAGGCATGCGACGATAACCGTTAAAATATACCGCAGTTTGGAAAAGTCAAGGTTTTAAAACAGCCAACATGTTCTGCTATACCATTCCTATGGTATTTGTAAGTTATTTTGAGTTTTTAGGACAACAGTATCTCCAGCAGAAAAGATATCCAAAGGTGCCATTTTATATTGTGAAGAAATCTGTGCTTTTGAAACTAATAAAGATAGCAGAAGTCATTGATTCATTTGAATCATTTAGCCTAACACATTTACAGCTCCAAATATTATAAAAGTTTCTCAAAACAAAAATATATTGTGTTCAAAAGGGGAAAAAAAGTTGTTGTTTTTTACTCTGACATTTAAAAAGAGCATATTTTAGAGGAGTAATCACAATACCGTAAAACTGTGAAACGGTGATATTTTTATTCAAGGTTATCATACCGTCAGAATCTTACACCAGCCCATGACTATTTGCAGACACTGTGATAGCATTTTGAGTAATAACAAACCATTGACTTTTAAATCTTTAAAGCTCATACAAACACATTTTAACTACTTCTTTCTTTTTTGCAAGAGACAATTAAAACATCTCACAAGACAGAGAAGGAGACTAGTAGCAAAACTACCCGAATGACACATTTTAACGTAATGGCCAAATTAAAACCTCATTAAAACAGCATGATATTCCCAGCGCTGCTTGGTTTCACATCCCCTGCAAACTCATCTGCAATATATCGACACTGCCCACCCTTCACCCTCTCCTCCCTTGCCTCCTCAACCATTTCGGCCTTTATCGCTGGTTCTTATCCGCTCTCTCCCCCGCTGGCTCCCCTCGTCCTCCTTCCCCTTGGCGGCAGTGTGTGGACATGAGTGTGTGTGTGAGTAATAAAGAGTAAATTCTCCTTGTCTCCAAGCAGAAGGCAGGGCTATGAGACATATGGTTAGTGTTCCCAAGCTGAGGGTCCAGATCTCCGCTGTCTAATGTATCCTCCTGCCTTAATGTCTCTTTAGCATCGTTAAACATTAATTACAGCCCTACTATCAACGTGTTAGTGCTCTGCTAATTTTCTAATATAGTTTTATTAGTGCTTTGGCTTTGTCACAGAGGGCCCTCGGATGAAGAGAGACATTTTTTGTGAGCTCACATTCGCACAATGGCTGTTTGATGGTGTAATTGCAGCATGAGGCTAGTTTAGAAACGCCATGCGCTGTTAGCGATCTGACACAGTTATAATTAGTGTGATTTTTGCAGTCACGCAGCCGCCGTTCCCTGCTAAAATCGGTATGAAGCAGACATTGTGATGGTTTGTGATGTATGTGAGTGAAAATAGATTCTCGAACAAGAAAAAAAATGAGGAACTGATAGGACCGTTGGATTGATGTGGTTTGCTATTGGTCAATCTCATGTGAGTGACAGGTTGCCCCGCCCTATACTATCATTTAAGAGTATTGCAAGAGTGAGTGATATTTGAATAAATTTACTTTGACTATTTTGTAAGTAATAATAATAAAAAATAATAATGATGTACCCAATTAAGTAATTTATAATAAATACAGCAGCATATCTGAGGTTGGCATGTGAGCGTCGCCTTGTGGAACACACTTTACGCACAAAATCACTTTCCAGAAGATTCTCATTCACTGTTATGAGCAGGTAGAATAATCCCCAACCACCAAGCAATTTTGTATTTAATAGACATCTAATAGAGACAGCTAGCTCTCTGCAGCTCATACATACAGTATAAAGTGGATCAAAATTTGATCAAATTCGTTTTTCAAAATTGTCCTAAGACAAGAACGGCTGTTGTTCAATTGTTTTAGGAAAACTTTGATAAATGGTGATGATCCACTTCAAATGTTGCCTACTGTATATCTCACTCTTCTTCAATCTCTTTAACAGATTACCGACTGTAGTGTTTCTTAGTCATAACTTTGTCACCAAGAATATTCCAGAGATTTTTTATCAGGTTTGCATCAGGACTCTGCTCTGGCCATTTCATTGTTTCAATGTTTTCCGCTTCAAGGAAATATTTTGTCCGAATGATGAAAAAAAAAAATGAAAGTATATTTAAAATTCCAGGTCGTCCTTCGAAAAAAGTAGGGGTGTTTTCCCCGGAATCTTGGTCAAATTGCCTACTGGCCTCTGTGTATCATGCCCCCCTAACGATCCCCATATCATAACTGGCATCATCACTGTGTCTCCTCTCCATTGATCAGCGTGTGTGTGGTCTGGCCATTTCATTGTTTCAACGTTTACAGCTTCTAGGAAATATTTTATGTCTGAATGATGAAAAAACAAATAAAAAAGTACATTTAAAGGGTTAGTTCATCCAAAAAAATTAACGAAAATTATGTTATTATTTACAAAATAATTACAAATGATTTTGACTGGACGAATAAAGCAAGTGATCCATTTACATAATGGTATATAAAGTAGTCGACATTTGAAGTGGATCAAAATCGTTTTTCAAAACTGTCCTAAGATAAGAATAGGTGTTGTTCAATTGTTTTAGGAAAACTTTGATGAATGGCGATGATCCACTTCAAATGTTGACTACTGTATACAGTATCTCACTCTTCCTCAATCTCTTTAACAGATTACCGACTGTAGTGTTTCTTAGTCATAACTTTGTCACCAAGAATATTCCAGAGATTTTTAATCAGGTTTACATTAGGACTCTGCTCTGGCCATTTCATTATTTCAATGTTTTCCGCTTCAAGGAAATATTTTATGTCCGAATGATGAAAAAACATTTAAAAGTACATTTAAAGGGTTAGGTCATATAAAAATGAAAGTAAAATTATTTTATTACAAAATAATTACAAATGATTTTGACTGGATGGACGCAGCGAATGACCAATTTACATAATGGTATATACAGTAGTCAACATTTGAAGTGGATCAAAATTGTTTTTTAAAATTGTCCTAAGACAAGAATGGCTGTTATTCAGTTGTTTTAGGAAAACTTTGATAAATGGTGACGATCCACTTCAAATGTTGACTACTGTAGTCACTCACTGAAGCTAATCAGGGCTGTGCCTGATTGGTACCTGAATGGGAGATCACATGGGAAAACTATGTTGCTGCTGGAAGAGGCGCTAGTGAGGTAAGCAGGGATTGCTTTCCTGGGGTCTGTGTGAATCTTAGTGCTCCAGACTCTACATGGTCACTGAGGACCATCCTTTGATAAAATGTTAGATCAAGATCCTAACAATCTGAGGTCATTTAAATTCCAGGATGTCCTTCGAAAAAAGTAGGGGTGTTTTCACTGGCATCTTGGTCAACTTGCCTACTGGCCTCTGTCTATCAAGCCCCCCCTAACCATCCCCATATCATAATTGGCATCATCACTGTGTCTTCTCTCCACTGATCAGCGTGTTTGTGGTCTGATGCAGAATGGTTGCTATCACAACCACCACCACCACCCTCCTTCAATCTGTGAAGCTTTTTAGTGCCCAGAAAAGTGCTATATATAAATGTAAGGAATTAATTTTTTATAAAACATGGCTTGGCTAAAACAAAGCTAAATTTGGGCTGTCAGTGAAAATCTATTAGAAATCTAAGAATAGCCCAAAACTAGACTAGTCATCAAATACACCGATTAGACTGACTTCACATGTACAGTCACTCATTTCAGTGGTTTTTATGACTAGTCTATTTTTGGGCTATTCTAAGACATCTATTAGATTTTCACTGACAAATTTAGCCTTCCTTTAGCCAAGCCATCTATGTTTAGAGGTCTATATGCTTGCTGGACAACTTTGCCAATATTTAAGTGTTAACTCATCTGTTCCATAAGTAATTAATTTGCATCCTGCAAAAAAAAAAATCCTCTATGCTTTTACTTTTCCTTAATCCTTCCCTGTTTTTGCTTCTACTTTTATTAAACAATGAATAAAACATTGTAGTACTAGCACTTGTTGTCATTATTTATGAAAAAGGAAATCACTCAAATTCCTCATTTGTAAGTCACTTTGGATAAAAGCGTCAGCTGAATGAACAGATGTAATGCAATATACCAAATATTCAGTCCAAAAATACATCAATTGTTTTTTCATGGACACTTCCCTTCACTTCAACATGCTTTCTTACCTGTTTGGGTTGAGTGAAGTTGATGTGTACCATCCACTGCTCTTGAGAATTCTCATCCTTGGCTTTAATCTCCAAGCTCTGCCCCTTTCTGTCGGTGAGCTGAAGTGTCCGTGCTGCCATAACTGTCCCATCGGCGTCTATCCGGAAATCTGCAGGGTCGCCACTCTCAAAGCGCAGGCCAGAACCTCTGCCACAGTCCACAAAATCCACTGCAAGAAAAAGAGAGATGGTGGATTGAGTGCAGGCCAGCTTTTGTTTTTAAACTACAAACATCTAAAAAAAAAAAAAAAAAAACAAGCACACAGAAAATCACATTCCACTCCTCCACAAGGGAATAATGGTTTTACTTGAAATGTAAGGACAACGAGAGCGAGAGATGGAAAGTGTGCACTGACATAGAGAGAGAGAGAGAGAGAGAGAGAGAGAGAGGGAGAGAAAGGAGAGAAAGAGTGACGGTAGGAAAGGAGAGCAGGTACAAGTTCTGAAGCGCTTCTGCATTATTCATGCTGAGACATCCCCTGCAGGCCCCCAGGTGTGCTGAGGAACGGAGGAACAGGAGGACGAGGAGACAAAGAGAGCGAGGGATGAGGGGAGGGAAAAAGACGAGAGAAAACTGAGGAAAAAGCCGAGTTGAGAGGTATCTGCGGCACGGCACTGGAGGGAATCGCATTAGAAGTACAGACATAAACAAATGAATGTGCTTTATTTATTATGCCGCAATTAGAGAACACAGACAGACAATTACACGCCCAGCACTGAGTGAGACGCCGGGACGCTCCGCTATCAGGACGCATTTGTTTGCGAGGAGCTTCGTATTGACTGGGCTCATTTGTCTGACATTTTTCATCTTTCAAGCAGAACGCCAGCTCTCATTATCTGGGCCAGGTGGACGGCGCACGTGATTTTTTTCCGCCGAAAATTTACGTGACATGGCACATGGCTGCGGTGGACGTACCGTTACTGACAAGGATTTGGTTTATTTATCAGTCCAATCAGGACAAAACAATATACATATATATATATATATATATATATATATATATATATATATATATATATATATATATATTAAAAAGTAGCACATGTTGGTATGGTTAAAATCTGGAATATAAATATTGAGATCCATTCATTTTATTTCATTCATTTTCTTTTCCGCTTATTCCCTTTATTAATCCGGGGTTGCCTAAATATTGAGATATTAAATATAAATATTGGGTAAATCATCTTTAAGGTTGTCCAAATTAAGTTCTAAGCAATGCATATTACTAATAATCAAAACATATATTTACAGAAGGGAATTTTTGGATCTTTACTGAATATTCCAGTAACCAATTGGAATATTCCAATTTAAATTTTTTAAATATAAGAAATCACAATCATTTTGAATAACTCAATACAAATTATTTATAGTTTTTCCTACAAATACACATGTGTGCAATTTAAGGCCAGGTCCAGGGTCACAAATCATTTATTTTTGTTAATTTCAGCTGCAGTCCACCAATGAAGTCAAAAGGCTGATTTATACTTCTGTGTCGAGTGATCGGCATGGCCCACAGCGCTTGCCCTGCGTGCCTTAGTCATGCATTTATATTTTCTGCATGCTGTTTGTGTTGCTCTGCAATAACACTTCCAAAATATAAACCAAATAGTTTTAGCACAAATAGTATAGCGTATTTCACCAAACTTAAAAAATTCAATCAGTTTGTAACATAACAAATTACATAAATATAATCACAGCATTGGCAGAGTTAGAGAAAGCAATTTCTATCATGCCATCTGAATAGACAAAATAGACCAAAAAAAAAAAAAGATTTAAAGAATTATTCTGAATCTGAATCAAATCAAATCAGGAAATCTGTACTGATACCCAGCTTTACAAAAAACATTTTTATCACTAATAATTTTCAAAAAGAAAAGATGCAGAAGCTGGAGGCATGTACACACTAACAAACAAAGTGCACTTTTTTAAAGGCTTTAAATTCATTGCTAGGCTGTATCTCAATTCCAAGAAAGCAGAGAATAGACTTGCATGACTTCTTGCCAAGTTACCTCGGAAGAACGAACTTGAGAGACAGCGAGAACAGAGAACATGTCCTCTGAGAAATGAGATGCTGCATTCTTCCTGATGGTCACATGATCTTCACATGTTTTTAACGGAAAATTATTTAAACATTATAGCACTCATACAACGATTTGTTGTTGTCCCCCTTATCAATATATATAACATGCACAAAAACCTTACAAATATACGTTGCACAATACAAATAACACAGATTTTAATATGAATTTCAGCAAATAAACACCCTTAATGTGTTTATGCCTTTATTAAGATTTTCATGTGTATGTTTACTTTCACCGTCTCATTTGGTGAAACTCCTGAGATAAATAAGTATATCTCTAAATAAATAATATGTCTCTCAACTTAATAATAAAAATAATGCTGCACTTTCCACCTCCTTTATTCAGTCACAATGACTTCTGGGACTCCTCGAGCGAGTTTTGTGCTCAAGTCTGCATCAGTGCATCCTCAATATCAAGAACACATCCGGGAACTTTCACGCATCCTCTGTTCTTGTGGTCTTGAGTTTTGGAACTGAACTTTGGCGGTTGATGATGACGTTACACGAGAACACGAGGACTCAAGATCGCAGAAAAACACATATTGAGAATCAGCCCTAATGTATCACAATGTTTCACAACCCTGATTCTCATGCTGGTAAAGTTCAGCTTATGTCACTTCCTGAACGCTTCCTGTCTTCCTGGTGCAAAAGCCAATTTTCCATCTCCACGGAAATCCCCATCCTTTCTCTCACAGAGAAACACACACCAGCAAACACAGCCTACAATTTCTTCACACAGATGAATTTCTCCCTCATAGGTGCCTTTCTTCCAATCCACTCCCGTGTTTATGTGTGTGTGTGCGTGTTTAGAAACTGTTTCCATTCCATGCATACGTGTGAGGTAAAACGCTGATTTGCTCTATAGCAATTAGGCAGGTCCGTAGGTAAATTACACCTTTCACTCTTGTTAATCACCATTTATTAGACGAAGACCTCTCGGGGTATTACAGTAGGCTAAAATCATCGCTCACTATTATTAGACATGGCAACCAATGAGACCTTATTACAGATTATTAGATAAAGACCTGCTTAAAGGGCCGAGCAATTATTAAGTTTATCTGATTGTTAATATTGGTAGTCCCGGTATCCTTGTGCGTAAAGTGCCTCCAATATTGTTTAATTTTGCCTCTTCAAAATGAAAAGACTCTTCTTCCTGGCCCCTGGCGCACTGGTGCCCATCACAGAGTAATGCGTTTAATGTAACGCAATTGCCCTGATGGCACAAGATCTGCAGCTCGGCAGGTGCAGGAAAGGTGCTTATGCTGTGTGTGTATGTGTGTCTAGCTTGACGAAGTACGTTTTATTAGATGGCTGCACCAGTTTTGCCTGCAGCTGCATTTTCTGGTGCAGTTTTCATGAGGACGGGGGGGAGGGAGTTGTCGAGCGCTATATGTCTACCGCTCTGTCTCCTTCCATTATCCACTGCTGCTCTGTTAACCGATGAAACAGAGAAAACAGTGTCTTTGAGTCTTTCTTCTCGTCTGCAATCTCCTTACGCACCCCTGAAAACTCAGCTTAATGCGGCGCGTAAAAGCAACATTACTCATCGCATCTCGCGAGTCAACACGGTTACAGCGAAAACAGTGGAATGTGATTTAATTATAAGGGTGATTTCATGTGAGACAGAGTTTGCTTAAAATAATTCATTCATTTAGGTCTTGCATGCGTGTCTACTGAAAACCCTGAACAAATGAGCGCGTATAGGTCTTTAAACCGGATTGGGATAAATAGATGCTGGCTTTCGTTATGACCTAATTATATTCATCAACCTTGTCTGTACTGAAAGGTCTGACATTTATGTCTGGTGGTATTTGTTAAGCGCTGCAGGATAGTCGACATAAAATATCTCCAAAATCAGAGGACAAACATGCGCTTGATTTATCTGTAATGAACTGATACTATCTAAATAAGAGGCAATTAAAAAAAACGATCTATTTTCTGTCACCTTGACCAATGAGATGGAAAATAATGTCAAATGCAAGCTATAGATTTAGGAGATTTGATATGCTTGTATCTGAATTTGCATCTATATGTGTGAGAAGGTGATCAAACACCACAGCTGTGTTTAAGAAGCAAGACGAGAGTTGGTTGCCCTTCACTGTGTCTCTTCAAAATCACTAGAATGATTTTAAACAGGTAGAGAAGTAGAAAGGCAAATTTGAGGCAATTCCGCCATTATTTACTCAACCATCATGTCGTTTCAAACCTGTGTGCTGTTATTTCTTCTGTAGAGCACAAAAGTAGAATTCTTTGAAGAGCTGTTATGCAATTCTTGTGGCACGCTGCAGCCCATTGTAACCAGAGGCTGTCGAGCTCCAAAAACCACAATAAAAAGTAGCATCAATATTCCTTTAGCTCCTTTAAAGCCTTATGTGAACAACAGACTCAAATTTAAGTCATTATATTCAATCGTTTCCCTGAAGCTTTCGACTAGCCAGCTTCACTGACATGGTCAAAATGCAATAGATTCTGTGAATAATGACTATAATTTGACCTCTAGTATTGCACACAAGTCAGCTTAAATACTTTTTTCACGTTTCACAGCCTCTGAACTTTTGTAGTATGAAAAGAGCAGCATAACAGATTTTCTGTCTATTTTGTGCTGTAAAGGAAAACAATATCCACATTCAGGCTTGAAACAATAATGGCTCTGTTGTTTATGCTTGACATAAAGTGATAATTCACCCAAATAAAATGAAATAATTTCACATTGATTCAACATTACATTGTTCCAGACCTGAGCGATTTTCTTTCTTCTGTTGAACACAAAATCACATACATTTAAAGAATGTTGGTTGTATTGACTTTTCATACCATGGACGTCAATAGGTACCGTTTTTGGTTGGCAGCAATCTACAAAATAACTTATTTTGTGTTCTACAAAAGACAGAAACTCATAGAGGTTTGTAAATATTTCATTTTTGGGTGAACTACCCGTTTAAGAAGAGTTTGTGTCAATCAAAACACAATTGCATGATGCTAATCGCTAAAGGTAAGCTTGTCCATTATTACCCACTTCCGGAAGTCTTGGAAAATGGATTTTGAATTAGGGCTGGGCGATTAATCAGAAAGTAATCGAAATCGTCATTCAGAACGTATAATCGATCTAATTTTTTCCACAACAATTTTTTCAATTACTTTCCCTACGTGTCACATGACCACAATCTGTTAAGGTCTGTAGCGGATTTCTACTTCTGCGGCCACTTTGCAGCCATATCTGATCTCTGATCAAGTGGACTCATTCTTGAGTCTTACTTTGCACTACATTGAAGATAATTGGAAGCTGCGCCAGATATGCTTTTAGACCAGGGGTAATATTTTTCACTTCGGGGGTCACTTCTTTCTGACAAATTTTCTCTAAAATGTTTGTATGAAATGCTCATTTAAACCTTTATTTATTTGCATAAATAAATAAATAAATAAATAAATAAATAAATAAATAAATATATAAATAAATATATAAATAAATATATAAATATATATATATATATATATATATATATATATATATATATATATATATATATATATATATATATATATATATATATATATATATATATATATATATATATATATAATTTTTAGGGGCAACCCAGTGGCGCAGTAGGTAGTGCTGTTGCCTCACAGCAAGAACGTCGCTGGGTCGCAGGTTCGAACCTCGGCTGGGCTGGGTCAGTTGGCGTTTCTGTGTGGAGTTTGCATGTTCTCCCTGGGTTCGCGTGGGTTTCCTCCGGGTGCTCCGGTTTCCCCCACAGTCCAAAGACATGCAGTACAGGTGAATTGGGTAAGCTAAATTGTCCATAGTGTGTGAATGTGTGTGTGTAAGTTCCCAGAGATGGGTTGCGGCTGGAAGGGCATCCGCTGCATAAAATCGTGCTGGATAAGTTGGCGGTTCATTCCGCTGTGGCAACCCCGCAAGGGACAAAGCCGACAAGAAAATGAATGAATGAATGAATATAATTTTTATTTTTTATTTTAATTATTTTTATATTTTAAACTGGACTGACAACCTACTTAAATATCTACTATTCAAAAATATAAAGACAAAAGTAAAATACAGTAAAACACCCTAATTATGTTAAAAAGCGTCAATCTCATGGCGGTTGAGTTTGCAGCTGGAAATTATTGGGAGATTGTTGTTAGAAACAATGAACAGCTCCGCCAGAGCGCGTCTGAAGCTCATATACAAGTTTATTTTACATTCTATGGCAGAAACACCATTGAACCTTGCTAGATCCTCCAGTAAGGGCGTGCGTCCATTATAAAACACTCACAGGACATTAATTTGGACAACTATGCAGATATATTAAATAGTTCACGCAAAAATACACAAAGAGAGACTTTTACTTTCACTTCACGCTTAGTTTGTGAATGAACAGACTTACGTGTACTAGTTGCAGACATGATCATGAGGCTGTTTTTGCGTCGAGTTTAAAGTAATCAATCGGAAAACAGGAGAAAGTGCATTACTTAGAACATTTTAATATAGCTTATTAATAATGATATGCAAAAATTCTAGTATATTATTGAGAGTTCATTTTAAGCTATATCCACCGGTTCAGAAACCCTGCTTTAGACGGTAAATAAAAATTGTCAATGAACTATGAGGGCAAAAAATTAAATAAATACATGAAATAAGCATTATTCGTAATCGAGTTAAAATATTCAATTAATTGAGATTTTAATTTTAGGCCCAGTCCTATTTTAAATGCTTTCAAACAGCCCAAAGAACTCATACTGAGCTAACACATGATCATTATGGGATGTGCTGTGAGAAAGAAAAACAAGGCACTTTGTTGTGATGTATCAAAAAACATATGCAGTTGCCATGCATATTTACCACATGTGATTGGATCATTGAAAACATAATAAGGCTGTTAAATGAATAATTTTAAGATGTGCTACCCTGTACACTTCTCTAAAAATGCAAATGAAGACTTCTAAACGTGCACACATTGAAGCTGAAGTGTGCAGATCTGGTGAGCCAGCAGAGGTGTGATGTGCTCTGTAAGCAGTCTCTTTCAACCATTAGCATTTAGCATTCAACACCAACTTCACATCTTTACCGCTCAAAATGTCCCCGCTATTCCCTCCCAGCGGGACTCTTAGTTCGTTTTAATACGAGCCGGCTACAACTGGTGCGAGCTTTTAGTAACAGCAAGACATAAATGAGGAAAGTAATGGAAAAATAGTTTTGTTTAGCTCACCGCCCCCATGAGAGAGCGTAAAATAGCTGTCTTAATGTCGTCGTTTGGGGTTTCATGGTCTCTGAGACATACTGAGCCTTCCTGTGAAAGAATTCAGATGGATGTGGCACTTAGGACCCTGCTCCTCACCGAGCGGAGCTGTCTTTTGTACCGCCTGCCTATAATTGCCCTTTTTCCATGACTTTTCCAAGGGTGAGCTTCCCCTAATGGCCACATCGTTCAGGCACATCACTCGGTGGGCATGGCAACTTAGGTTTAAATCGTCCGCACTTCCAGATCCAAAAAACACACACCAAAAGACAGACACATTGACAAACGCACCTAAACATAGTCTGAGAAAACGCACCGATGGGAACTAAATCAATTCCAAAACCAAAGTGCACATTAAACTGTTAGAGCTTTTCAGCTCATAAAGGGATTCATTATCTCTTTTGGAAACCAGCACAATATGTAGCTCCTATAATGAGCCAATGGCTATTGATTAGTTGCCAAAACGTTATAATGGTGAGTAACAGCTGCTTTTATGTGTTTCTCTGTTAATGTGAATCATCTAAGCCTTTGATCCAAAAGTACAACTAACAACATATCGTACGCACTCGCCTCATGCTGTTTTCCCTCAAAGAGAGAGAGAGAGCCAGTAAAACATAGAAAACAAAGAGGGTAAAACGTAGAAAGAGAATATGACATTCCCTCTCAAAATATCCTCTCTTTCCCCATTTGTTCACATTTACACTTTAGATCAAAAGAACATGCTGAATCTCACGGCTGATTAAGCTCAATCTCAACCTGTTAAATGACTTGATAACATGCAAATGCAGGCACGCTCAGATAAATACATGTAGAGAGAACAGCGACATTCAAATCATTTTCTGCTTCTTACCTTTTTCTCACTAATGTGATGCCATTGTAGCAAAATGCTTTATTTAATTCATTCAACCGTGTGTAGCACCACAGGACTGGGCCAACTGTATATAGCCAATATATGGAACTAACACGGTATTACTAGGTTTACTATTTCAATCATGGCCAACAGTTAACCAGAGATTTCTGTTATACCATTCCTACATTTTTTGCAACTCTTTTATTTTATTTTTGTTCAGGGCAACAGTACCTCCAGCAGAAAAGGACCCTCCACATCAAAAGCTACTGTTTTAAAATATTTAAAATGTTTCTTAAAACAAAGAATATTGTGTTCATTGGGGGGAAAAGTTGCTGTTTTTTACCCAGACATTTAAAAAGAACATATTTTAGAGTAATTCCCATGATACCATTCCAAACCTGAGCGAGTTTCTTTCTTCTGTTGAACATAAGAGAACATACATTTAAAGAATGTTGGTTGTATTGACTTTTTATATTACGAACGTCAATAGATACCGTCAACTCTTTGGTTGGCAGCAATCTACAAAACAACTTTTTTGTGTTTTACAGAGGATTGAAACTAATAGATGGTTTGTAACTTTCATTTTTGAGTGAACTAAGAACTAAAAGTTGCTGTTGTTTACCCAGACATTTAAATAGAACATATTTTAGAGTAATTACCGTGATACCGTGAAACTGTGATACTTTTATACAAGGTTATCATACCGTCACAATTAGGGCTGCGCGATATTGGAGAAATCTCACCATTACATCGTTCCAAACCTGAGCGAGTTATTTTCCTCTGCTGGACTTAAGTAAAAATACATTTAAAGAACGTTGGTTGTATTGACTTTTTATACCATGGACATCAATAGATATCGTCAACTCTTTGGTTGGCGGCAATCTACAAAATAACTTATTTTGTGTTTAACAGAAGATAGAAACTCATAGAGATTTTAAATATTTCATTTTAAAATGAACTAAGAACTAAAAGTGGCTGTTTTTTTACCCAGAGGTTTAAATAGAACATATTTTAGAGTAATTCCCATGATATCGTGAAACCGTGATATTTTTATCCAAGGTTAAACCTTCACAATTAGAACTGCATGATATTAGAAAAACGTTGAAACATTTTGTTTTTCTGTGATAAATAGTGCAATATGAATACAGTTTCATCACATGCCTTGAATAACTCTGTTTGGAAAGTGTTCATTAATTCAGATTGATTGCAATAGAGGATTGAATCACACATAAAAAAATAAACAAATTTAAAAAGCAATATCGCTTTATGGTTTTGCTAACAGTATTCAGGTACAAAAATTGGAAAAATCAAATGTAAAAGAACACTCTTTTCATTGTATAAATAATAAAATAAAATAAAATGTATCTTTATTAAAGTTACAAATGGTACAATTTCTTGTGTCTAAATGCTTTCTTGAAATATTCATACAGTCACAGGCCTTAAAAACACAGGCACATAAAGGCAGACTTCATTCATTCATTTTCTTTTCAGCTTAGTCCCTTTATTAATCAGGGGTCGCCACAGCGGAATGAACCGCCAACTTATCCAGCATATGTTTTACGCAGCTGATGCCCTTCCAGCTGCAACCCATCACTGGGAAACATCCATACACACTCATTCACACACATACACTACAGACAATTTACCTACCCAATTCACCTATACCACATGTCTTTGGACTAGTGGGGGAAACCGGAGCACCTGGAGGAAACCCACACGAACACGAGGAGAACATGCAAACTCCACAGAAAATGCCAACTGACCCAGCCAATGCTTGAACCAGCAACCAAGGCAAACGTGCTACCCACTGCGCCACCGTGCAGCAAGGCAGACTTCCACTTTAAAAAACAAAAACAAACTATGGCTCCTGGTGAACAATAAACCCAACTCAACATTGCATATCCTGCGATGTGACTATTGTAGATGAGCACGCTGTGATATCGATGCTCAAATGATCAACTGTGCAGCCCTAGTCACAATCTTACAGTATACTGGCCCATGCCTACCAACAGTAAGGATTTATACCAGCTATTTTGCATATTATATATTTATGTAGCTTCATTAAAGATGTATTACACAGGCTAACTATTTAGCCATTTATTGCTTTTTATTTGAATAAAACCATATTTTTATAGTTCTTTATATGGTTGTATAATATGACATTGGAGTATTTAAATGAAATTAATATACATGCATGTGTGTTTTTTTATTAAACCTAACACTCAATGCCATTACATTCACATATTTATTAATAGAAAATGAACATTTCTATAATAAAAACATTTTTCCTACGAATTCTACCTAATCCTCACTTTTAATAAAAAATTTACATTTTATAAGTAACACAATTGTTGATTTTAGGGCATAAAGACATTTATTATATATATCACAAAAAAGCCTTCTTATTGTTGATCGCTAGTCATATGGTATTAGCATGATATTTTTTGAAGTACCTTACAACACTGTCTAAATACCATATGTGAATCTAATAAGAAGCATGTAAATACCATATGGTAATCCAATTATCTTCTAGCATCTGATACCAGCCTGCACTGGTACGGGTAGTGCCCCAGCATATTTTAGCAGGGGTCATTTGGTTACTCCCTGCTAACTAGCCTGACATCATCATTTGAATACCTTGGATTCGTATGCAAATTTCAGTTTCCACAAATGCTTTGAACCAGAAGAAGGTGTGGAGTAAAGATTTATACATAACCTAGATAGCAAAAAAATGAGAATAAAATACAAATCATAATGTGGGATACAAACATGCACCTCGTTTTACAAGCTGTCAGCCATACAGAAGCCCCAAAACAGACATAAATACAAAATGGAGGGAGTAAAAGAAATCAAAAATCTGTCATTCACTGGGTAATCCCTGTCACAGACAAACTCAATTATTCATTCTGCATCATAATAGCACTAAGGGCGTTAAGGTTATTTTTTCAATCATAAATTTTTTGGAGCGGCTCTCCAGTTTTGCATGTGTGTTTGTGTATGTACGCATGCGTGCAAAGTCATCTTAACCTCTGACCTCGCGAGATTGGTGGTGTCTGTGAGGACTTAGGATTTACGACCGTGCGCAGAGGCACACACACAAACACACACTAAAGTATACACACATGCAGCATATGGCAGGGGCACCACGCCAACCCGATCCTGATGACCTAAAGCGGGCAGCAGCGCATTCCTGTGCTGTCTGTCCTCACACACCAAACACTGCTCTTTTACAAAATATACAAACACTACGGCTGGACGGTATGGCAAAAGCACGATATTTTAAAGAAAATTTAACTGACTCAAAATAACATTTTACTGTTCTTTGTTTAGTCAACATAAAAGCATAACTACAATTTTATGATTTAGATAATATAGGGTTAAGGCTGACCTTTTTACAGTGGTTCTCATCTGGTTTGCCTATATGCAACCCACATTTTCACGGCCTTTTTTTTATAATAAATAAATAAATAAATAAAATGAATGTTAAAAATACATAAATAATTGGTTGCCACATACAAGTACCATGCGACTTAACATAATAATTTTAAAGATTTGACACATAAATCAAAAGAATATGACTGACGAATATTCATATATATATATAACTTTTTTTTGCTACTTATTAGCTATTTTTGCTATTTAATATGTGGCACTTGTATGTGGCAACCACTTACTTATTTATTTTTTAACATACATCTTTTGAATTATTTTAGGAATAGGGTACATTTTTTATTTTAAAAAAGAAAAGAAAGTTTAGGTCGTAAAAATGTGGGCTTAAACACAGAAAAATATATAAAAAATATAATAAAACATTATGTAAAAAACAATCAAATGAAACTAATCTAAAATAAATAAACTAAATAAAGCACCATTTTGGAGTTATTATGAATGCAACAGTTAACAAAAAAATGAATAATAAAAATAACAACAACTACAACAATAACAATAATAATACCATTATGAACTGTTGAATAAAACAGAAACAGCTCCTGTTTAAAATGTTGGATAAGGTATCTGCATATAAATCATTCTCAACATAATTGTACAATTAAATGAAAGATTATGTGAAATAATATTCTAAATAATGTTCAGCTTCTTGTTGTTACTTCATTAGAGCTTCATCAGAGCCAAGAGTATTTTGTATTGCCTATATATGAGCAATTCCATTCAAATGCCAACCTTGCCATGAAAAAAAAATTAAGTTTTCGCCAAAATATCGAAACCGTTTCTGCATTTTTTTATGTAACCAAGTATTTTACAGTGCTTTAAAAATACTTAAAAATGTCTCTGTTAATGTTTTTAAACTATTATATTTGGTTTACCAAAATCACTCAAGTGCCAATTTCACATCCATATCGAAGATGTCACAACCATAATGGAGCTTTATCCTCATAAATGCTAAAATGTCTAATAAAATAAAATCAATCGTTTTTGTTCTATAGTGAGCAACTCTTATTCTTTTGATTAGCATTGTTTCTTTTGGATTGTGCAGTTTAATTCACAGACTTTCTACAAAGTATGCTTATGTTTAAGTATTTTAAAATATTTTAAAAAATGATAACAGATTGATATTTTCTGATCCCATAAATCTGTGGTTAGTTGCTTTGGAAATATAAACAGATGTTTCAACATAATGTTAACATATACTTTCTCTATGAATTTATGTTTTGAGATTTTACTGCAGTCACATCTATAACGCTGGAATTGCTCATATATGTTTTTGCATTTGTGTTTTGTATTTGTATGTTTTTGCATTGCCTATATGTTTTTAGACTCTCAAAGTGCCAGTAGACATTGACTTACATTGTATGAATCATCAATCACCACAACTTCTGCTAAAATGTTATTTAATGTTTTACCAAAGAAAAAAAAAAATCCACCTAAATCCTGGATAAACCTGAGGGTGACTAAATTAACAGCAAATGTTCATTTCTGGTCAAACTATCCCTTTAAGGACTAATTTAAAAGCACATCCTGAGCTTTTCCAAATGCAATCCAGCAGTTAAACCCAGTCTCTCTGCTAGTACATTAGGCATTTTAACACCTTCACCTCACACCATTAACCAGAAAGAGTTTGAAACAAATCAGGCCATGTCACAGCATGCTTTTCTAAGCATATAAAAAACCCCAACAACATTTCAACAGATTAATTGCATTCACATTCATTACCAACCACATAATTCCACATTACATGTTGTTCTTGACTTTCGCTCTGTATTTTGCTCATATAATTACACTATAACATGGAGCCTGTTATAATGTGTGTCCAAATGTCCATGACAATTACTATTATTTGGGTTTGAAAACCTCGAAAATTGCTTCTCTGACAATGTTGCCTGCAGGGATGCTGACTCGGTCACAAAATTTGCCGCATCCCTGGACAAACATTACGGTAGAAACCTTCTCCCCCTGATTCCTGTACATTATCATGTCTCCTACACATGCTACACACACAGCACATTTATGTGAGGAGTATGCCTACTTATTAGGGATTTTAAAAAGCATTATAGATAACAAAATGCTTTCAGGATGCCTTTAATTGCAGTAACAAGATAGAAACTGAACCTTCAGCATGCAATAATACAGTGCAGGATTTAATTTGGTTAGAATCTGATTGGATCATGCAAACTGAAAACATGATATTCTTAGTTAATAATCTGTTGGGCCAGCCTTGGGTGTGTTTCAAAGTTGGAAAAATAAAAGCGCACATTTATTTTCTTGCGATATGACCAGAGATGTATATTAATAAAAAAAAATCAATCTTGATTTTGATGTTGTTTTTATATAATCTCTCTGCTGCTTATTCTAAAATGATGTTTTGAAGAAAACAATGAACCGAAACTGGGGCAAATGTTAAATAACGGTTCGTTAAAAAACAAATTGATCTGAATATCAATGTCTAGCTTAATGCTGTGGTAGTCACAGCCTTCCGATTCTCTTAAAGGATCAGTAGAGCAATGAAAAAAACATGAATACTATACACAACAGAAAAAAAAAAAAAAAAACACTGACCCACTGCATTATAGAGGGACACAAAGCATTGCTGGATCATCAATGGACAATGTTACAAAGTAATTCAGGGAGAGGTTCTTTTATTGTTGTTCAGCAACAAAGAGGAAATAAACAAAATGAAAAAAAAAGTGACGTGGACTTCAAGAACAAGTATAACACAAATAGGTTCCTATAAACCTTCTAACCATGATTTTTCTATGAGCTTATCAATGTTGATTCAATCACTAAGAATAATTTTGATTTGATAAAATACTTCATAAAAAAACATTTGATCCACTTGCAAATCAGTGCATAAAAATGGTTTCGCTAACAGGTTTTACTCAAAAGAAAGACAAGCAGGATATAATCTGAGAGAAGAACAACATTTTAGGAGGTTGAAATCAAGGACAACTTAAAAAAAAATGTGTGTATGTCTGTATGTGGTGTGAATTTATGGAACAGATTCTCAAACAGTGTCAGGATATTAAATAAATAAAAGTTGTATATATATATATACATATATTATTATTTTTATTATTATAATTATTAAAGGAACATAATGATTAATAGAAGTGCTTGAAAAAGAATAAAATGGGAAGTGTATAATGAAATTTCAATTAATGGCTGTTTGCAATATTATGTATTTTTGGGTAAATGTTATATAATGTAAATGTACAAATGAAATCAAATATATAATATGTCAAAGATGCCAAAAGGATAAAATATGTCTCATGTGAAAGAAGAGATATGTAAAAGAAGAAATAACTTGGAAGTAATAGACGAATGATGTGTGTGGTAATGGGGTGGGGAAAATACAGAGCTTGCTTCATCCCGCTCCATTACGACCATGTTGAAATGTATTTTGTTTAAAGAATTGTTTTGTGTATGATTTTTCTGTTCAAAATAAATAAATCAAATCAAATCAAAATCTAGAAAATCAGGCCAGAGCATAGATTTATAACTTATTTGTACCTAAATATAAACGTTGTATGGGTGGCGCAGTGGGTAGCACAATCGCCTAACAGCAAGAAGGTCGCTGGTTCGAGCCCTGGCTAGCTCAGTTGGCATTTCTGTGTGGAGTTTGCATGTTCTCCCCATGTTCGTGTGGGTTTCCTCCAGGTGCTCCGGTTTCCCCCACAGTCCAAAGACATGCGATACAGGTGAATTGAATAAGCTGAATTGTCCATAGTGTATGTGTGTGAATGCAAGAGTGGATGGGTGTTTCCCAGCTGCGTAAAACATATGCTGGATAAATTGGCGGTTCATTCCGCTGTGGCGACCCCTGATTAATAAAGGGACTATGCCGAAAATGAATGAATGAATAAACTTTGTATATAAGTATTTACTATAGATGTCTCCATGAAATTTAAGATTAACAATTTAATTTAATGTAAATTATTTACTTTCATGACATTTCTAGGCTAATTAAAGAAAATGAATAAATAAATAAATCTTAATGAAAATCATTTTAATAAAAAAAAAAGGATACAAAAAGTAAGTCATATTTATTGAGAAATTATAAGCCTGATCCGAATATTTTTTAAAATTTATTTCCATGACCTTTACAGTAAAACGTTTAATAAAATTATATTACAATTATGTATTTCCAAGCCTGGAAGACACAATAAAGACATGATATTTTCAGTTTCTCCATGGCAACAATAAAATCCTTTGTAAAAACAAAAGTATATAAAGAATAACATTTACTGGCTCGTTGTAAACCTGTGAACACATGGACTCTCTCCAGCACAAGTGTTCGGAGTTTGATGTAAAATGGATGGTAAGCCACAGGAATCATTAATTGGAGGTTGATGGAGGGAGGAGGGGATTATGCAGGCTTCAGATTATGTGTATGCGAGTGATTGAAGACTCCCTCGGGTCAGTAACGCTGACCACTGTAATCGCTCTTCATTGTGTATCACAAAAGACTGACAGGAAATAACAAACGGCAAATAATTGCAAACATCTGCACTCTCTCTCACGGCACCGAATGCAGATGATACTGTTATTTACCAACCAAACCGGAATAGCAGATTTGACTGCCTGTGGTAGAACACCTTGATTCAAAGATGATTCCTTGGATTTACATTTTTTTTTTAAGTTAAGTGGCTGTAAACAATTTATTTGGGCTGAATTTAAACAAACAAATTACGGTGAACATTACTCAATTTAATTTCTTTGTTTAAATTCAACACATATAAATCCTTTGCAACAATTTTGCAGAAATCATTTATTTCAGTGCAGTCAAAAACAGTCACTTTAATCTATAACAGATTTTATAATCCGTCTCTTCTAAAAAATGAATAATAAAAACAACAGCCCAGTGTTTATGTATGTACCTGCATGCATCTTGCGACTTCTTTAATCTGTTTTTAGAAAGCACGATTAAAAACAAACAAACTGCAAACAAAGGAAGACAAAAGCAGGATTAGACTCCCTCAAATCTTGAGTTCCCGGTAAAATAATAGTGATTTGAGCTCAAGCCCTGATTAAATTTATAGTGCGTGCGTGGCATGTGCATTGGCATCCCGACGTTATTTGTTTAAGAGGTTTCTCCTCTTTGATCTCATCATCTCGCACACAGCAGTCGTGGATGAGGGTGATAAAACCGCCTGTGTCAATAAGGTACATTCACACAGACCAAAACACAAAGACAAACTGCAACACGAAACCAAAAAGCGCTGCAATCCCTGAGGGGACGATATTTTTGTATGAGTAAAATCTGCATATCGTCTCCGATGAGGCCCAAATACGATGCAAACTGAATTGTGAACAAACCACTTTTGCTATAACGCACACTCCCGATTGCACTCGGATGTGGTGAGGGTGCAGAATTGCGGGTATTGATTTTTTGGGCTAGTAGAAATCCATAACCTCCTGTTCGTAACAGATGCCCATTAGATCCTGCAGTTCAGAGCGAAACATCCTCACTGTGGAAGCGCAAAAACACAGTGTTTTTGAAGCGGGTGTGAGAGGAACTGAAGTACCTGTCCTCAGGTGCGTCAGTGATACAGGCAGACTGTGTGAAACACGACTCCAGAGGTTTCAGATACACACACACACATACATATAAGTGCAAAATGAGCAATGAAGGATCGGCTTTCATTATCGACGCTCCTCTTCGAGTCACTCGATATCTTTTTAAAGGCGAGGGGAAGGCGTATGCCTACTACAGGTACGAATGCTAAAAACAAATCCAATCTCATGCATAAGGGATTTAAAAGGGTCACAAAGCCTTTAAGATTCAGCTCAGTTAGTTCTCAGCACAGTTTTGGAAAAAGTCTGCAAAAGTGGGTGTGGGGAAACTGAGGGGTGGAGGAAAATAACAGAAATCGGGCTATGTTTACATGACAATGATGTAGCAAAAAAAAGTGAGAAGGGTATAAACGGAGGTCGGAGCCAGCTCAAAGTAGGCTGCACAAAACTGGAGTTATTTAATGTCTTGTACATGACACTGAGTCCAATATTGTGCTTTATGAATGTCTACACCTACCCCATCCCTAAACTCAACCTCACAGTAACCTGTTGCTTTATTAACGTCTACACCTACACCTACCCCAACCCTAAACCCATCCTCACAGTAACCTGTTGTTTTATTACGTCTACTCCACCTACACCCCTAAACCCAGCTCACCTGCGGCATAAACCCCTCCCACTTGGAGGTCACCCAACCTACTTGCTGTGTAATACCTCCCACTTGAAGGTCTCCGGGCTGCAGCGATACCTACTTGAAAAAGTTGTTTCCTTGCGTTTTAAAAAAAAGTTTCATATTACACATCATAGTTTTTAAAATGAGCTATGTTTACGCATCAGCGAAAACAGCCAAAATCACTGTATTACATATGTTAGGCCAGTATTTAGCATCGTCACCTTATTAGTAAACAGCACCTGTAGGAAAGTGACAATGTGCTGTTGGCAGCTCGGCACTGGTGTGTATGTAGAATTTGCAGTGTGTAAGATGTGTCTCTGTTGTTAGTTATAACGTGAAGTAAATCCACACTTTGCTGATGAAGCATTAGCTATAAGATCATCATTTTTTTTTTATCGCTTTTGGGAGTTTACATGGACACAACGATAATTTGTTATCAGATTCATGCCTTTTCAGTCCTAAAAACAAAGTGGTTATGTAATTGAACACGTAATTGAACACGTAATTGAACACATAATTGAATTGAAAAGTTTCCATTTGTTTGCTGAAAATGAGTTACTGAGTTAATAGTGTCAATGTTTGACACAAATGCAAGCTCCAATTCATTATTACATGCAAAAAAAATCAACCCATTTTCTATATGGTTGTGAAAGCTCAATATACATAAAAATAAATAAAGAATTAGCAGAAACTCAACATTTATCAATCAATTATAATTTATTGTAATTTCTTTAAAATAAATGAAATTAAGCTCTCTGAAACAAAAAAACAAAATGGACTTCACTACAACTTGTTGAAGTGGAAACTCTGGAAGCAATGCCTTCAGTGTATTTACCATGTTTATTCACATGCAGACTTTCAAAATAAATGTATTAGATCATAGTTCCTCAACCCTCGGTCCCTGGACCGGTTGGTACCAGGCTGCACAAGAAATCATAAATTACTTCTATTTTATTTATTAAATAATTATTTATTATCTGAACAATCTTGTTTTGAAAAATCTTTTATTTTGAAAAATGATTGTATTCTCTCGCTTACATCTCTGTCACTTGAGCGCCAAAACTTAACCCAAAAGCAGCAAAATGAGTAAGAAACAGATGTCTTTGGAAAGTCTGCAAAGGGAAAAATGCCAAGTGAAGGACCCACAAACTGCCAAGTAATGGATGCGCAATTTGTCAATAAATGAGGTGAATCCAGCATGACTGTGTGTGCAAGAATAAGATCAACTGCTGGAGAATGCAAATGATGGTGGCTATTCACATATCGCATCTTTTCCGAGCACAAGTTCATTATTTCTATTGGAGGTGAAGCATATTGGGAGCAGCGCTTGCACCGCTTGACGGTTGAAAACATCTTCAGAATGCCGCAAACACACCGCGAGTCACGTGACAAGAACTGGCCAATCAGCTGCATATTTTGTAGGGACTATACATATTTCGGTAACATTAGCACAGCAGTGCTTTTTAATTTTCTTCATAAATAAAACTTATATCAGAGTTGCAGCAATGTTTTGTCATCCTCTGAGTAAACGGTTGATGGTGGCCTAGCGATCTACATACACCCACCCTCCCTGGGCCGTGGTTAAATTGTCAAGCATTGATCAGTTTGCTGTGACAAAAATGTTGGGGACCACTGTATTAGATAATTTATAGAAAGTATAAAAATCATTTAAAATTTCATAGATTAATTAACACACAAAACTTTCATTAGCTGCAGCCCTACTGGACTCAAAATCATGATCAAAACATAAAGCATGAGTCCATCAACACTTCAACACATCAACATTTTAATAAAGCTTGATTTATTGTCTCATTCATAGGCAGTTGAATGCTCTGGCGTATAACAGTAAAGCCATGGAAAGCCAGAAAAACTCAAAGACAAAGGAAGAATTCAGTCAAAAATGACAGGGAAACAGTTCAGTTAAATGAATGCTAACATTGTCTTCTATAATGCACAAAACAAACACCTCTTAGAAGATGAAGTTCAGTGACCCTTTACGTAACGCACATGCCTGAGGTGTTGTTTCTAGTTCTAGGTCAGAACTACATTACCCATAATGCATCAGGATGGCAGACTGGAGTGTAATGAGATTTGTACAGGCACTGACCCAGATAACCAAGCCTGCAGTGGAGGAGTGTGTGTGTGTGTGTGTGTGTGTGTGTGTGTGTGTGTGTGTGTGTGTGTGTGTGTGTGTGTGTGTGTGTGTGTGTGTGTGTGTGTGTGTGTGTGTGTGTGTGTGTGTGTGTGTGTGTGTGTGTGTGTGCGTGAACGCATTGCCAAATTGTCTTTGCGAGTACAGAAAAAAAGCAAATGTCAGAAATAAAGTTACACATGTTTTGGACGTCCACGCGTCTTTAAACATCTGCTGTTGGAAGGACAAGCGTATTTTGTGTCTGCGATCAGGAAGAAGTGTGTCAGTGTGAACGGTGACAGCTGGGGAGACGGTGGGATACTGTATTGCGGACAAGGGCGGACTTAGTACTTTGATATGTGTGTGAGTGCCGGGAGGCGAGTGTGTGTGTGTGTTTCGGGATTATCGCCAACTGAGCAGAAGAAAAATAAGCAAGAGATATGTTTCAAAATGCTCAAATTACATAACTATGTGCAGATGTAACATGCAGATAAAACTATCAAACATTCATCCTGGACGAGCAGAAGCTTTTGATTTGTAGTGGCCGTCAGGATTCCTCTGGCTGTGCGGGCCCGTTTGCGCCTGGCTAGTTTTCTGTTGACTCAGGAACAATGGTCCCTGCGCAACCGCGCTCAGCCGAATGGGACGAATTAGGCCAGGTTGCCTAGCGCCATGCTGGTCGCCCCTGACAACCCCAAGGCCTCCAGCTTGGGAGCAAAAGGGATGGGTTTTAGCAAAGGGGCGGAATAGAGTTTCATTCGGCCGCATGCTCTCACAAAACACCTCCCCCCTAGGCTCGCAAAACAATGTCGGCCGTGTCAAATCAATCGGCAACGCCCAAGGACATCAATATGGGGCCAATAAATCTTACTAGAGGGAAGCCCACTCTCTCACCTCTCTGGCCATATGGGAAACATTGTAATAACCAAGCTGCAATGTTCAGCTAGCACAGATATGCAACTTGAAACATCGCAGCGCATGGGCGGCGCCACATTAACCACTGGCATTCGCACAGGTGATAGAGTGTCATGCAAATAAAAGACGGAAAGGTGATAGTGGGATAAAAGTGGAGCTCAGAAAAAGGGGAGAGGGAGAACGTAACAAAAGACACAAAAGCTTGTCTCCTTTGAGGAACGTCTGAGTGTAAAAACCGCGAGAGTGTACACTAGTAAACGACGCTTCAAAGGCAAGGGTGAGACAATACAACACAAAGACGGGAATATCAGGATAAGACAAGCAGGGAGAGAGAGAGAAAGAGAGGCGATCAAGGCGGAGGGAGAGACAGAGATGATGTCAGCGCTGGAAGTTTCAGAGATGGCCCCTCAGAGAAAAGCTGTTTTAAAGGGATAGATCTTTCAAACATGAATATACAATCCTTGTTTTCTCACACTCGTGCTGTTCTACGCTGTATTTGGGATGTTAGGCAGATGATTGAAGCTGTTTTTTTCATACAGTGGAAATAAATTTACAATGCCATGCTGCACTATAAGACATCATAAAACTAATCCATATGACGTGCTATAAAAGACCCAATCTAAAGTCAGCTAGTGCATTTGTAAGAGGAAATCATAAAATAAAATCACTAATGTTCCCCTTCAATGAAGTTTATCAATCAAATTATGGCCTAAACATAATTATATACACAATATAATTCTCAACTGAAACTATTCACATTGAACTAAACTAAACTGAACTTCAACTCTAAAAACTGGACTGATACATTTTCAATGTACTAGAACTTCTATGTTAAGCTGCTTTGACACAATCTACATTGTAAAAGCGCTATAGAGATAAAGATGAACTGAATTGAATTGCATTATTCCAAACAACAACAATTCTACAGTCTATTTAACTGTAAGGCGAGATTTCCATTCCACTCTGAAAAATGTGTTTGAAATTCTACTCACGATTCGATACGATTTACAATACTAATCTCACGATGCGATTTTTTAACAAAATTATTTGAAACAAATTTAGGATGAAAAGCCCTTTCATTTTTTCTTAAAAGCTGTAAATTTTTCGCTAAATAACATACTTTCTGCCATAACTAAATCGCTATTTTAAAAACGAATTCCAAATAATACAATAATACAAACTTAAGACTCATTAATATAAACAAACTAAAACTGTGACTGTGCTGGGATGTTAAATTTTTAAAAATAAATATCAGCATATTTCTGTTTTCTGGCATAAGCTGAGGTCTTTTTTTGCTGAAAAAAAAAACTCTTTCATTGAGGACTGCGATGGCTTGTGTGGAGAGGAAAGCCTTTCCTAAACCAGAGAGCAGTGTGTACAGAGGTGGTCAATAGGCCCTCTGATCCAGGGGACTGGCCACTGGCATAAATATGTCATAAGGAGTTAAACACGATTATGATGGTGAATATTAATTAATATTACTTGTATAATTAATTAGTATAAGTATCAGTGAGATACACTTGAGAGATAATCTTGAACATTTTTAAATATTCAATAATAATAATAAACAGATTATTAAAATATGCATAAACTAATTTAAAAAGGAGAGGGTAAAAATAATCGAAAACCTGCTTCTGTATCAGAACAACTTTCTCTTTCAGTCTGAAAAACATCTTCACACTTTCGCTATGAAAACACTAGCTACGTTTCCATCCACCTATTTTTATGCACATTTTGCATATGTGCATAAAAAATTGGTTGATGGAAACGCCAAGATGCGAACAAACTGAGTAGGATAAACTTTTTATTCGATAAGAAAAGATGCGCAAAACTACGATGGAAACACTTTTACCGAACAAATTCCAGTATGTGCATTAAAAAGGTCATGTGATTTTGTTTTGAGATCATGTGATGATAAAAATGTGTGTGAATGGACAAACCAGCAGGCTGAGCACACTGTAAAACATCTAAAATGTTGTTTTGGTCATTGTAAAACGCCTTAACCATTTCAGTATTAGTGTTATTATATTATTAATTACCTCCAGAATTAAGAGCGTCTGTGCTCTGCGTCTCATGCCTTCAAACGCCACCGCGCGTTCATTGCGTGTCAGGATTGCCTTCTAAGGCACAATTCACAATTCACACAGCTTCTCCTAACGCAGCAAATTCCGTTTTTACTGTTGATATTTGGGCAGTTAAGCAAGAAGTGATGATTTTGTTCTCTTTGACTCGTTGGGCGGAAATGCTGCATTATGCGCACGTCTTTTATGAAATAATCCAGTTTTGCACATAGAGTTAATTCACATTTTTGGATGAAAACATAGCTACTGATGCATTGTGATCTCCATAGCACTTATCGGAGCAAGCGTAGCTGTAAATTATCCGGTCCGTGTGGTTTGGTTAATAATAGTTTATTGCGTATAGACGTCTGTGACAGTAGTTTTTCGCTGTGTGGAATTCGAATATTCGTTGTTCTGTTAGTGTAAGCAAACGTCTTTTTGCAGTATTTGCACACAGTTTTGTCTGGTGCACTTCACCGCTGTCATTTTACTCTGCCGCCCCACCTCTTGTTCGCCTCTAATGTGCAGATAAACACAGCACCACCTCTGTTCAAAAAATGTATCGTGATTTGTTCAACATTTCTACCGGTTTGAATTGTCACATATTTTAATCGATTTTCAACCGACTCACGGTGAACCGTTACACCTCTAAATTATACATATTTTAAAAATATTAATGATTTATTTTAACGATATTACTTTTTTTTAGAATAATTACAACAACTGAGAAAAAATAGCTACCAACTTCTGATAATTTGTTGTGCTTTTTGATATGTGACATCCTCTCCATCCACTTGCTTGCACATTCACTAGTTGCGTCCTAAATCGCATAATTATGCACTATTCTACGCCATGTTGTAGAATAAATAGTGTAAGTAGTGCGCTCACACTGAAAACTCTAAAAAAAAAAAAAAAGTGCACTTTAATTACCCGGATGATGCACTTATTCAACGGGTAAAATGAAGTGTGGAATGGTGGACACTTCATGCACTCAACCACCACAGGTTTGCTCACGTAGCGGAAGGGGCGGAGCTATCGGGCGCACATGTTGGATAACTTTATTTATTTTGGATGGTGAAAGCAAATTCTCCTACGAGAGTGATTATAGCGCCTCCCGATGGTGAATGCGGTTCTAATCATGGCAAGTATTATTTGATAGTTTGGTCATTTATTTCACTGATTTGGGGAAACGGTAAATTTACGCTAAGTAAAAAAACATTAGTGCTCCATTTGGAACGACACTACATACATGTACTATGCTGTTAAGTGTGTAAGTGCATAAGTACATAGTGCATGAGTGCATAGTGTGCCATTTGGGACGCATCTACTCCCCTTATTTTTTTGTTTTTGTTTCAAGCACTAACGAACACAGCACAGGCCTGAACCCTTCACCACAGTAAATAAATGGTTTTAGGGTGAACTATTCCTTTAAGCTGAAGAACAGAAGTCACATGAGCCGGTCCAATTATCACCTCCTGCACCCGCTAACTCCTGTGCCAGCTAATGTCTTTTCTCATTAAACACTAGAGAAATCATTTTTAATCGCCATTCCTTCCTCTCCTGTTGAGTGTGTGTGTGTGTGTGTGCGTGTGTGTGTCTGTGTTTAAAAAAAGCAGACCCATATCGGGCACAGCTGCGATCCATTGTCCTGTATTAAGGTCATGCTAGCTTTACCCCCCCACCCCGATCCAAATATATCCCTCCGTCTTACGGTAAAACGCAAGAATTCCACTTCACACTCTCTTCTCTCGCTTAGCTGCTGACACACCTAAATCAGTGAGCAAGCTGATAGCAGAAGCAGAGGTGTGAGGAGAAGGGAAACCAGAGGAAAGGGTGTAATAACGAAGAGACCAGAGCGTTTCGGGACTGCGGAAACCTGAGCGGAGATGGACACACGCCAGTCCAGCTGTCCCTTCTCTGATGTAGACCATCCTAACTCCTGTAAAAACGCACACACACTTCCAGAGAGGGGGAAAAAATGACGCATTTGTCTGAGACATGCCGATCTTGGCTTATCCTGATTGCCGGGGGGTTTTGAGGGCATTGGGTACTTACAGCTGTCAACCAAATCGGTGGGCTCTGATGGCATTATATGACTATATATGCATGCTTATGTGCAAAACAGAAATCCAGTGTTGTTGTCAGATGCCATTAGGATGGGATTAACCCGTCGTTCACCATTATCGAATAAACGCCGACACTGGTGCACAATTACGTCTATGTCTGTAACCCTTTATGGATAAAGATTAGAAAAACACAAATACCAGGAAGATTAGGGTTGGGGTTGAGTACAGGGGGGGTGGGGGGTTGGATGGGTGGCGAGACGGAGACGGGGCAACGTTGGAATGTACGTGTATTTGAAGTGCATTCTTCTCGTCTGCGGTAACCGTCCGAGCCACAAGTCAAGGCAACATAAACACTAATAAAGCATTAAAGGAGCCACTGCCAGGCATTTTGAGCCATCCAACACACACACACACACACACACACACACACAGTACGCTTTTGAGTGTGTGTCTCATATCTTCCCTCTGCAGGATGGGAGAAGGAGAGATTTGGCAGAGCATGAAATAGACCATGGCCATAGGAGCGCATCTATACACACACACACACAGAGGGAGAGGAGCATCGTTCATTCAGTGGGCTGTTTTAGCAGGGTGCTGCTTTGTTTATGCGTACAGTGAATCATTGGGATGGTATTGATGACATCATAATTGGCCTTTCCATGCAACTGCGGCACAATAACTGGATTCAGGAATGATTCACAAATTCACATCCACCCTCTAGAACAAGAAAAACATAAAGGACAGTCATTTGTTGTCTCCTATTTTTCTGTCTGACCTATCTGTTCTTTTATATCATGAGAAAAAAAACCTATTTTTAATCAAGTCAATAAGCTAGTTAAGCTAGTTAGTTAATTGAAAAAAATTATATTTTCTGTAGATTTTATTTCACTGATATTTGAGACATACAAATAATAAATCAATAAAGGGATTATTTTTATACAATCAACATTACATACTAAACTTACAGCAAAAATGAACATCAAAGATTGCATGTGATTAGACGTGATTTTAATAAACACCAATTTTAAAAAGAAATATTATTATTAGTAGTAACAGAAATACTGGTAATGTTATAAATAAAAATATATTGCATATGTATAATAATAATAATAATAATAATAATAATAATAATAATAATAATAATACTTATCATCATCATCATAATACTAATGATAATAATATGCTCAGTATATACAAAAATTTGTTTTTATACATTATTATTATATATAAAACTAATATTAACATATATTTAATTTCATTGTAATTTATATAGCATATTATTTTATTATGTATAAAACAAATATTTATATATATATATATATATATATATATATATATATATATATTAATTTTATTATTATAAAACATATTATTATTGTTATTAATATTATTAGTGTTTATAAAACAAATATTTTCATATATTTATTTGTATTTTATTCTTATTTGCATATTATTATTATTATTATTATTATTATTATTATTATTATTTATAATAATAAATATTGTCATATATTTATTTTCATTTCATTCTTTTATAGCGTATTATTGTAGTTACTATCATTATTATTATTATTATTATTATTGTTATGTATAAAACAAATATTTTCATATATTTATTATTTTTATTTAATTTGTATATAGCACATTATTTTTATTATTATTATTATTTTTTTTATTATGTATAAAATAAATATTTTCATATATTTATTTTCATTTAATTTTTTTATACTTTATTAGTGTTATTATTATTATTATTATTATTATTATTATTATTATTATTATTATTATTACGTATAAAAATAAATATTGTCATATATTTTCATTTCATTCTTTTTTAGCATATTATTATTATTATTATTATTATTATTATTATTATTATTATTATTATTATTATTATTATTATCTCATCTATGAACTCTGTATGAACTACTCCTTGCTATTTCCCTAATTGGCTCTTGGACTAGCTGTCCATCTTGACCCGTTCCTGCTCATGTTTTAAAAAAAACCAGACTCTGCTCTCAATTCCATTCCAGCACTTGGATCTAACCTTCATATCTCTCAATCATCCTCTCCCCCAAAAAGCCCCTGCCTGAGCCTGATGATTGAATCCAGACCTCAGTGTAGCTGATCCACCCCCTCACTCTCCCAGCGCTCCAGCACACAGTCACCCAGACCTGCACCCGACCGCAAACTCCAGGAACGCAGAGGTCAGAGCCACTGACCAGTGGATATATGTGTGTGTGTGTGTGGGAGAGAGATGGTGAGCAATGGGCTTCTGAACCGCCGGCTCTGTTTAGCAGCCCTCAGCCTACGATGACACATTGAGGCCCACAAAAACACAAAAACTGCCTTTTACGGCCAGAGCTGCATAAACACACTCAGAAGCAGAGCAAAGGGCCGCGATCAAATCTCTTAAAGACCGTTCACACTAACAATGATAACCATATATACGCCAGCAAACCATAACAATGTTTATTTTAAGCCAGTGCTCTGCAGCTTAGAAATATTTGCATGAATTTATGAAGCATATTTTTCAATATTATCAAGTAGTGAAGTTCTCCACAGTGTTGTTTTCTGCATCAGCGCTTTATATTTCAACGAATTCTGATTGGCTGTTGGGTGTTTTATTATTAATGAACTGGAAAAAATGTTCTGAAAGTGCTTCTTGTTTTTTATAGATGTGGTCTGAACTCTGCTATTGTTTTACATTCAATTTTAAGAATGATATATTTAGAATTATCTTTACAGTTATACAAATCTGTAATGTTTTCCATACTTTTTTAAAATGATTTCATTAAACAATAATTAAAATAGTTATTTTAATACAATAGCTTAATATAATAATGCTATGCTAATGTATTTCTATTTTATAGATTAATTTTTTTTATATTAACTTAAATGTATTATATTCTTATTTTACTATATGTAATATTGAATAGCACATTTATTTGTAACTATATAGATTTTTTAACTATATAGATTAAACATTTAAAATTATACAAAAAATATAATTTTATTTGTGGTGAGGCCAATGAATGTTGTGCAAATCTGTTCTCTGGACAGACAGGGAAATCAAATAAAATGAATAAAAAAATAAAATAAAATAAAATAAAATAAAATAAAATAAAATATATATTTTTTATAAAATATAAAAATATAATAATTTAAAATAAAATAAGATTAAATAAATAAAAATAAAATAAATAAAAATAAAATAAGATAAATAAAAATAAATAAATAAAATAAAATAAGATAAATAAAATAAAATAAGATAAAATAAAATAAGTAAAATAAATAAATAAATAAAGTAATAAAACAAAACAAAACAAAATTAAAAAATTTAAAATAAGATAAAAAAAATAAAATAAAATATAATATAAAATAATCAGCGTGAACATTCCTTTAGTCTCACCACGTAACCAAACCGTGATTAGCATACACACCACATAATTACCCATTTCCTGTGGTTAAACACCATTACTGCGTAAATGATGTCTAGAAGGCCTTATGTTCAGCCATCAATAATCCTGCGAGAATAAAAAGTCAAACCGCGCCCATATTTTGCCATTTTTCTCCTGTGTTTCTGTCTTTGGCTCTCTCCAGCCTCCCCTGGTCAGCACAGTGGGAAGGAATCCATCATTAGGACAGAAACTAGGGCATCCCGTATGAACTTGCGGAGTGTGCATTTGAAAGTGGCGCATGAGTGCGTGAGAGAAATAAAGTCTTGCGCTAAATTGCAGACAACAGAGTTTTTGGGTCACCTGACCTCTTATAACAAAAAAGACTGAGAGAATGCAATCAGACAGTTGCCATGACACCAAAGCACCCAATAATAATCCTCCAACAGTTAAAAAGGGCTTACGCGTGCATGTGAGGGCCAGAGCGACAGGGGCAGAAAGACTTGGTGTTGTGTTTGCTTAGTCTTCCAATACCCTCAAGAAGCTCAGTATTAAAAACGGCCCCGGGCCCAGTGGGAGAGGGTTTCGGGCCAGTGGACGGGGCAGTTAACTTGCTCTTTTGGTCCACTGTTGCGCTGTCACTACATGTTATGTTTGTTAATCAGGCGTTGTTATGGCTTGCTTATATTTTTGTGATGTATTAAACATGATTGCTGAAATCTGCTGATTTAAATATATTACCAAAGTAATACTACTGTTTTATTAATGCTATGAACAAGTTGAACTACACTGCACAAAAAATCCGTAATTTTCCGTTTTTTTCAGGCAGCTGGGGTGGTGAAAAAAAAACATAAAATAACGGCTGTTAAATTTACTATAAAATAACAGACGTTACATTACAGAAATTTACCAGAAATTTAAATCTACGGATATTTCTGTAACTTAATGTCTGTTGGTTTGCGGTTAATTTCTGTAATTTAATGACCGTTATTTAACTTTTTTTTTTTTGGCACGCCAGCTGCCGGAAAAAAAAAACATAAAATTACAGATTTTTTTTTTTTACAATGTGCACTCAAAAATATATATTTTGCTGCTTGATCAAACTACTTATCTAAAAATGAGCTGAAACAACACAATTCTTGAATTTTTTTTGGGACAACTAAATCATTTATGTTCAATCCACTTACATTTACTAAAGTTTACTTAATTGATTTATGTTGGGACAAATTTTATTGATTAAGTTAACTTAATTGTTTTTACAAACTTAAGTGAAATAAACATAAAACAATTTTGTTGTCCAAAAAAACCACTGAAGAATTGTGTTGATTCAGCAAAATCATTTTTGAGTGTACGGGTAAAAATAATAAATCAGAAAAGATTTGTTTTAATTATTTAATTAATATTGTGAATTGAAAATAGTTCTATCTGATATAGTCACTCAAAAATAGTTTTGCTGCTTGTTTAACTTAATTATAATGAGCTGAATCAACACAATTTTTGAGTGTTTTGTGAGATTAACTTAATTGTTTTATGTTCAATCAACTTAAATTTATAAAAACTGTTAAGTTAACATAATTGATTTGTGTTGAGACAACATTAAGGAATTGTGTAGAACCCAACATTTTTTATAGTGTTTCATATTATAAAACAACTAAAAACAATCTGTTATATATTTTCAAACTGTGCATAAATTAGTAATCATACATCAATATTAATTGTTTATTAGTATTGTAAAGTATATTTAGTTTTAAAATAATAATTTAGTGTGAACAGTAATATTAATTCTTTGTAACATTTAGTTTATGGCAATGTTTTCCATATTTATTATTAATTAAAATTATTATTAAAAATACTTATTTTTATTTAATATTTTGTATTCCTTTTTTATTGTATAGTTCATTTATACCATATACTGCATTTTATTTAAATAATAATTCAGGAAAATTGTACATTTAATGATTAATTATTAATAATAACTAATATTTTTATATTAATTAACATTAATAATAATTTTATTTTATATTTTATTAAACATATAAAGTAGTAAAACTGTCATATTTCATATTGAATGTACTATATTTGATGTTCATAAATTACTTTGTATTATTATTTGCAGGATATTTATATAGATCTTTAATGCATTTAAATAGTTTAAAATGATGCTATCATTTAAATCATTTAAAATGATGCTAAAATAGACGTCATATTTGTTGTAGGGGCAGTAAAAATGTTGCCAAGGTGAGCACAAATATGCTACTGGTCGACTGGTCCAAAATAAAAATAAAAAAATTATAAAATTGAAACAAATCTTAAAATAATTAAATAAATAAATATAAATCTTACAAAAATTAATCCTTATTGTTGATCCCTGCTTAAATAAATATATTTAAAATCTTGATAAAATAAACAGATAAATATAATAAAATTCTAACAACAATAAATCCTTATTATTGTTCCATGCTTAAATAAATACAAAATAAAATCCTAATAAAATAAATATATAAATATAATACAATTATTACAACAACAAATCCTTATTATAGACCCCTGCTTAAATAAATAAATAATTAAAATCTTAAAAAAATGAATAGATATAATAAAATTATTACAACAACAAATCCTTATTGTTGATCCCTGCTTAAGCTTTGCCAAAACTATAATCCGCCTCCATGAGCAGCCAATGATAACCATCACAAACAGCTTGAGTCTTGTCTGATGTCATTCTTTACTCTTTCAGAAACACAGCACTTCTCTAAAAATACCCCAACAGAGGGCTGATGTCACACTGGACGACTTCCACAGCACCAAACCATCACACCAGCTGACTAAAGAAACCCTCCAATTTAGCGCAACCTTAACAGGTGCACATACACACTCATACCCTAATGAGAAAGACCACCCCAGTGTGCATTCAACTGTAACGCTCAAAAGTCTATTCCCAGGTTCACTGGCCAAAGATTAATCCTTTCTTTCTTCTCTCGCTCTTTCTTTTCTCACATGCATCAGTCCTCTCGCATATGCATGATCTGATCAATACTCTTAGGCTCTTTGTTTTGCCAGATCGATTTAGGGTAATGAAGTCTATGTGTGCCAAATCGCACCAGCTCTGAGAGAGATTGTCAAGTGTAGAGGTTTGACCGCATGCGGATCAGAGGTTGAGGCTTTAGAGAGGTCACGTTTTCCTCTCATCCGGGTCTATTTTACCTCTTTAACACAGACACAGGCCAGTGTCCGGACTTTAATTAAGCTTATCCGCCATCCTGTTGCATGAATCTCATTCTTTCAGTAGGCTAATAAAGCCATAATTCAGCCGTGGATCAAACTTCTTCCTAGAGATGCGCTGATGTATCGTCTGCCAATATTTCTTGGCAGATTTTTTGATCAATCTGTGTAGTCGCTGTGCATGAAAAAGGCTGATTTGACAAGCCGATAGTTTGTTAATTATCTGCATGAAGGATCTGAATTGTAGAATATAATACTTTTCTCTGGATTAAATATTGGCAAAAAATGAAAAACAGGTAGTAATGATGTACATTTTGGCTGACAATAATATAATATAATATAATATAATATAATATAATATAATATAATATAATATAATATAATATAATATAATATAATATAATATAATATAATAGTTTATAATAAGGTTTCATTAGGTAATATTGGTTAATGCATTTACTAACATGAACAATCAATGAACAATAAATTTACTACAGTATTTGTTCGTGTTAGTTAACATTAATTAATAAAAATACAGTTGTTCAATGTTAGTTTCTTGTTAACTTATGATGTATTAACTAATGGTAACAAGCACGAATTTGGATGTTAATAACACATTAGTAAATGTTGAACTACGATTAATAAATGCTGCACAATTATTGTTCATAATTAGTTCATGTTAGACAATTCGTTAACTAATGACCCTTATTGTAAAGTGTGACCAATATAATATAATTTTTATTGATTTAATAAAAAAATATGATATATTTTTTTATTTAATATAAAATGAATGATGCAGCTTCAACTACATAATATACTTTAATGTATTATACTTTTAACTTTTTTTTTTTTTTTGGTATTTTAATACCAGTTTTAGAAGGTTTAAAAAGTGAGCCAATGAGAAAATATTATTATTGAAATCTGTCAGCAAAAAATAAAAATAAATGAATAAATAAATCAGTGCAACATCTAAGCCTATCACACTTGAATTGTGCTGAAATGTATTTATCAAACAGATAATTTTGTTTAATAATATAATATAATATAATATAATATAATATAATATAATATAATATAATATAATATAATATAATATAATATAATATAATATAATATAATATGCAACGCAGTGGCGCAGTAGGTAGTGCTGTTGCCTCACAGCAAGAACGTCGCTGAGTCGCAGGTTCGAACCTCGGCTGGGCTGGGTCAGTTGGCGTTTCTGTGTGGAGTTTGCATGTTCTCCCTGGGTTCGCGTGGGTTTCCTCCGGGTGCTCCGGTTTCCCCCACATTCCAAAGACATGCAGTACAGGTGAATTGGGTAAGCTAAATTGTCCATAGTGTATGAGTGTGAATGTGTGTGTGGAAGTTCCCAGAGATGGGTTGCGGCTGGAAGGGCATCCGCTGCGTAAAATCGTGCTGGATAAGTTGGCGGTTCATTCCGCTGTGGCGACCCCGCAAGGGACAAAGCCGACAAGAAAATGAATGAATGAATAATATAATATAATATAATATAATATAATATAATATAATATAATATAATATAATATAATATAATATAATATAATATAATATGCAACGCAGTGGCGCAGAAGGTAGTGCTGTTGCCTCACAGCAAGAACGTCGCTGGGTCGCAGGTTCGAACCTCGGCTGGGCTGGGTCAGTTGGCGTTTCTGTGTGGAGTTTGCATGTTCTCCCTGCGTTTGCGTGGGTTTCCTCCGGGTGCTCTGGTTTCCCCCACAGTCCAAAGACATGCGCAGTACAGGTGAATTGGGTAAGCTAAATTGTCCATAGTGTATGAGTGTGAATGTGTGTGTGGAAGTTCCCAGAGATGGGTTGCGGCTGGAAGGGCATCCGCTGCGTAAAATCGTGCTGGATAAGTTGGCGGTTCATTCCGCTGTGGCGACCCCGCAAGGGACAAAGCCGACAAGAAAATGAATGAATAATATAATATAATATAATATAATATAATATAATATAATATAATATAATATAATATAATATAATATAATATAATATAATATAATACAATATAATATAATACTCATTCATTTTCTTTTCTTTTAGTCCCTTCATTAATCTGGGGTCACCACAGCGGAATGAACCACCAACTTATCCAGCATATGTTTTACGCAGCGGATGCCCTTCCACAAAACAGTGATTTATTTTAATTCCAAAGGTTTAAAAAGTGAGCCAATGAAAAAATATTAATATGGAAATTTGTTAATAATTAAATACACAAAATGAATCATCTAGGCCTTTGAATTTGAATTTTGTGTTGAAGATTATTTATCAAACAGATCATTTCAATTTAATTATGTTTTGTTTAATATAATATAATATAATATAATATAATATAATATAATATAATATAATATAATATAATATAATATAATATAATATAATATAATATAATATATGTTTAATGTAAATTATTTAATGAAGCAGCTCTTCCTATTGCATGTTTGTAACTTTGCTGATTAATAACTTGAACAAAACAGTGATTTATTTTTATTCCAAAGGTTTAAAAAGTGAGCCAATGAAAAAATATTAATATTGACATTTGTTCATCCCTATCGCACTTTTGAATTTTGTGTTGAAGATTATTTATCAAACAGATTATTTCAATTTATTCAATTTTGTTCATGTAGTTTCATTTATTAGCATCTGTCAATCTCCCAATAGTTAATTTGTTAACATTAGTTATTGCACAGTTAATGTCCTGTTGAACATCAAAAATACACAATTAGATTTTTGCAAACTATTAGAGTTGAACACTAAATGTTTTAAAAAGTGTTAACAAATGGGACACTACTGTAAACTGTTAAAGTCTCATTCTTCTACTAACAACACTGCGCCCCGTGACTTTTTCCAAACTATTTTCCTTTGTCATCCACGGGAAAACAAAAGTCCCACATGTTTTGCAATGACACGAGGGTGAGTAAATGTTTTCATTTCGCATTTTTTCTCTGAACTATCCCTTTAAACAAAGCTCAAAAGTGCAGTCGCTGGCCATGTGATCTTTAAAAACTCTGACAGTGGAGGCCAAGCAGGGCAACTCTCGCTGCCACTCCAGCAAACAGGCGAATTAGGACCCAACTGAACTCTGTGACTTAAATTCCGATGGAGAGCTGAAACAGAGAACAATCCGCTCCCGAAAAGCATCCTCCCACCCGGGGGCTTCATTTGCTTGTTTTTTTGGCTAATTAAAAATGTCAGCTCATTATCACATGTATACGAGCACAACAAAGAATTGGGTGCCTGAACAAATAAGACAATAGCACGCTTGGTAATCTTTAGACAGCTCATTAGGTACTTCATAATAAATTTAAAAACACTGAAGGGACAAAAGCACCAGGAGTGACCACAACCCTCTCACAAAAAAAATAATTCTGTGCTTTTTCACTGGCTCTGTGGATTCCAGTAACCGTTGTTTAATTCCACCTCAGTCGGCCCATTGAAGGCCAGTGAACCGCATGCTGATGACCTCACAGCCGCGCTCTGATTGGTCCATTTTGGTGACCAACAGCCCCCACATGGGCCAGACAAAAAAGCCACTCTGTCTCTGTCAGTCTCCCCCCCTCTCTCTGTTGACTCATTATTGTTTTCGCACTCCTTTCTTTGACTTGCACACAAAAACAGGCCGAGCTGAAAGTTGTGTTTCACTCGCTCTGATCGGAAGTGATGAAAAAACAAACAGCACCGATGCGGTAATCATGCACCTTTCACCCGCTGCATCTTCCTCTGATCATTGGCTTTCGCCTGTTTTTAAAAAACAGATCAAAGGAACACTAGGAGGACACGTGGAAATTCGTCAAGTGCACATACTTTAGTGGTTAAAAGAGGCTTGAGTAAGGTATTTCATGAGGGAAAAAATAAAAAAAAGTTACAAAATGACTCCTCTAGTAAAACAAGTTTGCCTTAAAACTTCAAAGCGGTATCTCGGTTCAGAAGAGATGAGAGAATTATAGGAGGAAGAGAAAAACAGATGAAAGCTGGAGAAGAGACTTAGGAGACCTAAAGGGGGGAAAAAATAATGGTTTACTGGCATCTAGGGCTGGGTGATAAATAATGAATATGCATGTTATTATATGATTTTGTTGGCAATACAGTATAAAAACTGAGCAACATACACATTTGTTTTTATGTTATGATTTTAAACTGTTTTTCGTTTGAATGCTTAAAAAATTGAAAATATTTTTATTTTCATTTGCTGATTTGAACATCTCAGAAACATTAGCATCCTTTGTGAATTCACAAATCAGTTCAAATATTTTATTGAATCAATTTATTACTTCATTTGATCATTTGATTTGATTTATTGACTAATATGAAAGTTCAGAAATTGAAATATGATATCAGATTAATCAGAAATGTATGTTAGATCATTTATGTATGTACAGTATGTGTATTCTGCTTTATGAGGCTTACAATGACACAATTTTGTATAGTGATACGAGTATGACCAAGGTGGTTTATGTCCTCGTAATTCAATAAGCTTAAAATTCATACTTAATGGGGTCTTTTGACATTCACATTTTGCCACAGGCTTCCTATGAGAGTTGGGTTAAGGTGTAGACCATATAATTAGTGGCTTTTACAGCATTAAATACATTATGCCTTACGGAAGTTTTCATACACAAATATGTGTGTATGTGAATGCGTATAGAAATGTACAAACAAAAACAAACTGCTAAATGAACTTAGACTACTCATGGCATCTATATATTGCTGCTCTTTGGTGATTTAAAGTGCTGCTTTTATCCTCATTTGTAAATTGCTTTTGGATAAAAGCATTTGCTAAATAAATAAATGTATTAAATACATTTATATGTATATGGCTAAGTAAACTAAAGTAAAACAAAAAATTTCAATTTAATGTTATATAGATTGCTTATTAATCAGTATATCTGAATACATTGAAAATAAAAACTGAAGTAAGGACTACAATCTTGGTTCAAAGTAGTATATTTTGAATGATTATGACAAACAGCTGACCGAAGAACTTTCAGGAACTTTTTAAATTGTACAGTCGAGCACAATGTTCCCCATACTGTATTCACTTTATTCTTTGCGTATGAGCAGGTGCAACCATTTGAATCTTTTTGGCTCGAGACTTCCGGGCTCATTCACTTCTATTAATTTTTATATGTTAAAACAGCTTGTTACGCTGCTTGATGATGCAAACTGATATTTTCTTATTATATCATTCTACTTTGTCTGTATAATCATGAAAAAACTTGTTTGTAGAGCAAGTAGTTTGACCGTTTTCTGCCGTTTATTATTCCTAATCATTTCTTCCATAGGCAACTGAATCAGAAGTTCTAAAACAATCGCGAAAACGAGCGCACTTCCGCATTGAAGAATAAGGTCAATACTGCAATTTTTTTTCCCACCGCAGCTTTTATTGACTGACCATCTTGTCTCATTTGTAAGGGTTGGAGCCTGCCAGAACAAAACAATCATTCATTGTTTTGCCTCATTATTTTCATCAAGAGCAAAATAGTAATTGAATATCCTTGTACAGGTGCGAGGTCATCTGATGTGGGCCAAAAAGTGTAACTCTTTGAGACCTGAATAATTGTGCAGGCTGTTCTACAAACATATTCTCTAATGAGATATATATATATAAAAAGTTACTATGACAGGTTTTATCAGGTTATCAGGTATAATTATCAAAATAAAATAGTCAAATAATAATAAAAGTATGTTATCAACTACATCTTGCAGCCTCATAGAAAGAGCAGTAATATCACTTCATACGACAAAAATTATGCTAGAATCCACTGCATATATAGAGGTGTGAACCTACACTGGTCTCACAGTTCGGTTTGGTTATGATTATCATGCCATCGATTCGGATCAATTCGATATCTCGATGCATCACGGTGCATTGACGATGCTTTCCATACACAATTTTATGTTTTACTTCACAGCACAACAATTCTTGTATTAAAATGTAGAAATATATTTATATTTACATACTGTTTGTAATACAATTTTGTTCTTTAATACAAACAGTCACATATGTAAACTGTACCTTTAAAAACTCAAGTACATGCACAGAACGACATGTGCATTTATAGCAAATAAACAAATATAAATATCCCGCTCGCTTTCTGAGCCTTGTCTAGCGAGTTCTTTCCTACACCCCTATGATTGGTCATGCGCTCAACAGAAAGGGCTGCAATTGGTTCTAACGTTCACCGATGAGTGACACTGATAAACGGCAGCGGCGATCACAGCTGATCCATGATAGATGCGTTGTAAATGCCTACCTCGCCATAGTAAGCACATATGTGATAAATTATGTCAGTACATAATAACCGGTTATGATTATTACTGAACTGATACTCAATTGTGCGCGTCTGCATCGCGTGCACTGGAAAAACAATTAATTTTGACACCCCTAATATATATATATATATATATATATATATATATATATATACCTATTCTTAATTCTCTATATATTATTTCTTATACAATATTTGTTCAAAACTACTAAAATGTCATTAAAAGTCACTCTGTTAAACTGCAAACAAAATCAAAAGCTGACAGAGCAAAGATCAAGGTCCTATAATGCAATCCATAACTGTAAATAAATGGAAAACACCCTTGAATCACTAAATACTGAACCTGTTATTTTTTATTACAGTGTAGCAATATATAATGTTAATAATGTAAATAAAAGTGGCTTGTTATCAGAAAACAAAAATATATCTGGTTTCATTTACAGTAGATTGAGTTGAATTCAAAATAAATTAAAAGGTTTTTAATGACGTGTTCCAGCCTCATTGGAAGGGAAGTAAAATCATTTCACATGACCAGAATTATGCTAGTAATTACTTCTTATTAATGCTAATAGTACTACTGAACAGGCAGTACGCTAGTAACACGCAAATGGTTCCCTAATCAAAATGGTTCAATTTTATTCGTTCTTATTAAACAACTGCTTTGTGACATCTAAATATAAACCAAAACACAAAAAAATAAACTTTAAAAAATTATCCCTGTTTACAGGAAAGAAAGTTCAGCGCAGCAAAGCCTGCATAAGCACATTCTTTGGGTTGGAATCAGCGAGTGGGTTCAGTGAGACAGCACTAACTGTACATTCCTCTGTCCCACTTAAAAAGAAAAGGAGGGTCGGAGGGGGGAGAGAAAGTGATAAAGAGGCTGCAGGGGAGAAGAGAAAGTCTTCATCCCTAAGTCATTTGCCTAAAAAGGATGTGATGAATGAATGTCAGGGACACAAAACATCCACCTCATGTTTAACAAGAGACTCCCCCGGTGCTCGGTCAGGAGGGGGTGAGATGGAGAAGGAGTGAAGGGGGAGGGAGGATGATGGGAAGTGAATTTTTGTGTCTGTTGGCAGAAAAAAAAAGCACAGAGTTCACATTGACTTGGTAACCGTACAGGCCGGAATGGTAATGAAACGAGAGCTGCTTTTGTGTCCATGTGACCAGTGCGCCACAGCTCACCTTTCTACTGAAAAGGACACAGGAAGTGAATCAGTGAGTCCACCGTGAGATCAAATGACCGCTCTTTGTGAGCGTGATACAACTCGGCCATCAGCAGCTCCTGACTCACACACTCACAAACAACTCACACACTCGGGAAATTCCTATCATGGTGTGATATGTCGACTCTCTGTGTGAAATTTAAAGCAAGTGTTATCACTTTTATTTTAATTGTCACAGGTCTGTGTGTGTGTGTGTGTGTGTGTGTGTGTGCATGTCCTACAGTTTGCAAATAGACCTCAAGAGGCTTAAAGCTACAGCTTGCGACCGTCTGTTCGTATTCCACCGCTTGCTCTTCCAGGGTAGCTCATGAATAAGTCAATGACATGGAAATGTAAAAATAATATGTCGCTTACTAGAAGCTGAGTAACAAATGAGTTAAAAAAGCAACTCCTTGGCTCTTTGGGACAAAAATATTGTGATGCAGAAAAAATTCAATCTACAGGCAAAAATATTCTGAGAAAGCAAAACATAGCTGGTTAAGTTGTGGCACTCTGAGGACGTGTTTGGACTGATTTTCTTCTTTTTCTTTAGTTATTCATTTTTTGATCATGACAATACCAAACATAAAGGAACGTCTTTTCTTTTGTAGGTATGCTTTTGCTGTTTTAACATAACCTTAATGCCTATTTCACACAAATAATGTGGATATAATACAACAAAATCAAGAATGTTAAATTAACTCGACTCATCATAATTGCATTAACTATGCAATTAGCATACATTTACTTAAATATTGTTACTTAAATGCAACCTAACTTTTTTTTTGTTATTAACCTAACTTGGGTTTTGTGGAACCCACTGACATAAAATAATTCAACATGGCAAATAACTAGTCAAGTGTCAGGTATTCTGTCTGAGTTCAAGAGAAATTTAAGGCAGATTAAGTTACCACGACTGTGTTGTCTAGTAACCAATACAAGTAAACAAGTTACCACACAAAGTAATAGTTAGTTGTATTTACTCAAAGTTGGTGAACTAATTTGCTTCTTAAATTCGAGGCAATAAGTTTCCATGCTTTTGTCTGGTAATATGAACAAGCACGCTAGTTGAGAATACTGCTTTTCTCAAGTTAGTTGTACTAAGCATAACTACAATTTGTAAGTTAACTGAACTCGTCATATTGAGTAATCAGTACTTGTGTTGTTTAGCAACCAATACGAGTAAACAAGTTACCTACACAAAGTAATAGTAATGGTTACTCAATGTTTGTGAACTGATTAGCTTCATAAATTTGAGGCAATCAGTTTCCACATGTTTTGTAAGTAAACTCAACTTGTTACTTTTTACAGTGTAAACATTTCTGTTGTGTAGACTAGGCATGAAACGATACCTATTTTCAACGTTTAACGCGTATTGGAAAATCAAGGTTTTAAAACCGCCAAAATGTTCTGCTTAACCGTTCCTACGATATATGTAAGATTTTTTTTTAAATTAATTAATTTACTATTTATTTATTTATTTATTTTTTACATTTTAGGACAACAGTATCTCCAGCAATAAAGGTATCCAAAGATGCCCTTTTAAATTGTAAAGAAATCTGTGTTTTTGAAAACTAATAAAGGCAGCAGAAGTCAAAGATTCATTTGAATTATTTAGCCTGACATCTTCACTGTTCCAAAATACTTTTAATGTTTCTAAAAATAACATATATTGTGTTTTTTACCCAGACATTTAAAAAGAACTTATTTTAGCACAGTAATCACAATACTGTGAAACCGTGATGTTTTTATCCAAGGTTATCATACAGTCAGAATCTTATACTGACCCATGCCTAGTGTAGATGTACTTCATATGACCAAAAATGATGGTAGAATAGACATGAAATGTGTTTAACTGAATTTGTGAGATAAAATCCTTCCAGTAATCATAACTTTTTCTATAATGCAGCTTGTTCTGAAAACACATTACTATGACATGTTTAATATACAACATATTGAGTTAAATTATCCACAATTAATTACTAATTTTTAAAATTAAAACAGTTTTGGTAAATAAATAAAATATAAAGTAAATAAATGATAGTGCTAAAAGATGGCTTGTTGCCTAGCACAGTATTATGACTGGCTTAATGAACAACATATTAAGTTCAAATTCATTCATTCATTTTCTTTTCGGCTTAGTCCCTTTATCAATCAGGGTTCGCCACAGCGGAATGAACCACCAACTTATCCAGCATATGTTTTACGCAGTGACAACCCAACACTGAGAAACACCCATACACTCTTGCATTCACAAACATACACTATGGCCAATTTAGTTTGCCAAATTATCCTATAGCGCATGTCTTTGGACTGTGGGGGAAACCAGAGCTCGAGTTACCATTTTATTATATACTTAGATTCTGTTTTTGAAATCAAATAAAGCAAAAATGATTTCCTTAAAAATTATTCTGGTTCATCAATTATAAAGTTGGCTTAATGACTAAATTCAATTGTTTTAATTTAGTATTTTTTATAATTCATTTCGATGCATTCCTAAATTCGCTATAAAATATCTTGACTGAATCATGAGCCATGGCCTGCTGGTTTATTTTCGTTAATCTACTGGAAATGTAAAACAAGTCGTTATGCCCTTTTTATGGCACCATAATTAAACGTGACGCTGGGATGTTATAAGGCCTCCCAAGTTTACAACCGCAGCACAAATGTGGCCCCTGCCGGATTGACTGAACGCATTGAGATGGCTGACTGGGATGTGTGCCATCGACTAACTGTATGGATATGGGCTGGTCTAATCAATGCTATCGATCACAACAGGGATTCATCCACAGTGGGGGGAGGGCGATTCAAGCACCCAGATACTTCACACCGTGAAGCTTCAAAACACATTCCACCAAAACACAGAGCTGTTCTCCTCCTCCTGCTCATTTCTTTCTCTCGCACACATATCACCCTCTATAAACACCCCCTACTAAAGCAACCCTAACACTTAACCCCCTTCCCCCTCTCGTTCTTTCACATACAAGCATAAAGCCCACCCTTCCCCCATCTCTCTTTCTCTTCACACTGGAAACCCAAGCCTGGTGAGGGAACGCTCTGCCTCACCGCTTGGATTGATTCGTTTATTCTAAGTATGCATGTAAAGAAAACGTCTTTGTTTACCTTTGAGCAGAACTTGTCCCTCGGTGATGACGTCGGCGGTCATGACGTTGTACTCGTTCTCGGTGAAACCAGGCTGACATGGCATCGCCCCTGTGCCCTGGACCGCCACCTGCCAAAAACACAAAAGCACCAGACAAATTAATCCCCCGATTAATGGTGATTAATACACATCGCCCCTCAGCACGGGCCAACCTACACCACGGCGAGAGCCAAATATCCCGAATCCCAAGAGGAATCGATGGACATAACGATCACGCTCTTTCACCATAAACAGAGGAAATGAGGCAGAACTCCGCTCAAGAAAAGCACCGTGATGAGCCTTTCCAGAGCCGCCAAGTCCATTGATCACGCTCGAGATGAACTCTTTGAATTAGCTATGCTATTGTATTTTTCAACGATTACTCGCTAATTTGCAGCAGATCGGCGAAATTAAATAAGGTTCATTGCATGACGATTTGCTGGCTTGCTCCTGAATTATTCTTCCTTCAAGGATGGTGAGAGGGTTTCTATCTCTGCCCCCCTCCCCCCTCCGGCACTGGGGCATCTGTTATTTTGAGGTGGGTGTAATTAGACTGATGAGGTCAGGAGGGCGAGACGTTAGAAAAGCAGAGCTGACCAGGCTACACATACTCTGCCTTGAATGGCATGGTCTGGTGGAGCACTTATCACGTAAAAACACAAACACACACTCCTGCAGCTGGCGTTACCACTCCGGCGACTAGTCACAAACCTTCCTTTATGGCTTACGTTTAACCAAGGCGCGCACACCTAGCATTTGACACTCAGAACAAAGCCGTATTCATTCCTGGCTTGTCTTATTAGAAAATGAACAAGCAGCATTGAGTCATTCTATTTTAATAGTATCATATTAGTGCAGGCAAATAGGTGAATTTGGCTTTTTGAGGATGCTTGAGAAGATCAAAGGTGATGTCCACTGTGAAGCAGCCTCTTTGTGTTGGAATAAGATCAGAGGCTTGGAGAAGAAGGCTGGCTGTGTTTGTTAATGGCCCATAGTCAATTTATCAAACATGTTAATTACTTGTTAGCTTGGTGGATGCTGACTTATTGCCTCACACACAACGAGCAATCACACATTTGCTTTTGTGCTATCAAAGATCATCAACCGCGAGCTCAGTTGATCAGTTTTTCTGTTTCTGATGTCGTCATCCCCAGCTGCCTTGCTGATGATATATCTGCAGAACGCCTATATAAAGCTACACTACAGGGGTGTGTTTGAAAATCTGACTTTAAACTGTCCTGTCAGCAATTGCTTAGCAATATGCTGCCTCTGCACATCCACACAGAGCGAATGATTCTAGATGGAGCCGCACCAGCGGCCCTGCTGACATGAAGAATCAGAGGCAGAAAGAGGCAGCAGATGCTGTAAAGCCAATGGTGACCGTATAACCACAGTGTCACTCACTATGGATTTATAGTGTCTGATATTATTCACAATGATATCTGAGTACATAATTCAATAGTGAGCCTCTTTAAAAGAAGGTTGCTTCAAAGAATTGTGAAAAACAAAGTGATTATTTTAGATAATCAAAAAAATTACATCATCACTTTGTTTTTGACATCCTGGAAAAATATTCTTCATGCTTTAAACAAGAGAATATTTTAGATTGCACAGCACAGACCACACAAAAAATGATCATTCTTATGCAAGAAACCCTTTTTATTAATCACTTGGTATTTTATTAATGATTATACTTATTATATAGCTTACTTTTAATCATTTTTTGTATATTTTTTATCTATTATCTGTCTTAAAATGTTTGATTATCAATAACAATTCTGTTTTATTCATTTTGTATTAAATAAATGTTTTATTCATTTTGTATTAATCTAATTTTATTAAAAATAAACTTTAGTCTAATTTACTTATTTTAACTATCAAGTGTGAACCTTCCTTCAATTCCATGCTGACGAGTTCAGTTTGTTGCACTGATGGTTTCATCTCTTGAAAAATGTGCTACAACAATGGGTTTTTATACAATCAGACTCTATGTAAATTGAAATAGCATTCAATCAATGTCTAAACATGCTTCCAGTAAGTCAGATTTTAACAAGCTCATTACTAATCGGACGATTCTCGGTTCAATAAATCAGTGAACTGTTGGCGTGAGAACAATTCAGTCCATTTCGCTCAAACCGGACCAAAAAGATTCACTGGAAAGATTCGACTCAAAAGAACGACTCGCTCACCAACAGTAGGCTATGCATAATTGCTATCAAAACAGCAGCGTTTTGTTGAACATGTGGAAATGCATGAAATAGCCGTATAATGCGACAATGATGTTACATTTTAAAATCCTGCCGCAATAAGACATTTACGGGGTCAGCACTGCAACTCCTTCTACTGCAGAGCACAAATACAATACAAACATTCAAAGCCCGTCCAAATGGCCGATGGCCAAATGTTCACTTTATTGCCATGCAAATTTCAAACATTTGGTTCCTTCATAACAACAATTTCCTCGCAATCTCTCATCTGAGGCTGATGGAAACATGGCATGACTGCTCCCTGCGTTCAGTTGTTAAATCTGCCGGACTCTGCATTTTCAGCAATTTAGAGAGCAGTAGACCCCAAAAAACCCTGACAGCACGATTCATTTCTCCGCTCGCTGATTCGGGTCAGAGTGATTTGTCATATTTGGGTTACGCGCAGAGAGCCGCTGCTCGCCGCCGTGAGATTTCAGCATTTGCACATCTAAAAGAGACGGAGTCAGCGGAAGAGGACACTCGCCTCGCGGCCACCCCAATGAGCTCTTCATTAACTGATTATTGTTACATTTGTTTCATCAGTCGGAAAGGGACCATTGTGACCTAATCACCTCCCCGAGGGCAACTTTTCCATCTCGTGCCAAAAGAAGCGAGAGCGCATTTGAAAACCCGCATTCATCTGCGACTGGCTCCGGTTCAGCACGGGACGGTTTAAACGGGGCTGCTGGTGCAATTTCCAACGGCTCCACAACATCAAATCCACCGCATAGAGAGTCTAAACCCTCTGGCGAATAAGTATAAGAAAGTAAGACTCTCTAGAATTGCACACGAAGCAAATTAGATGCGACATGAAGTCTTTAACCCTTCGAGACGAACAGAAAACCTACAGGACCGAATTTGATCGCCCTATTTAAATATTCTGCCTTCAGGCAAAAGCATTCGTTTGTATCTTGAGTAATAAACGCACACGGGGAATTGTTCGACAGTTTACAGAGGTCCAGAGTACATAAAACAGCAAATGCAGACAAGCCAAACCCCAAACATAGAGCAGCAGCATCGCTCCTCGGACCCTTCGTTTTACCTGCAGAGCGGCGAGAAGCCCCAGCATCACGCCTCCGGAACGGTACATCGTTTAAATTCCGTCCTGTATAAAGAAACCGATAGAGTTGGCCGTTTTCCGCTAGGTTATAATGTTCCGTACGGTAGCGGCGGCATGTAGCGACAGAATCGTTCCTCCGTCTCTCTCTGGCACTGATCCGTGCTGCGCTCGGTCTGGTACTGACGCTTCGCTCGCTCTCGCTGTTCAACGGCAGCGCCACTCTCAACGGCGCCCTCTAGCCGCGTCTGTTGGTACTGTGCCGGAGAAGGGGGCTCCTTTCCTTATGTCACCCCTTTCAGCCTCCGGAAGTCAGAACGAAGAAGACAAGACTCCGCCTTCTTCACTACAACAAAAGGAAGATCTTCTTTCTTTAACCCCACCCTGCCCCCGTAATGCCCACTAATCGGCAAGAGGGACTGAGAATTCCTGGATTTAAAGTGCAGGTCTCATGCTGGTGAGCTGCTTTGAAATTCAGATGCTGCGCTAGTAGTACTGAAAACATTGTTAACGAGCTCATGTAAGGGATAATATGCAGTCAGTGGGTCATCATTGCAGAATACATTCAGACGATTTGGACATAATCTCAAATAGCAAACAAAAATTTAGTATTACAAAAACCAAGTATTAAAACTAAACGAGTCATGTTGTTATTAATATTATTTTTAAATACTTACTGAAGGAATAGTTTAGAACAAAGATGCCCAAACTAGGGCAAAGCCAAAGTTGGTAATCTTTGATTTGGCCTGCCATCCTATCTGAGAAGACAGACAGAGATCGTCATTTCTAATTTTAGCGTAACCTTTTGTTTGTTTGTTTAATTGTTGAGATACAAATAGCAAATTAAATGAAATGTTTCAATTAATGTACATGAATCAGATTTTTTTTTTTTAAAAGTAAGGATCCTTGATGAGCAAATGAAGTGTTCAATATATTCAGCGTTGTGTTATAAATGGGATTGTTTGTTTTTATTGTAAGAAGTTTATTATAAAATGTAAAAAAAAACATAATTCTTAATACAACTAAAGTATTTTTGATTTTCAATTTATTTTTAAAATATTATTAAATTAAGGAATTACTGGCGACGCAGTGGTGCAGTAGGTAGTGCTGTCGCCTCACAGCAAGAAAGTCGCTGGTTCGAGCCTCGGCTGGGTCAGTTGGCGTTCCTGTGTGGAGTTTGCATGTTCTCCCTGCGTTCGCGTGGGTTTCCTCCGGGTGCTCCGGTTTCCCCCACAGTCCAAAGACATGTGGTACAGGTGAATTGGGTAGGCTAAATTGTCCGTAGTGTATGAGTGTGCATGGATGTTTCCCAGAGATGGGTTGCAGTTGGAAGGGCATCCGCTGCGTAAAACCTGTGCTGAATAAGTTGGAGGTTCATTCCGCTGTGGCGACGCCAGATTAATAAAGGGACTAAGCCGAAAAGAAAATGAATGAATGAATGAATAAGGAATTACTATGGCAACTTTAATGAAATAGTTTGGTTTATTTAACTTCGGCCCACCACCCTCAATCAAGATTCTGGCCCTTCATAAGAGAATGTTCAGGCACCCCTGGTTTAGAAATGAATACATGGATATAGAAGGAAAAAGCTAAAAATCACATTAGACAGTAAATATTGTTCACACAAAAACATTCACACAAAAACAATAACTAAGATACGTATAAGTACCCAGGTCAAAGCATATCATTTTGTTTGTTATAAATGTCTGCTGCTGTCATCTTATCTAGCACTTTAAATGCTTGAGTGTTTTGAAGTTGGGGGAATTCTGATGGACTGATTCATCACCCAGAAAAAAAACCTTACATGATTCTAGTGACAATGCTCCTCGGTTTTATTATTGTTTTGAATTAAAGAGATAGTTCACCCCAAAATTAAATTTTCAAACCCAGGACATCTCAGATGTAAGGGGTTAGAGGGGTTGGACAATGAAATGCCTGGTGTTAGACCACAATAATTCATTATTATGGTGTCTATAAATACACTATATGTATATTTTTTTACAGTAGTGTGGTTTCGGTCATGGTAACTCAAGACATTAGTATAATTTGTGGTGTCAGTTTGTGTAGCACGGTGTCTCAGTGGTTAACAACACTCACAGTAAGAAGGTCACTGTTTCGAGTCCCAGCTGGACCATTTATGTGTGGAGTTTGCATGTTCTCTTCGTGTCTGTGTGGGCTTCTTCCCAGTGCTTCGGTTTCCCTCACAGTCCAAAGACATGCAGTATGAGTGAATTGGATAAACTAAATTGGTTGTATGAGTCTGTGTGTGAATAAGAGAGTGTATATGGTGTTTGTCAGCACTGGCGGTTCACGAGTGAGTGTACTCTTGGTGCTGGGTTGGGGTTGGAAGGGCATCCACCATATTTGGTGGTTCATTCTGCTGTGACCCTCTGATAAATCAAGAACTCTGTGTGTGAGTTTGCATCCATGCATCATTATGCGACTGGTAATAATTTATGTGAATAATAAAAAATAAATGGAATAAAAGGACAACTATCTCAATCACATATTGAATGACCAGAAGTTGGATAAATTAACTTCAATACTTAATTTTTGAATAAGCCACCACTTTAAAACGAGTATTAATTTATTAATATAGTTATTGTTAGTGCAAACTTGATTAATTTAATAAGGAAATTGATTTTTTTAATGGCAGACTGACAAAGAAAGACATTAACACTTTAGTTTAAGTCACAATTCATGCTAATAACTAATATGCTTATTACCTGCCTATTATTAAGATATAAACTTTGTTATAAAGTATGATCTTATTCTGCATCCTTACCCAAAACCTAAACCCTACTTCTACCTTACTAACTATTAATAAGCAGCTAGTTTATTAAGCTTATTAATTAAGTTTATTAAGTAGCTAGTTTATTAAGCTAGTAGTGTTAGTTAATGGTTTGTTAATACCACGAATTGTGACAAAAATAATGTTACCAGAAAGACATGTTGTTAACTGCTACAAGATTGTTAATAAATTATATACTTTTGCTGATTTGACTTTATTGAACAATTGTTTAACAGTTAATGCAATAAACGACATAACCCGCTATGCAGAACATTTTACAAATCAGACAAATGTAATGAGGAAAGTTTGTTAAATTAAATTATTTCAGGTCTAAATTAATTTTCATTTATTTTTCTTAGTCCCTTTATTCATCAGGGGTCGCCACAGCGGAATGAACCACCAACTTATCTAGCATATGTTTTACACAGCGGATGTCCTTCCAGCTGCAACCCAGTACTGGGAAACATCCATACACACTCATTCACACACATACACTATGGCCAATTTAGTTTATTCAATTCACCTATAGTGCATGTCTTTGGACTGTGACACCTGGAGGAAACCCACGCAAACACTGGGAGAACATGCAAACTCCAAATGCCAACTGGTCTGGCCGGGACTCAAACCAGCGACCTTTTTGCTGTGAGGCGACAGTGCTAACCATTGAGCCGCTATGTCACCATCATTTCAGGTCTAAATTAATTAGTTAAATTATTTTAGGTCTCCCCACTCTCATGAAGCACTGCAAATTAAATAATAGAATCTGAAAATACATAATTTTGTATACAGCACACACTTCAAATAGTTGTATTTATCTCTGTTGTTTTTATTTAGAGTTTCTTACAATGCTTCATAGAAATCTCTATTCAAGCAGTTAAGTACACAGTCTTGCACTTGTGCCTATTTGGCCTAATTTCATTTACTTCAATCCACCTCAAACTGGCTTGGATCATGGTTCACAAAGTAGTTTATTTATACAGGGTTTCTGCAGGTTTCATCAAGTCAAATTTAAGACTTTTTAGGACCTTTTTAAGACCACGAAGAATGAAATATCAGACTTATATAGGATTTTTTAATGGCCAAGCAGAAAAAAAACTATAAAAACCCCCTTATAAAAACTAATTCTAATTAGTTATTTCTTATACTTTATATTTCTTATATATTTTAAATAAACCGCCAAAACAAGCAGAACCTAGCTGTGTACAAAAACTCTTTAAAAACTAAATGTATGCACAACAGACTGTTCTAATATCAATTATCAATATAGTTTGGCTAAAGGTTTTATTGAGATGTGTTGTTGGTGATTGGGTACACTGTAAAACCCAAAAAGTTAAGGTAACTCAAACCATTTGAGGAAACCGATTGCAACAAACCATTAAGTTCAAAAACTAATCCTAATGAGTACTGTGAACTTAATCCATTTGAGTAAATGAAGCAATTTCAGCACAGTAAAAAAAAGAACTCAAACCAACTGAGTACTGTAAAACCCAATAAGTTAAGATAACTCAAACCATTTAAGGAAATCGATTGCTACAAACCATTTGAGTTAAAAAAAAACTAATCTATATAACTACTGTGAACTTACTCCATTTAAGTTGAAGTAATGAGGTATTTAATTAACTCATTACTAGGCCCACACAGAATCTGCATGCACAGAAATGCACAGATTTCTGCAGATTGTAAATTGGTGTAAGAGCTGTAAATTTATATTTATTCAGTTTTTAAATTAATTTCAGTAATATTATTGTGATATAATAATAGTAATATTAAATGTTTATTTGATTTTTTACAATACAGTTTGTAAAGTTTTATTTTCTGTCTTCTAGTAGCTAGAGATATTATATAAGAGACTTGCTTTGTTTACCAAATTAGTGGATCTAATTGGATTTGCATTATAAACATTAAATAAAAGTTAAAAATGTATGACTATTTATTTTATAAATTAAGTTTTGAGTTATGATACCCCTAAAATCATTCCGCATAATCAGCAGATTTTTTCTGTTCGCAGATTCTGTCTGTTCAACACTGAGTTCAGAACTCTTTTCAAATGAGTGAAATTAACTTTCAGTAGATTTTGAGTTAACTACACTCATTTCATTTGATGAAGTCATTTGACTGTTGGGTTTTACAGTGTAGCTTTATATTCATTCATTCATTCATTCATTCATTTTCCTTCGGCTTAGTCCCTTGTTTATCAGGGGTCACCACAGCGGAATAAACCACCAAGTACTCTGGCATGTGTTTTACACAGCGCATACCCTTCCAGCCGCAACCAAGTACTGGGAAGGGTAGCTTTACATAAACAAAGGAAAATTAAGACTCATTTAAAATTATTAAAGACCTAAAAGACAATATTTTAGTGAATTTAAGACTTTTTAAGGCCTAAAATTGTGTTTTTGAAATGTAAGGCATTTTCAATCTTTTAAGACATTGAGTATACCCTGTTATATATTCATTTATTTAATTCATAATCAATGAGAAAAAAAAACATTGGCTGCTAAAAAAAAGTGGGCGTGCCCTAATACATTCTAAAGCAAAGGTCGGGAACCTTTTTTTCAGCAAAGAGCCATTTTTGTTTTTTTATTTAAAATGCTTTTTTTAAAGAGACATTGGAGATGTGGGTATATAGCAAAACCTTTATTTATAAACAAAACCTTTATTTATGTTCATGCACAACTCCAAACTAATCAAATATGACATCACAATGTATAAAAAAAAGACAATTTATAGATATTTTTTTTCCAATTTGCCATCGCCACTCATGAATGTTGTTTGAATATACGTGTGTGAGGTTACCATAGAAATGTATGTTGCTTTCCCTTTATTGGTGTTGCGATTCAAGATAAACCACAGCGCCACACCTGAGCATTGGTGGAAATGTCCTTTTATTGTAAACTGAGTTCTTATACATTTTACTGTAAAAAAATAAAATATAAAGGCAATTGTAATTGTATTTTCAATAGGAAACTGATTTGTAGTGACAGATTTTTTAAACTTTAAAATATTATTGAAGATAGACAGCTGGAGACCCACATATTTTTGGTCAAAGAGCCACATGTGGCTCCCGAGGCATAGGTTCCCTACCTCTGCTCTAAAGTAATCAACCTTGGTGTGAACAGTCAGTTAAACTGTGCTGCCATTAATTAGACATGTTTGATCACTGAACGACCAATCAGAATCATTACCGGAGATCTTCATCATAAATCTAAATAAAGTAATTCGATATAGGCCAGTTTGGCTTTGGTTATGCTTAAAATCTCACGAGCATCAGACAGGGTAAAAATCATGCTCGTCTTATGCGGTGCATCTTAAACAGTGTGAATTGACAATGTAAATGGATTTTATGACAGTCCTGAAACCTGATTAGGGAATTTGCTCAGGTGATGATGTCTTCTTCCACTGCTGTCTTCTCGTGGGCATGACTGCGTCTCTAGTCGTGACAGGCAGGGACAGGGACAGGCAAACTGGCACTCTGAGTGCCTGTGACAGCAGCGAATGTCTACGGAGCAGATGTCCTGTGCGCTCTGAGAGAGTCTCCGGTCATCAGCGCGCACCACCATCTGCTCATCATTACCGGCCCGGCCGAAGCACACACACACATACACACACACACACAGCGACCGTGGAGCCGGCGGTCTGTCTGTGTGACGTCAGAGAGGTCGGCCTTGACTGAGAGTTAGAGAGATAAGCGATAAAGACAGGGGAACCAAAGGGGAACCTGCAGCGCTAACATAAATTATTAAAGGAATAGTTCACTGGAAATGAAAATTGCAGCATTTACTCATGTGATTTTATATCTCCTGTAGAAGGTGAATTTTTTAAAAAAAGGAATAATGACTACATTTCACACATGTATGGACATGTGATGTTTGAATATATTTTTATGCTGCTTTTAGGTTGTTTTAGACAGATCTGAAAGAGTGAAGATATTCTGCTAAAACATCTTTCTGCCTTCCACTAAAGAAAGAAAATAAGACACACAGTTTAAGAATGACATGAGGGCGAGTAAATGATGACAGAATTTTCAAACCGTGAATTTACAAAGTCTTTGTACAGTGGTGTTACCTGGGAATTTCATCACATTCGTATATGTTTCGTGATCTTGTATTTTGGCTCTGTTATTTTTCCTGCAGAAGTGGACAAGTGATGTCTTGTGTTCTCTGTATAATGGAGGACAGTTCACTTAAAGGGATAGTTCAGTCAAAATGAAAACTGACATTTGCTCATTCTCAGTTCCAAACCTTTTTGAGTTTCATTTCTGTTGATATTTTTCATTTCTGTTCTGATATTTTGATTCCTGGAAATAGCCATTGACTTCCAGTGTAAAAGTAAAAGTACTGTACTTGAAGGGGATGATAACAAGGCTGTCACAACACTGTTATAATCATAACATGACATGTCATTGATATAAAGCAAATTGTATGCATGCTTTTGGCAACTGTCATTAAGTGTCGTTCACTCTGTTATATCATTTGGAAAGGTGACATTGTTTGAAATGTATTACAAATATATTGACAACCAAATGCATCATAACCTGTGAGTGTCAACAAGAAGACAGTGATTAAATGATGATAGATTTTTTTGGTGAGCTATCTCTTGGATATAACAATTGCAAACTAAAAAAATGTATATCTGTAATATTACCTTCCTTCCATCTCATTAAGGTGCTGAAACTGCTTCAGGGAGTCTTTTAAAATTCTGTCAGCTCATTACTTGACACTAGTTTATAACAAAAGGTTAGTAAGAAGTGCTCCTTTGCAGGATTCAGAATGTAAGAACCGGCTGTCATTCATATAATGAGTGTGAATTTGAATTCAATTGGTTTCAATCCACAGGACGTTGAATTGGAATTTGAATTGAAGTGACAAGAAGAGGGATTTCCCCTATTGTTATTCAAAGTATTTCAACACACTAACCAAACAAATAATTAAACCTTTACTATACATATAATGCAAATATATTCTATACTTGCAAAACACATCAAAACATAATTTCAATTTTGTTATACAGCTCCACTAAATGTTCACAATTTTCGATTCATTTACAGAAATACAGATCGAAAATGTTTTAAAATGCCATAATTTTAATATTATAATAGTGTTTTAATATATTTGGCTTTATGTTAATTTTACAAAATTTTATTCTGTGTTTTTTTGTATATATATATATATTTATATACAAAGCAGTTTACCATTTTTGCTTAGTATTACATTCACAAAATGATTTTTGGGACAACTTACACTGTAAAAAATGCAAGGTTCCACACAATTTATTCATGTTGTCCCAACACAAATTGAATAAGTTAACTTAACACTTTTAACAAATTTATGTGAATTGAACATAAAAAATAAGTTGTCCCAATGAAATGTCAAGAATTGCGTTGTTTCAGCTCATTTAATGAGCATTTTGAGCGTGAAAAAATAAATATATATATTTTTGAGTGTAGTTGTTTTATGTTCAATCCACTTAAATTTGTAAAAGCATATAAGTTAACTCAATCAGTTTGTGATGGGGGAACATGAAATATTTTTTGCTGGAACCCAGCATTTTGAAAGTGTAGATTGTAATAATATAATAATAAATTAAATAAACTCTAAGAAATAAAGGTACACTCAAAAAATATATTTTTTTACTACTTAATTAAAATGAGTTGACACAACACAATTCTTGAGATTTCATTGGGACAACTTAGTTTTTTATGTTCAATACACATAAATTTGTTAACTGAATTGATTTGTGTTGGGACAACATGAATGAATTGTGTAGAACCCTGCATTTTTTACAGTGTACAATACCTGTCACTAGGTTGGTACCTTTCAACAGATACACCTTTTTACCTTACAGGGCCACATGTTTACCTTAAAGGGACAAAATAATAACTAAAAAGCCCTTTAAAGGTATAAAATTGTACTTTTAAGGTATCAATGTGCACATTTAGGGTACAAAAGTGTACACAGCGACAGGTTTTTTACCTTTATTCCTGAGATTGTATATTTTTGCAACCCTTGTTGCCTTGATGTGTGGGTTTTTTTTTATTGCTGTTTAAAAGTGTTTAACGACATTTCCATTTACTGTTATGACAGATTTTACTTTTCCAACCTGACTCTGACAAGCCAATTTTACAGAGTGTGTTTTTCAATTAATGATCATTTAATCAAAATCTGAATGCTTATAAATAAAATATGTTAAATATTATTATCTGGTTATATATTAGATTTAGGGAGGCACGGTGGCTCAGTGGTTAACACTGTCGTTTCACAGCAAGAAGGGGGTTGTTGGTTCAAGTTCCAGTTGGACCAGTTGGCATTTATGTGTGGAGTTTGCATGTTTTCCATGTGTTTACTCTGGTTTCCAAAGACATGTGGTATAAGTGAATTGGATGAACTAACTTGGTCGTGTATGTGTGTGAATGTGAGTGTGTATGGATGTTTCCCAGTACTGAGTTGCAGCTGGAAAGGCATTAGCTACATAAAACATATGCTGGAATAATTGGCAGTTCATTCCGCTGTGGCGACCCCTCATAAATAAGGGACTAAGCCAAAAGAAAACGAATGAATGAATATTAAGTACAGTTGAAACCAGAAGTTTACATACACTCTAAAAAAAGGAACATAACAATTTTTCAAAAAAATGTCAGATGGTAAATCATAAATGTTTACAACTAAACATAAACATTACATACTAAATGTTAAACCTATTTTAGGTTCGTTATACTCAAAAAAAAAAAATTGTGCGTGTTCAAACTACTTATTTAAAATGAGCTAAAACGACACAATTCCTGAGATTTCATTGGGACAACTTAATTTTTTTATGTTCAATCCACATAAATTTGGTACAAGTGTTAAGTTAACTTATTCAATTTGTGTTGTCACAACATGAATGAATTGTGTGAAACCCTGCTTTTTTTTACAGTGTAAGATTACCTAAATCATTTACAATTGCTAAATGCCAGAATAATGAGAGAATTTTTTTAAGAATCTTTTATTAATTTCTAGACAGTCAAAAGTTTACATACATTTCCTTGGTATTTTTTTAGCTTTGCTTTTAAACTGTATAACTTTGGTCAAATGTTTTGGGTATCCTTCCACAAGCTTCTCACAATAGTTTGCAGGAATTTTGGCGCATTCCTCCTGACAGAATTGGTGTAACTGAGTCAGATTTGTAGGCTGTCTTGCTCGCACAAGCTTTTTTAACTCTGCCCACCAATTTTCTATAGGATTGAGGTCAGGGCTTTGTGATGGCCACACCAAAACTTTCACTCTGTTGTCCTTAAAGCACTATTTTGGCAATATGCTTAGGGTCATGGTCTGTTTGGAAGACCCATTTGTGGCCAAGTTTTAATTTCCTGGCTGATGTCTTGAGATGTTGCTTCAGTATTTCTACATAATGTTCTTTCTTCATGATGCCATCTATGCTGTGTAGTGGACCAGTCCCTCCTGCAGCAAAACAGCTCCACAACATGATGCTGCCGCCCCCATACTTCAAAGTTGGGCTGGTGTTCCTAAGCTTGTAAGCTTTCCCCTTTGTCCTCCAAATGTAACACTGATCATTATGGCCAAACAGTTCAATCTTAGTTTCATCAGACCACAGGACATGTCTCCAAAAATTATTGTTTTCCCAGTGTAATTTTGCAAATTGTAATCTGGCTTGTTGATTTTCCCATGTTGTCACACAAGTGTTTTTGAGGTTTTCCTTAAATACTATTCTACAGTTGTGCCTCCAATTAACTCAAACGTTGTCAATTAGCCAATTAGAAACTTCCAAAACCTTGACACCATCATCTGAGCTTTTTCAGAGGCATAATAATCTTGTTTTATGTAAACTTGACTTTCAAGAAAAGTTATAACAATTTCTCAAAAAATATGTCTCATTATTCTACTATTAAGCATAACAGAAACCAATTAGATAATCCTACTGTAACTTACCTGAAAGAGAAAAAGTTTAGTCACATTAACATCTGACATTTTTTTAAAATGGTTATGTACCTTTTTATACAATGTGTGTAAACTTCTGGTTTCTACTGTATATTGAGTTTATTCATAAAGTTTATTAGATAATATATCTAAAATGTTACACAAAATTTGAATACAAAAACATCACTGAATAAACTCAACTAAAATAACTAAAATAGTTTGCAGATAAGTTTAGTTTCCTTAGCTAAACCATTTTTAATAGCATAAACCCATATATTTATCTTTAGATACAAAAAGTGCCCTCTCTTTCTTCACCTCATTTCAAATTCCCAGCCTTAATTCAATTCTCAAGCTATATGCAGTTCTGCCTGTGCCTTACTCGATCGTTACGGTAATGGCAATTCATTGAGGTAGAGATGTTGATTGGGCCATTATGTAGGACTAATAACAGCGACTACTTAATAGTCACACATACTTAGCTGCCTAATGAGTAATTTGGGAACAGCTGACCAGCGAGGCCCTCTCAAAATCCACATGTAGACACACACACATCACAACTCCAGCAATGCTAAAAGCATTAGGTTCAGGGCAGAACATTACGGTCAGCTAGCTAACTAGCCATCCCTCCTCCCGGGAGTCCGCCTTTCACTTGAGCTTCAGACTCCCTACAGACCCCAGAAATAATTTGTTTTCCTCCAGACTGCATTTCCCTTGCCCTGAACCATATTTCACCCAGACCATGTTTTTCATGCCCTGGTGTCCTTTTGAGTCATGATGGTGAATTGCAGCATCTGCTATATGAATAAAATGAAATAGTGAAAATATGACACTGTCCCATAAGGATATACTACAGTACATACATGGAGATTTACTAGCTGCTCTCTTTGTATGAGTCAGAAGTATTTAGAGAACCATGCGTGGAAAATGAAGGAGACGTGCAGGAAACTGTAGCTCATTATTAATTTACTTCTCCGTGATTGGCTTTTGAATGGGGACGCAGAGTCTCATTGGTCCGCTGAGAGATGGATATGGATGTTTCAGAGTACTTTAACAGTTATTAGGGTTGAAGGTTGCACTAAGAGCATTTTTTGTGTGCATTATTAGAGCTTATGTGAGATGTTTTTCACATATTTTGGTTATTGTCTCATAGTGAACACTCTTAAAGAGACAGTTCACAAAAATCAGTAAAAAAACATGTTTTGGGTCAAGCGATAAACAAAATAAGGCCAAAATAATATGTAAGTTAATTTAGCCAGTTATTTTTAATATATTTATTTATTACGTTTTTTTTAAGTGTGTCCTTTTCTCTTTGTTTAAAGCTGTTGGTTTAAAAATGTGTTTTGTTTTTGTATATTTTTATTCATTCATTTATTAAAAGTGTAAAGTGACCAACTCGATTTGCAACATAAATAGAGGTACATTATGGAAGTGAATGGAGCTAAATATCTTTTGGCCTATACTTTACTCACTGTGACTCTCTGATTGGTGGACTCTCAGTGTAGCATTGTGGGTAATGTAGTTTTCTGCAGAAATTAAGCTTTTAAACATGATTGTTTAAAAACCAAGTTGAATAAATGCAATTTGATAGGCTAAAAATAACAAATGCAATAAATTTGCAGCCTTATAAGAAAGCCCCTTGGTGACTCAACATGATTAACAGTAACAATTACAATGACAAAATGCCATCTGGCAAATGGAGCATGACAAGTATGAATCATAAATGTGTTTATTTTAAATAATATAGTTATTTAGCCATTATTATAAATTATAAAGTGGATTGAGTGTATTTAAAAACAAAGATGTTTATTAAAGACACATTTTTAAATGTTAATCATAAATACAATTTATTATTTTACAAATACTTAAAACAAATAGTATCTAAATAGAGATTTTTATAAAAATAGAGATGTTTTTTTTTGCAAAATTTTAATTTGTTCTCATTTAAAGTGAATAAAAATGACAAAATCTGTCTGGCATTTAGAAAAGCATATATATAAATATAAATATATATATATATATATATATATATATATATATATATATATATATATATATATATATAAAAAAAAAAATATATATATATATATATATATATATATATATATATATATATATATATATATATATATATATATATATATATATATATATATATATTATGAATTTGTTGGGAACTACAATCCCATGAAGCATGCTTTATTTAAAAAAAGACAAAGAATTGACAAAAAATTTTGCTAATCGGTAGAACTGTCTGCAGAACATCACAAGTAACATACCCAAATTCAACACAAATTCAAAATCTATTGTTTAAAAAATGAAGTGCAAACAGATAACCTTAATATATATATATATATATATATATATATATATATATATATATATATATATATATATATATATATATATATATATATATAGGCAACCCAGTGGCGCAGTAGGTAGTGCTGTTGCCTCACAGCAAGAACGTCGCTGGGTCGCAGGTTCGAACCTCGGCTGGGCTGGGTCAGTTGGCGTTTCTGTGTGGAGTTTGCATGTTCTCCCTGGGTTCGCGTGGGTTTCCTCCGGGTGCTCCGGTTTCCCCCACGGTCCAAAGACATGCAGTACAGGTGAATTGGGTAAGCTAAATTGTCCATAGTGTATGAGTGTGAATGTGTGTGTGTGGAAGTTCCCAGAGATGGGTTGCGGCTGGAAGGGCATCCGCTGCGTAAAATCGTGCTGGATAAGTTGGCGGTTCATTCCGCTGTGGCGACCCCGCAAGGGACAAAGCCGACAAGAAAATGAATGAATGAATATATATATATATATATATATATATATATATATATATATATATATATATATATATATAATAAAACTAAAAAATAAAAAGATAAAAATAATATATATATATATAATAAAACTAAAAAATAAAAAGATAAAAATAATATATATATATATATATAATAAAACTAAAAAATAACTATATATATATATATATATATATATATATATATATATATATATATATATATATATATATATATATATATATATATATATATAGTTGAAGTCAGAATTATTAGCCCCCCTGAATTATTAACCCCCCTGTTTATTTTTTGCCCGTTTTCTAGCAGATTTTTTCAACACATTTCTAAACATAATAGTTTTAATAACTTATTTCTAATAATGAGTTTATTTTATCTTTGCCATGATGACAGTAAATAATATTTGACTAGATATTTTTCAAGACACTTCTATACAGCTTAAAGTGACATTTTAAGGCTTAACTAGGTTAATTAGGTTAACTAGGCAGGTTAGGGTAATTAGGCAAGTTATTGTATATCAATGGTTTGTTCTGTAGACTATCGAAAAAAAAAATAGCCTAAAGGGGCTAATAATTTTGTCCTTAATTTGGTGTTTAAAAATGTCAAAGGGCGGTGACGCGGTGGCACAGTAGGTAGTGCTGTCGCCTTACAGCAAGAAGGTCGCTGGTTCGAGCGAGCCTTGGCTGGGTCAGTTGGCATTTCTATGTGGAGTTTGCATGTTCTCTCTGCGTTCGCGTGGGTTTTCTCCGGGTGCTCTGGTTTCCCCACACAGTCCAAAGACATGCTATTAGGGCTGGGTTGATATACGATGCCATCATCCATCGTCGATGGCTGATCCTCCGCCCAGTTTGAAGCAGCAACTCACTTGTGAAAAATACACACTTAGGCCCCATTTACACTAATACGTCTTAGTTTTATAATGGCATTTTAGAATAAAAACGATCCACGTCCACACTGGCATTTCACCTAGCACTTCTGAAAAGCTCTCCTTCCACACTATACCGCTGAGAACGCACATCACGTGACCACACACACACACACACACACACACACACACACACACACACACACACACACACACACACACACACACTCTCTGGGAGCACAAAACTCCAGAGAGCAGGGCACGTTGGACAGTTTATCAAGGATGTACCATTGGATCGCGTCTCACTATAGTTGTTAAACGTGATATTTAATTAATCTTGTCTCTATCTAATGACTCTTCTGTCTTTTGAATCTATCAAGTAACGTGTCACAGCGTTAGTACACTGTTTCAATCTTTCACTTTCATGCTTGTACTTAGTAATTTGAGCGAAAACCTCAGATTTTTTACCAACCAAGTTTGTCAGCGCCATTGTAACGACACAGATCACTCTGCCTATTCATGCCAGAGTCCTGCGTAAAAAGTGATTGACAGGTGGTAATTTGTGTATAACTTATCTTTGTTTATTTATGATTTGGTTATGGGTAAAACAAAGACCTGGTCAGGTAGTTGAAACAGTAGGCTACAAATAATTAATTGGTTATGAATTAATTAATTATTCATAAATAATTAATTTACTGCCGCCTACGATGACGATGACATCGTCCATTGCGATGTTTCACATTAGACATCGTATGATGCCAAATTGGTCGGCATCGCCCAACCATACATGCGATATAGGTGAATTGGGTAAACTAAATTGTCCATAGTGTATGTGTGTGAATGAGAGTGTATGGGTGTTTCCCAGTGATGGGTTGCAGCTGGAAGGGTATTCGCTGCGTAAAACATATGCTAGAAGAGTTGGTGGTTCATTCCTGTGGTGACCCCTGATGAATAAAGGGACTAAGCTGAAAAGAAAAGAAATGAATGAATATCAAAACAAAAAAAAATCTGAACAATGTTTCTGCACACAATAAAAGTCAATCCATGCGGTTTAAAACAAAACAACAACAATTGACATGTGACTAAATAAATATGATGACAGAATTTCCATATTTTTTCTGTTGGCTGTCTCTTTAAGACTAAATGTGATTAAGGCGACATACGGTCATTGACTTCAGTTTGGTTCCCTATCTCTCTTTTTCTGCAGTGATTGTTCCCTGAGGGAGGTACGTTATGAGAAAGCTCTGATCCGATCTTCTGCTTATCCCATTAGCATGCCACCGTGTGTTTTCCAGAGACTTTCAGATGCTCTCTTGCATATGCGTGCGTGTGTGTGTGTGTGTGCGTTGAGCTAAGTGGGGTCACATTCTCATACACTTCACTATGTGTGTCTAATAGTCTACATTGTAAATCAATCCAGTCCATTTTTCCATCAAAGCATCTTTCCTTTTTTCTTTTCACGGTCTCTTCTGGTTTGCTTCTGAGTTTCACCTTAGGCCTCAAAGCACAAGTAACCAGAAAAAGACAATCTACTTTGAAAGGCTCCATAGCAGTCTTCTTAAAGTCACAGTCAAAACAAAAGTATCAAACCATATCGACTGTAAAAAAAAAAAAACAAGTGGTGCTGCATGAATGCCTCTTGATATAAATGTCAAGCATCTCTTCCACAACAGGTTTATATGTATGACGGAGCTGCTGAAATGCACTCAGTTCATAATAAACGTTTGTGAGCCATCTTTTTATAAATTCATATGAGGGCTGCCCAACATATCGTTTCAGCATCGATATCGCAATGTGCTCATTCGCAATAGTCACATCGCAAGATATGCAAGATATACAGTTAAAGTCAGAATTATTAGCCCCCCCTGATATATTAACCCCCCTGTTTATTTTTCCCCCCAACTTCTGTTTAACGGAGAAAAGATTTTTTTTAGCACATTTCTAAACATAGTAGTTTTAACAACTCATCTCTAATAACTGATTTATTTTATCTTTGCCATGATGACAGTAAAAGACACGTATATATATATATATATATATATATATATATATATATATATATATATATATATATATATACCGGTCAAAAGTTTGGGGTCAATTTTTTTTTCAAGGTTTTTTTTAAGAAAATTATTCAGTTCATCAAGGCAGCATTTATTAAATGTAAAAAAATAATAAATTGTTAAATATTTATTAAATAACTGCTGTCTTATTGTATGTAGTTTCAAATTAAATTAATACTCCAGTAATTATTGCTTTTATTACTATTACCATTAATAATAATAATAATAATAATAATAATAATAATAATAATAATAATAATAATAATAACCAACAACAACAACAACAACAACAACAATAATGATAATAATAATAATTATTATTATTATTATTGGGCAACGCAGTGGCGCAGTAGGTAGTGCTGTTGCCTCACAGCAAGAACGTCGCTGGGTCGCAGGTTCGAACCTCGGCTGGGCTGGGTCAGTTGGCGTTTCTGTGTGGAGTTTGCATGTTCTCCCTGCGTTCGCGTGGGTTTCCTCCGGGTGCTCCGGTTTCCCCCACAGTCCAAAGACATGCAGTACAGGTGAATTGGGTAAGCTAAATTGTCCGTAGTGTATGAGTGTGAATGTGTGTGTGGAAAATCCCAGAGATGGGTTGCGGCTGGAAGGGCATCCGCTGCGTAAAATCGTGGTGGATAAGTTGGTGGTTCATTCCACTGTGGCAACCCCGCAAGGGACAAAGCCGACAAGAAAATGAATGAATGAATTATTATTATTATTATTATTATTATTAATAGAGTGATTTCTGAAGGACTATGTGACTCCTTAGTGAAGCTGAAAATTAATCTTTAAAATAACTGGAATAAATTATTAAATGAAATGATAAACTACTTTTGTTATTTTATAGTGCAATAACATTTCACAAGTTTACAATTTGTGCTGTAATTATGATGAAATAAATGCAGTCTTGGTAAACAGGACGAGCTTATTTTAAAACATTTAAAAATCCTACTGACCCCAAACTTTTGACCGGTAGTGTTTATATTGTCAAATGAAATATAACCATGCGCATTATGTATGAAAACATTTACAGAACATTTACAATTGAGGACAATAAAAGCTCTTCAAATGACCAGAAAAGCAACAATACGCAGATGCAGTGACAAATCTCATTTAGTTTAGCGATGCGCTTTTACTTTTTTAATATAAAACAGACAAACAAGCAGGACAAACAGAGATACATAATAAATAGGCAGCGCTATTGTTGAAGGATTAAGTGTTGACAAAACAGACGCGTCTTCAGCTGTTTCTTAAAAATGGCCAGAGACTCCAACTAGAGCTGGGTAAGTCATTCCCTCTATCTAACATTGCATATCCCTCAGTAAAAGCATTCAGAATATAGGTATAAGTAAAACTGTGCAGTGTAGTGTTTGTAAGTGCTGCTGAAGTGGAGATTTATGGTTCAGTGCAGGAGATTTTTTTATATATATAAAATTGGAAATCAGGCTTAAAAAATATGTATTTTAATTAAATTATAAAAAGTCAAATTGAAAAAATGCTACGAAATTAAAACTTAAAGGAATAGTTCACCCCCCCCCCCCCTAAAAATCTAAATTACTTTACTATTTAATCTTCCATGTGGTTTTAAATCTTTATGAGTTTCTTCGTCTGTTGAACACAATAGAAGATATTTAAAAAATGTTGGTTGATGGTACCCATATTAGGAAATAAAACTACTATAGAAGTCAAATGGTACAATCAACCAGCGTTATTCATAATAACTCAAATAATTAATAATAACTCATTAATCAAAATAAAGAAAGTTAAGGGTGAGTAAATGTTGCCACAGACTTCATGTTTGGGCAAACTATCTCGTTAAAAGTGTATTTTCTTTATATTTAATAATAATAATAATTCCTTTCTAGACACTCAAAGCGCTTTGCGCATTTTTGGGTGAATCTCCTCATCCACCACCAGTGTGCAGCACTAATTGTGATCCACCTGATTGGTTGAAAGGAACCAGAGTGATAAAGCCAATTATGATATGGGGATGGTTAGGAGGTCATGATGGACAGAGGCCAGTGGGCAAATTGGGCCAGGATCCCGGGGTTAAACTCCTACCCTTTTCCCTTTTTAAAGTCTCATCCGAAAGATGGCACTCACTGAGCAGTATAGCATCCCCATCAATATACTGGGGTATTAGGACCCACACAGACCACAGGTTGAGTGCCCCCTGCTGGTCTCAGTAACACCACTTCCGGCAGAAACCTAGCTTTTCCATGCGGTCTTCTATCCAGGTACTGATGTAACGCAGCCCTGCTTAGCTTCAGTGGACCACCATGTGAGAGTTGCAGAGAGCTAGCTGCTGACAATTTAGACTGGAGGAAAAAACTAAACACTTTTTGATTGTCAGGTTTTGCTTTAAACATGTCTTTCATTGTACCTTTGTATATTAAATGTAAAATGGATCCTGTTATCTATATCATACATATAGTGTGCGGCAATACCTTGTCACAGTTGTGAAAGCAAAATCTGTCATAACAGTGACTGGAAATATTATTAAACACTTTTACACAGAAATAAAACTTCCCACACATCAAGGCAACAAAGGTTACAAAAAAGATATTATATTTTTACAGTCTGATACCATAAGGAAATCTTTTTATGCTAAGCTGCTCAGAAAACCATCTGCTGCTTTCTTTTTTGTTTGTATAAAGTCACCCATCTAAATAATAATAATAATAATAATAATAATAATAATAATAATAATAATAATAATAATAATAATAATAACAATAATAATAATAATAATAATAATAATAATAATCATTCATTAATTTTTCCTTCGGCTTAGTCCTTATTTATCAGGGGTCGCCACAGCAGAATGAACAACCAACTATTCTGGCATATATTTTATGCAGCGGATGCCTTTCCAGCCACAACCTAGTACTGGGAAAACACCCTCTTTCATTCACATATGCACTCATACACTACGGCCAATTTAGTTTACCCAATTCACCTGTACGTGTGGCATGTCTTTGAACTGTGGGGGAAACCGGAGCACCCGGAGGAAACCCGCACGAACATGTGGAGAACATGCAAACTCCTCACAGAACAGCCAAGACTTGAATAAGCAAACGTCTTGCTATAAGGCAACAGTGCTACCCACTGAGCCACTGTGCCATGGCATAATAATAATAATAATAATAATAATAATAAAGAAACAAACAAATAAAATCATAATAATATAGCTTAAATATTTGATATATTTTGATATGGGCAGTTATTAGAATTTGACATTTTTTATTGGTCATTTTGTGATTTATGTAGGTCCAAGAATATGCTAAAAGTTACCTGTAAATGTTTTTCTCTACTTAACAATGATAAAATGAAATACAACTTCTTATATGATGATAATAATAACAACAATGGCCTGCCAAAGGTAAATAAAGGCCTTTAAATTGAACTTTAAACTTTGAACACTAGAACTAGTTAAATTTAATGTATAAAAAAAACACTTATGAAATTAGTTATAAAAATGATTATGAGCAATTCCATGCCAATGTCAACCTTGCCATGAAAAAAATTACGTTTTCGCCAAAATAGCGAAACCATTTCTGTGTTTTTTGTGTAGGCTTGTATTTTACAGTGCTTTAAAAATACTCAAAAATGTCTCTGTCAATGTTTTTAAACAATTCTATTTCATTTACAAAAGCCACACAAGTGGCAATTTCACGTCCGTCACATCCATAACAGAGAGACGTCACATCCATAACGAAGCGTTTTCCTTATAAATGTAAAAATGTCAAATCAAATAAAATCAATCATGTCTGTTCTATAGTGGGCCGACTCTTATCCTGTTGATTATCATAGTTTCTTTTGGGTTGTGCAGTTTAGTTCACAGAATTTCTACAAAGCATGTTGCATACTGTAAACTCGCAGACTTTTTTCGTCACATCCATAACGCATCTTTATTTTCCTCATTTAAAATATAAAAAATGTTTACAGATTGACATTTTTCTGCTCCTATAACTCTGTGGTCCGTTGTTTTGGAAAATATAAACAGATGTTTCGATATAATGTTAACATATACTTTCCCTGTCAATTTATGTTTTGAGATTTTACTGCAAATGTCACATCTATAACGCTGGAATTGCTCTTATGTTTAAAAGTGTGCTGGAAAAAAAACAGCAAGTTCAAACAGAACCTGAGAAATATTTGAAAAAAAATAAATACAACATTCTCAGGAGGGATTTAAACAAAGTACATTATTTATTCTTTATTCATCGTTTTGCAGATGCAGTGTTTTTAACATATTGCAGGATATTATGCAGAAATACTACATCATCATATTTCCCCCAGCAATGTATATTTGAATGTGCCTGATGTAATAATGTCTGATAAAAACAAACTCTCCAGGAGGATTTAAGAACACCAATGGTTGGAAAAACTAATTCTTCCACTTGTCTGAATACAGAAGTGCTGAACAGCAGCAGTCAGAAAGACAGTGTTCAGTCAAACTGAGGCCAGGCCAGAGGTCGCGACTGAGAAAACAACCATCATCTGAATTCTTTCACTTCACTAAATAATGCCAAAGCAGGACATGACATCTGCTAAAGGGCTAATCATTTTTTTTAATGTGTCCTTTTTCTGAAATGTAAAAGTTGTTGTTTAATCATGATCTAATTATTATTATTAATGACTCTTGTTGTACTTCTTTTTTCACGTTAATAGTGTTTTATATATATCAAATAACTATAACTGCCTATATCCACATACATAATGATAAGAAAAGTCAATTAGCTTTTTATTTTACCTGAAAGATCAAACTCAACCTGTTCAATGTGATGAAATGTAATATTAATACAACTTAAGCCAACTCAAAAACACTATACACCAAGAAAACAAAACATACATACAGGGCCTATAGAAAATCCTTATACCCTGCAAATCTATAACTTTACTCACATTACAGCCTGATTTCAAAAGACCTTCAGGATAAAGTTGTAGAAAGGCACAAATGAAGAGAAGGCTACACAAACATTTCAAAGGGTGGAAAAGTTATTTTGATTTCAGGCTGTATGACAAATAATATGTATGATGATTATTTTCTATATATTTTCTATTATGATCTTCTACAGGCACTGTGCATACAGTACATACATACACTGTAAAACCCAAACAGTTAAGGTAACTCAAACCGTTTGAGAAACTGATTGCAACAAACCATTTGAGTTCAAAAACTAATCCTAATGAGTACTGTGAACTTAATCCATTTGAGTAAATGAAGCAATTTGAGCACAGTAAAACCAGATAAATGAAGAGAACTCAAACTAACTGAGTACTGTAAAACCCAAGACGTTAAGGCAACTCAAACTGTTTGAGGAAACCGATTGCTACAAACCATTTGAGTTAAAAAAACTAATCTATATGAGTACTGTGAACTTACTCTATTTAAGTTCAAGTAATGAACTATTTAATTAATTCATTACATTCAACACTGAGTTCAAAACTCTCTTCAAATGAGTAGAATTAACTTTCAGTCAATTTTGAGTTAACTACACTCATTTCATTTGATAAAGTTGACTGTTGGGGTTACAGTGTAGATTCATACACTGTAAAACCCGATAAGTAATGTTAACTCAAACTGTTTGAGGAAACTGATTGCGGCCAACCATTTTAGTTTTGAAACAATGTGGTTTGAGTACCACCAAACTATATGACTACATTATATAAAGAGTTGTATACACATTATTTGTGTTGATAATTTGTGTTGTCAAACTTTTAGAGGATTAGTAACTTAAACATTAAAGGGCACCTATTTTACCCCTTTTTTAAGATGTAATATTAATATTATGGTTCTTCTGAGTGTGCCAGTTTAGGTTCAGTTCAAAACACAATTCAGATTTTTTTATTATGATGTGTTAAAAAGTGTCATTTTGGGGGCGTGTACACAGTTCGCTGTTTTAGGAGCTTGTTGCTTCTCATGAAAATAAGTTTCGGCTTCCCGCCCAACTTAACAAAGGGGCGGAGCCAAGAGCTCCCCTGCTTTGTGTATAGCTACAGACAGGCAGACAGAGAGAAGCAATATGAGTGAGAGGACCAGCATTCAGCTGTACATGTACGACTCGGACACAGACCAAGCAGAGACTACAAAATCATTTGTGTCTTTGTTTAGTTTTACAGCCAACTGTGTGCTAGTTCAAAGCTCTGAGCTTGTAGCCTACACTGAGAGTAATAACCAAGCACACTGAATTAACTTTGACTGAAGGGCATCACACACCGGACGCACCGCGACGCGGCGCGCACATGACCGTTGAAAGTATCACACACTTGTGGCGCCGGTGTGTGTCCCGATAGAAACTTATGTTTAGATTTCAGAAATGCATGCCGCTGCGTGGCGTGACGCTGCTTGTCGCCGAGCTGCGCTTCTAGTGTACGACCTGCTTGAGGCTATAACTAAAGGGCGTCATACACCGGAGTTGCCGCTCAGATCCACGACACGGCACACCAGACGTGCACATTTGCATGTTATTTAAAATAAAACTATTCAGATAACGCTCTGTGGCGCGGCAGAAATATGAAGTGTCCTGAGCAGGGCCAGCGCGTCCATAGAGGCAACCTAGGCGGCAGAATAGTGAGCGAACCCCCCGGTCCTAACTTTCATCCGCGACACAGCGAAATGCATGGCGATGCGCGTCGTTCGTTATTTCCAATGGAGGGATGCGCACGTGAGGCAACGTGCTCGCACTTTCCAGCTGCACCTAATTAAGATGACGGAGCTTCTGTGACCGCAGGAAATGCAAACCGCAAAAAGTTTAAGGAAGACGCACTGAAAAGTACACATGTATGCAAACCCACCAAAACTCACAAACACTGGCGGCGAGGAGAGCCATGAGCCTAACATGATCTAAAAATAGAGCAAGGGTGTTTCTTTAGTGACGTCGCTTTGACTCACATGCTGAAAATGGCGGACGTGAAACAACATAGCCTAATGAGGATATGGTAACGCGCACCTGTCAATCAATATTGGTGGGCGGGGAGACCGCACTCCTACGTCAAGTTACAGTCGATCTCAAAACAGCTCCAATTGGTCCACCGTTTTTATGTTGTTAAATTGAAAAACAAGGACTGAGTGTGTTTATATCACCCCAATATGACGGCCTATACACTATACCTACACATTTGTCTGTCCAAACAGCTTAAAAAGTAGATTTTTTACCACAGGTGCCCTTTAAGTTCAGTTATCAAATCGCTATGAGTTCAACAAATTAAGTCTAAACAACTATATAGCTTCTCAAATGGTTTGGTATTGCTTCTAGTTTTAGAGTTAACACAAAAATATAATTCATTCATTCATAACTTATTCATTTTCAGTTCTGCTTAATATAATTTGTTCTTGAGTTACGATAACTCTTTTTCATTGAGTCAAAGTAACCTTTTAAAAAATTATAAGTTAAACTAACTTATTTCATTTAGTGATTTCCACTGTTAGGTTTTGCAGTGTATTTATATGCATACATAAAAAGTTTCTTGAGGAAGAACATTTTTGCGAAATTAAGATCCTTTAAACAACTTTTTTTTTTCAATTTAAACACTGTTATTGATCATTTCAGGCTAAGACGATTCAGCAACTTCTGTTGTATATCATAATAATAAATCTAATAATTATTATTGTTAAAAATTAAAGGGATAGTTCACCAAAAAATGATATATAAACTGTCATGTCTTTTTTTAATCTAAAGAAGATAATTTTAAGAAAGAAACAAATTAAAGGTAAGTAAATTATTACAGAATTTTTATTTTTGGGTGAACAAAATAAATAATAAAATAATAATAAAATAATAATAATAGGCATTTATTTATTAAATAATTTGAAAAATGGGCGTTACGGTGGCGCAGTGGGTAGCATGATCGCCTCAGAGCAAGAAGGTTGCTGGTTTGAGCCTTGGCTGGATCAGTTGGCATTTCTATGTGACAGTTTGCATGTTCTCCTTGTGTTCTCAATGGTTTCCTTCGGGTGCTCTGGTTTCCCCCACAGTCCAAAGACATGCGCTATAAGTGAATCGGGTGAGCTAAATTGTCTGTAGAGTATGTGTGTAAATGAATGAGAGTGTATGGTGTTTTCCAGTGATGGGTTGCAGCTGGAGTGGCATCCACTGAGTAAAACATATGCTGGATAAGTTGATAGTTCATTCCGCTGTGGTGGCCCCAGATTATTAAAGGAACTAAGCCGAAAAGAAAATGAAATGAATTTAAAGAATTAATTATTATGGTATATTATATTAATTTAGCTTAATTTTAATAATTTAAATAAATTAATCAAATAATAGTACTAATTAATCTAATAATAGCAATTTTATACGATTCCCAAGCTTGATTTACTTTTAAATTAAATATCGGACATCATTTTGTTGCCGATAATTGTTTTCAAGCCATCAGCCATTGGCAGTTAGCAAAATGCTAGTCTTTTGCCTGGGACCTTGATATGCACATGTTGTGCATCACTTTAATCCAAAAATACTGTCCATAATTCGCACTTGTTCCTCTTCGTCGCATTCTCTAATGGCAACACCTCATTCGTTCTCCTGCCCACATCTCTCACTCCCTCGATGAGCCTAATTACCCTCGTGCACAGGAGTTCAGCTCACTGTATGGAGGTGACTTGTTTTTAGAGGTTGGCAAGCTCTTGTACGCACACACAGACACACACACACGGTTTAGGTAGGTGGCATGGGCTTCTGAGCAGATAATTACACCGGAGAAGTGAAGAACAAGAAAAGAGCTGAGAAGAAAAGGAACAGATCCCTCGTTTTTCTCCTCTTCACTTTACACACTCCTTTCTTCAGCCTAATTATCAGTGTAGCTTTGAGGTTAGGCGAAGGATTCTCACGTCTGAGCTTTTTTATTCTGTCAGCCTCTCTCTGAGACGCGGAACAAGTCCACACACAATCTGTGAAAGACTCGGAACTTGTATGTGAATTTATTTAAGGCTGACATCTAAGGCTCATTGTTCAGGAGAAACGCTTTCTCTGTGATTTGAGAGCTTTAGAAATGAACTCAGGAGGCTTGCAATGGAACCGCATAGATATACACAGACACGGTTCGTGTTGCTGGAGGCTACGAGAAGTTGCCTTGGGGATAAACATCCAAAAACCACCAGCCTAAAGAAACAAGATCACATATATATAAGAGAGATAAATATTATTACACTCTGAACCAAGCCAATAGCACTGCTGAACCGATGTGCATTTGTGTTTGGAGATCATTAGATACCAGAGCTAATTTCATACTCTAGATAATTAGCTTAGAAAGATATTAATGTTTAAGTCTATCGCTAGCTTAACAATAAACTAATGTCAAGCATCAAACTCTACAACATTTACTTGGCAACAAGTTATTGTCAAACTATAAATATCTTTGTAACACTGTCAAACTCTATATCGTTGATTTAAAAAAACACAGCCTCATTAGCTTATCACAAACTAATGTAAAACTGTCAAGGTCTACATCATTAGCTTAGCATCAACATCAAACTGCATTATTAGCTTACAAATGTTAAACTCTGTTATTAGCTTAGCAGATTCTAATTATGTCATTATTGCAATGTCAAATTCTATATTAGCTTGGCAAGAAACAAATGTTAAACTCTGGCAACCAGCTAATGACAAACTAGTTGAATACCAAATGACACTGTGCACTAGTCCAGCCTGATCTCACGAGGAACCGTAAGTATTTTACGTTTTGTCAGTTTAGTGGCTAATTCGTACAAATTTGTGTGAGTTGAGTCATACGAAAATGTATGATTTTAAAAAGGAGTCGTGGCACCCAACCCCGCCCCTTAACCCAACCATCATTGGGTGATGAGAAAATCGTACTAATTTGTACAAATTAAATCGTACAAATTCATACGAATTAGCCACTAAATTAAAAGGTTATGAATTGCCGTGAGATTGCGTTGACTAGTCACTTATACACTATGCACTTTTACATGTAGTGTATGAATTTAGCGTCATCCCAAATTAAATGCTAACTTTTCTTTTTTCTTTTTTTACTGATCAGAAATTCAAGCCATTTCCAACAAGATGTTTAACAGTTGATAAATTAGTGAAGTGACGAAACTAACAATTAGTAACTGTCATGAGTACATGAATACATTCACCACTGAGAGTCAGCATAATCGACTTAGCTAAAATGTTAAAAGCAGACTATGTGTACCATTAACAGTGTGTCATTAGCTTAGCAACATTTATACCAAATTCAGTCACTAGCTAAGCAAAATATGCTAAACTCTGTCATTAACTTAGCAACTAGTAAATGTCATTAGCTTTGTAACACTGTCAACTTCATAGCTTAGCAAGGTATTATTTAACTTTGCGTCCATATCTGAGAAAAATCTAATGGTAAGCTCTACATAATTAGGTTATATTGATTCCAATATCAAACTCATACCTGTCAACATTGGAATTTGAAAATAAGGGATGTGCCCACTATAACCCCCCCATCTCCCCCCTCCCCCCAAAAAAATCCCCAAATTACTAAATATGATCATTTGAAGCTGTTTCATTATAAATAAACAGTTAAAAGGTTTATTTTATATATTTTTTACAAAAGAAAAAATGAATAGTATACATAAGCAGCAACGTACGTCCAAAGTGAACTCAGGGCAGATAGAGTAACCTTGATCTCAGAAAGATGCATCATTACAGTTCACTTGAATTTTGAAATTACAAATTTCTTTGTTTGTTTTTTAATATTTGTTTTTGGTTCTTTCTGGTTTCGCCATAATTGTCACAATAATAATGTTTTCAATGGTGACATCATGCAGTGAATATGTGACTTTGTAATTGACTGGAATGCATTGAGGTCATACATTTCACAGCTGAAATTCTGCTGCTGAGAGCACTATTAGTAACATACTGCCAAACTTCACATATTGGTATTAGTAGCATTCAACTAGTAAGCTGATGATGTCAAACTCTATGTTTGTTATAGCTTGACACACTTCAAATACCATCATTAGCTTAGCAAGATACTCTAGAAGCTGTGTTATTAGCTTAGCTATGTTTAGCATGTTTATAAACTGATATCATATTTAATGACAGAGTTTGGCTGTCATTAAATATGATATTAGTTTATAAACATGCTAATTTCAAACTCTTTTAGATTAGCAAATGTACACTCTTAAATTATTAGATTATACAGTATATGCTAACAGTCAAAACTATACTCCTACACTGCTAAAAAAAGAAAACACCATAACACCCCTGCTGAAAAATCCAGCTTAAACCAACCTAAGCTGGTTGGCTGGTTTTAGCTGGTCGACCAGCCTGGTTTTAGAGGGGTTTTGGCCATTTCCAGGCTGGTTTCCAGCCATTTCCAGCCTGGTCTTAGCTGGTCAGGCTGGAAGTTGACCAGCTTGACCAGCCAAAACCAGCTATGTCCAACTTAAACCAATCTGGTCAAGCTGGTTTTAGCTGGTTTAAGCTGGTCATTTTTAGCCTGACCAGCTAAAACCAAGCTGGAAATGGCTGGAAACCAGCCTGGAAATGGCCAAAACCCTTCTAAAACCAGGCTGGTCGACCAGCTAAAACCAGCCAACCATATAGGCTGGTTTTAGCTGGATTTTTCAGCAGGGACATGAATGTATTTAAACAAGTTTGACTACATTCTTTTTTTGTATTTTTTTCCAAAATAATTTCTTTATGATATGTTCATTATGAACATGATATTATAATATTATACATCATTACCTTGGTAACATTAACAAAATATCAGCAGGTTAGTCACATTTAGCCTACTCTACATTATTAGCTGATGTTACAAGAGACTGATGCTAATTGTCAACCCACTTGATCCAAGCCTATGTTTCTTAATCCTGTTGAACATAAAAGACCATTAAAAAATATTTGGAAACCAGACAGTTGATGTAACCACTGACCACTGAGAATAAAGATACTCATACAGGCATGCTACAAGTGAAAGATGAGTTATCAAATCACATAAGAGAAATATTACTTTTTGCACTATATATTATTTACCTTTTTCAGATACTATTCTGCAGTTTAGCTTCTTGCACCCTTTAGATCTGACCAAAATGCTGTAGTTATCAGCATTATCAGACAACCAGGATGCTATTAGTATTATCAGACATCCTGAATTCAGTCCTTTGACCTCAGACCTTTGACCTCAATGGTCAACCTCAGTGACTAAGCAGAGCTGAGCAGGCATTTCCATTCATTCTCTATCAAAGCTGAGCGACAGGCTCATGTGTGATATTGTGGGAGTGACAGCGCTGAGCTTTAAAAAGTCGAGAATCGCTCAAGTTTATGCAAATGAGAGGCGAAAAACACCAGGCAGCGTGTGCAAACGGTGATGTCTGTCACAAGCATTTCAAAACCTGCAAATAACACTGGAGGTTCTGGAAGATTCACCGCTTCACGTTGTTACATATTCCTATATTTAATTCAGATTTCAAATGCAGTTTGCAGACTTTTATTGTGGTAACGCTGTAGCTGAGATACATTAAATACACCAACATGATCAGCCGGTATATCAACATGATAGCCGGCAGCTATATCAACATGAAAGCTGGCAGCTAGCTCTCTGCAACTGTCATGTGGTCACCCAATGAAGCTAAGCAGGGCTGCGCCCACTCAGTACCTGGGTGAAACCACATGGGAAAGCTGGGTTGCTGTTGGAAGTGGTGATAGTGAGACCAGAAGTAGAGGCTCAACCTGCGTTCTGTGTGGGTCTTAACGCCCCAGTATATTGATGGGGACTCTATAGACCTTTTTCTTGGCTGCGGCATGGAGGGCGCCATAGCGACCAGCGTCTTTTGGTAGAATGTTTAGAACTTCCATTTACAGCATTTACAACAGGTAATGCGATCCGAAAATGGGTGTCAATAGCGTTTTGAGTGGATTACAGAGTGTTTTTGTGACACACAACTTGTGTGTGTTAAAGTCACTATAATCTGTCAGATGTGGTTCAAGCGCGAGAGAAAAACGTTCTCCTAGTTCACGTGTCTGCCATCACAAATACAGTGAGTGTGTGTGTGTTCTCGACCTGTCAGCTGTTAGTTCAGCGGCTCTTCAATGCGTGCACAAGCACACGCACACACACACACACGCAATACTTCACTGCATTTTAGAGCAAACCAGATTACTGGCATGCAACTTATCAGGTACGCAAGTCATGCAATTTACAAAAATGACCAATAAAAGTCAGTTACTGATACTCTGCTGGCTGATTTGCATGTTGATTCTAATCGAGAGCAGTTATGTTTCATTTAGTTAGTTTGTGTTGTGTAGCATTTACCATGTGTAGTATTGTGTAGTATTTACCATAGTTCTGTCATTTCAAAACGCTACTTTATGTCACTTTGTGACACTTATTTAATCAGTGTGTTAGTGGGACAGTACAAGCTACGTGTGTGTCAAACATTTTGGTGAATTACATTTGTTTGGGTTAGAGAAAATGTTGACTTTAGGGATGATGAGTCTTCATTTAAATGGCACAAGATACCATCTGACAACGAGAGGAAAATGCCTCACAGCAGTTGTTTTCCATCACATGTTTTTAAATGATCAGTCCAGAAGGTGGTGCTGATTGACAGCAGGATTAGTTCAAAGACGTTAAAAGCAAATAAAATAGATTAAAACTATCATTTCAAAGCTGTCCAAATGTGACTGTTTATACTCATCAGCTGCCAACCGGAAGTTCTTAGCATTCTTCTTGCACATACACTCAAAGCGTATTGGGTAATTTGGCATTCTAAGAAAAAGGTCTTTACTGCTCAGTGAGTGCTGTCTTTCAGATAAGATTGAGATTAAACCAAGTTCTCACTCTCTGTGGTCTTTAAACATTTCAGGATGTCCTCTAAGAATAGGGGTTTAACCCAGATATCCTGGCCTAATTTGCCCACTGGTCTCTGTCCATCATGGCCTCCTAACCATCCCCACATCATAATTGGCTTCCTCACTCCAATTATGTCTCGTCTCCTCTCCACCAATCAGCTGGTGTGTGGTGTGCGGTCTGGCGCAATATAGCTGCCGTTGCGTCATTTAGGTGGATACTGCACAGTGGGGGTAGATGAGGTGATTCCCCCAAAAATGTGTTAAGCGCTTTGAGTGTCCAGAAAAGCGCTATATAAAATAGAAGGAATTATTAAGATGTTAATTTTTTTTCAGATCTAGATTAGTCTAAATCTAATAATTAAACAATGTGCTGTACAGCAGCCACTTATCGCTTCAAATCATACCTCAGACATATTCAGAAAACGCCCAGTTCACTTTTTATCAGTTTTTACAACACTTTTGAAACCACATAAGTACAGTATTGATATGAATGTAAGTTTTGACATGAATGCACCTAATTTTACATCATTTACTTACAGTATACTATGTTAAACTCTTTCTCATCAGCTTAGCAACAAGCTAATGGCAAACTATGCCATTAGTTTAGCAACTTGTCAAGGGCAAACACCATGTCATCAACTTAGCAACTTGCAAATATCAAACTCCACAGATATTTACATTAGATGTCGCCTACGCTATTGTTGTCTATTAGAAGGAATGCATCAATAGAGCAGCCATTTTAGTACAGGGTAGCGCTCCTTTGAAATGAATGTGGGGCCAAGGTGTAGTGGAGGACTGGCCATCCAGAGACAAAGATATATACACATACATACATATATCCAAGATCGGACGTTTTTTCCCGGTGGTCAGTATGCAAATATTGATTTTTTTTTTAATGAGGAAAATTATAATTTTACATCACTTTTATACATCAATGGATAAGTGACCGCACGGGCATTGCCGACAACACAACAAACACATTTACGTTGTAGCGATGTCTGTACAACATTGCATTTACGTGCTCGCTACATTGTTACAACGTAGAAATGAAAAAAAAAAAAAAAAAAGAGTGTGTGTTTGTGAACATGAAAATGTATTATCCTCCCTCCCTGTTAAATTTGATCTAATCCATGTCCTGAAACACACCCCCCTCTCCTGTTTTCCCTTCTCATTCTAACAGAGGAAGCGATTCGTTTGTGAATGAATCTCCATTATGAACGATTCATGTGAACCATCGATATCCCTGTATCTCAGTGTGCATATCCACCTTTTTTAATTTGTAATATTCAATAATTTAGGGAGCACAGTATGCACATTGAGGCACAGGCACTGTTATGTTATTAGGCACCCTTATAAGTTACTTCAAAAACTAGCCACTTCACTTAGCCGATAATAATAATAATAAAAAAAGTTTCTGCCACTGCAGCGACTTGTCATATTTCATTTACATTGTTTGCCTATTTTATTCAACAAAACGTTGGTGCTAGTCTGCCTTATGGTCAATGCAGCAAATGACTGTATTATCATCAATAATGTGACTTGTTGCAAAATAGCAAAAAAAATGAAATCTTACCTATATAATGTTCTGCCTTTATGCTTTGTTTTCTTTGTTTTCAGCATCTTCACTGGCTTTGGTCTTGACTAGTGCGGTTGAATGACATTTGTCCTGGGAGCACTGTACAAATATGGCGGTGGTATTGACACATGCTCAGGGTCTGTATGCAATATCTAGTGTATATATTTATGGGCAAGCACCATGTCATCAACTTAGCAACTTGCTAATATCAAACTCTATGCCATTAGCTTCCCTGATAGAGCATGTATCACAGAGACGTCTATTTGTTGTTTATGTTTATATCTAGAATATGTAATGTTTAGAGCTTTTACTCATCTGCAATTAGGCAATAAGTCTATTATTAATTTATTAGATTTTTCCATGATGCCAGATGTATTCCATACCAAATCTTTAAAATATGTCTTGCAGACAAATGTGTGCTAGTTGGTTTTCATATCTAAAATACAAAATAATTAGCTTAAATTATTAGATCATGTAAAAGAGTGACCAATATCACGCAATTACTCGATGCTTGTTTTCCCCCATAGATATAGATCAGTTTAAAGCTCATAATTACTGTAAATAAAACATGAAAAACATCAATTCAAAGATTTTTCCACCCCAGCAGGAGCTTAACAAGTCATTGCCCAAGACAGACACACAACCCCTGCTGTAACTCAGAGCTAGAAGTAATAAATAAATAAAATGAATAAATAAACTCCAATCTAACTTAAAAAATAAACGTTTTTGTACTTTGCAGAATTTGATGGTTCTCTTCTTCAGGATTTTCAGGCTTATGTAGGATTTTTAGATTATAAAAGGTCTCTCTCTCTCTTTCTTTCTCTCTCGCTATCTCTCACTCAGGCTGCCTCTCCAACAAGCTTGTTAAATAATGTACTTTGATGTTTTTTAAACACATATCAGACATGTGGGTTGCTAACCAACCGAGGCCTTTAGGGACTGAAGGAAAAGAGGTACAAAAACGAGGGATAGTTCACCAGGGCACAACTTCAATTCAGTCCAGACGATGGAGACAGAAAGAGATGAAGAGAAAGGAAAAAAAAGAAAAAAATCTATGCACTCTTATACCTATTTCTACAATTGTATATTAAGCCATGTGTCGAGGGAAACGCATTTACACCCTCCTCTGCCTATGTTACTCTTAAATAGACTGTGGAGAGATGTTTTTGAGCTTTCCACATTTTAAAAAGATTTTCAACATGCTTTCAAGCTCACTTGAAATGGTTAGTGGTCTTCTTCAGCATGTAAAATGTTTTTGGGCCCCTTTCAATAGTATTTAAGTGTCTCTTTCCTGAAACTGGTTTAATGAGAAATCTGCTGGGCAATATTCACCCGTATCAAAATTTTGGATTAAATTACTGGATGAATCAGGGTTTTTGAACCAGTCTCCATTGAATGATTCAGAGAGATACAAACTGTTTGCCTTTTGCACCATTTTACTGATAAGTCTTGTTTGAATAATGCAGTTTACAAAAGGTGATTTGGGGCAACGCGGTGGCGCAGTAGGTAGTGCTGTCGCCTCACAGCAAGAAGGTTGCTGGTTTGAGCCTTGGCTGGGTCAGTTGGCATTTCTGTGTCGAGTTTGCATGTTCTCCCCGTGTTCGCATGGGTTTCCTCCGGGTGCTTCGGTTTCCCCCACAAGTCCAAAGACATGCGGTACAGGTGAATTGGGTAAGCTAAAATTGTCTGTAGTGTATGTGTGTGAATGAGAGTGTATAAGTGTTCCCCAGTGATGGGTTGCAGCTGGAAGGGCATAACACATATGCTGAATAATTTGGCGGTTCATTCCGCTGTGACAACCACAGATTAATAAAGGGACTAAGCTAAAAAGAAAATGAATGAATAAAAAGGTGATTTAAGCCCCAGTCAGATCACACGATTTTGTCATGATTTCGGCACAATTTTCTTAATGTAGGTGAGTCGTAAACGTCAAATGGGCATCGTGACACAAGATTCAATCGTTTCTTCTTGTGTAATGTGGCATAGTTCATGACAACCGATGCCATGTCTGCGACACCTCACGACACCATCGCAGAAATTCCAGCATGTTTAATTTTTTTCCCGTTCTTCACCACGAGTTTCGTCACATAGGTGACATTGGGCAATAGGAGCACACAATTTCTCAGTTATATCAGCAGGTGCTGCAGAATCTGTGGGTCAGGTAATCAAAAACTAGGCTGAATATTTACTCATGCGTAAGTCTCGGGTGGATAAGATCAATCATTGGTTATACAAACTTCAACTACTTTCTCTAAAATATTCAAATGTTTAAAACAATTTTATCTGACAGACTGGCACACATATGCAGACATCTCCATTCTCACAACGAGTTTCTGAGTTCTCTCAGCCTTCCGACGAAGTTTGTTCTGCCGAGGTAATCTGGAAACACGTTCAGTGCTGCTAATACATTGTAAAAGCCTGTCTTGCTTATTCAAATATCTTGATTAAACTAATTAAATTGAAACTCACCGGCAATGGATGATTTTGTCATTAACAATGAAGACAGTTTAATATAGGTTTCTCTGTAAATATTTCAGTTTATTTTTATTCAGGCTAGGTTTTCATTTATTTAACAAACCAGTTCGTGCTTTGGTGCTGAAGCGTATAGCGGACTGGTTTTGAAGCACATCACCTTAGATGTTATTCGTTATTCTTGTTTATCTAGATAACGGACCAATAAAAGATACATTAAAATTGAGATGCAAAATCTGTTTAAAAAAAAAATAAATTTCCAAGAAAAATATACAAATTCTTTTTTAGCTTGTGTCCGTCCACTAGTCAGCTGTGCGGGTGGAGGATTTGTTCCACTCTGTGGAAAATAGGAATTTAATTAATGCTTCACTGTAATTGTTCTATCACAAACCTCTGTCATATATTTGCTATTTTTTAATATGTCATTATTTTGTCTTGAGCATCTAATTTTTCCATGGTGCTAATGTGCTTTCATTTTTTCCATCTCACTCACTGCAAGATCAGGTGAGGGAGTGTTTATAATAAGCAACCCATGGCTGGAAAATATACATTTAAATTTAAATAAAAATATCTTAATATTAAGAAGGAAATATATGTTTGATCATATCAATGTCATAACGAATGCCCCTAAATAATGTAGCCTAGTTGTCAGCAAGTATCAGTGTTTATTGAGATTGACATATGATTAAAAAAAACAGAAATATTAAAGAAATATAAAGAAATATTGTTTTAGAAACACTTGTGACTGCTTTGGAAAATAACGCTCGCCGTAGACGTCACGGAGTGACTAATTGTGAAAAAACGTGTAGTCTGGCACAAGTTACAATTTTATCAAATCGCATAATCTGACAGTGACTTCATCACCAACAATAAAAATCATGTGATCTTTACTTTATTTTGATTGTGACCATAGACATGAGTGTATATTTGAACTGTAAACTTTTATCTCAGAACTGCTGTGCTAATTGAACATTTGCAACTCAAATGAAGACAGTGATAATGAAACGAAGTAAGACTGACATGCTTTAAATTTAATTTCACAACTATACACGTATACAGTAGTCAATATTCGAAGTGGATCAAAACATTTCATCAAAGTTGTCTTCAAACTATTGAACAACACCCATTCTTTTCTCAGGAAAAACCTTTTTGATCCACTTAAGCAGTCCTAGTAGTCAAAGTAGTAAAAGATTAGCTTAGCAATTAGCAAAAGTCTGTCGTTAGCTTAGCTGTATGCTAATGTCAAGCTATTTTGCAGCGTTTGCCTGCATGAAAAAAACTACAATAATTTATATTATATTTAATAGTGTTTTTGAATAAAGTGCTTGAATTAATCTGTTGTAGTGACTTTATTGTTGCTATGGCAAAACAATAGTAATAAACAAATGACCCAGCATTTTATTTAATTTAAGTTTATTTGAATAGCACTTTTCACAATGAATATTGTTTCAAAGCAGCTATACAAAAGGTGCATAATAGAGAATTACAATCAAAATCAGAAGAATTAAGGTTATTAGTTAACAACTTGATTTGTTACTAAAAACTTTAACTAATTAACTCTTAACTAATAGCTTGGTTGTTGAAGGGATGCAGCTGCGTGGCTCGGATTTAATGAGACTTATTTATATTATTTATTAAATGCCCCAATAATTGTATTTTATTAAATTCAACTTCTAACCTAACCCTAAACTCAGTCTTTACAGTAATATAAAATAATTTTTGTTGTACGATAATTGTATTGTTGTAATATTATAAATAATTATTGTTAAATTTCAGCCATAGATGAAACTCTTCTAGACTTTATCCCAATAGTGTATTTTTTTTATAACTATAGGGTATATTATACTACAATTCCTCACAGTTTAGTATAGTAAAAACTAAAGTATACTACAGTATTTATTAGAGTTCATTTGAAATGGTGAGTGGTTTTCTCCCATATATAAATAAAATGTCTGGGCATATTTCCATTTCTATTTAAGACTCTATTTCCTGAAACTGGTTTAATAATGAAATCCGCTGTGCAAGTAATGCAAAATTCACCAGCATGGAAAATTTAGGCAGGAATAAGTATGTATATATATTCCGTTTGATATTAATAAGTTTCACTGGCCCATAAAATATAAACAGCATTTTATGTTGTCAGTGACCACTGATGGTCCGAAGGGTTTCGATTTGGATTGCCCGCTTTGTGACCCATTTCATGCAGCTTTCAAATCCCCAGGATGTGGGCCAGAAATATCATCCACAGAGTTATGATATATCGCTGCCATTTCTGATCGACTGAGAACTTACAGATAATCTAACCAATGCCGTTGTTGCATATGAGTGGCTATCTGCCAAAACCTAGTTGGCAGCTTTTTAGGGCAACATATTTATTATTTTGGCTGCATTCTAAGCAGTGCTGTGGAGAAGGCAATCCCAGAATGCAGTGTGACAAGCTTGGTGCAAAAGCCCATCCAAATTGGAGAAGAGAGCAAGAGTAATGTCAGCTATAATAACACTTAAATATTCTGAATAAATGTCATATTTGAAAGTATATGCTTAAAACTAAAAATCTAAAAAGTTAATCAGTGCTTCATATGAATCACTTGTATAGGCTTCATATATAAAACTGATTAAAAAGCAAACAATAATAAACATACAAACAAACAAACACATTTTTAGATGTTTATGACGTTTGTTTTACTGCAATCTATTTAAAAAAAAAAATGTTATTTATTCAATATATACAATTGAAGTAAAAATTATTAGTCCTCCTGTGAATTTTCTTTTCTTTTCTATTTAAATTGAACTTTAGTCTGAATACTAGTATTTTGAAAAAAATATCTAGTAAAATATTATTTACTGTCATCATGGCAAAGATAAAAAAAAAGTTATTAGAAATGGGTTATTAAAACAATTATGTTTAGGAATGTGTTGAAAAAAATATCTCTGTTAAACATAATTTAGAGAAAAAAAATATACAGTGGAGGTAAGAATTCAGGAGGGCTAACAATTCTGACTTCAACTGTATATACATAGTGTTTTTGAACTATATTATTAAAGTACTTGAATTAATCTGTTGTGGTGTATGCTATATGCTGTAGTTAACGAAGTGTTGTAAATACTATAATATAAACAACATAATACCCTTTAGTACACTGTATAGTATGGTTAAAAACACTTTAGTATTTACTATACATTACAGTATTTTTTCATGTCAGCAAGTTCTCCTAAGCCAGGGGTGTCCAAACTCGGTCCTGGAGGGCCAGTGTCCTGGAGAGTTTAGCTCCAACCCTAATCAAACACACCTGACCTAGCTAATCAAGCTATTACTAGATGTACTGGAAACTTCCTGGCAGGTGCGTTGAAGCAAGTTTGAGCTAAACTCAGCAGGACACCGGCCCTCCAAGACCGAGTTTGGACATCCCTGTCCTAAGCAGTCACTTTGGTCAGAGCAAGATGGAGATGTATATTTAAAACATCAAATTCAACACAGTTTTAAACTATACATCTACAAAATGATCAATAAACAACATGGGCTAGTGGATTTAGTTTTACCTTGATTTATTCACTTCATGAGGCTGCTGTTAATTTAACCACCATATATTCTATTATCATTTAAATATCAATACATATGTTTTGTAGATGCAAACTAGTTTTATTGTAAATGACAAAAAATAATAATAATAAATAAATAAATTTCAGCTCTTTTCAACAGATTTACTGTTAATACTGATGCCTCACCCAGTACAATATACATGGAAACAATACAACAGAAATTTACAGTAATTATAGCGTTTCTGAACCATACTGTAATAAAGAATATGGTGCTGTATATATATATATATATATATATATATATATATATATATATATATATATATATATATATATATATATAGTTGAAATTAGAATTATAAGACCCCCTTTGAATTTTTTTCTTTTTAAATATTTCCCACATTACGCATTATGTCTGATAATACTTTTGATAATACTGCTTAAAGCATTTTTTAATTTTTTAAGAACCATTTTATGCTCAAAATTATTAGCCTCTTTAAGCAATTTTTATTTTTGATCTACAGAACAAACCATCAAAAAATAACTTGCCTAATTACCCTAACCTGCCTAGTTAACCTAATTTACCTGGTTAAGCCTTTAAATGTCACTTTAAGCTGTATAGAAGTGTCTTGAAAAATATCTAGTAAAATATTATTTACTGTCATCATGGCAAAAAAAAAAAAAAAATCAGTTATTAGAGATAAGTTAATAAAACTATTTTGCTTAGAAATGTGTTGAAAAAATCTTCTCTCCGTTAAACAGAAATAGGTGAAAAAAATAAAAAGGGGGGCTAATAATTCAGGGGGGCTAATAATTCAACTATATATATATATATATATATATATATATATATATATATATATATATATATATATATATATATATATATATATATATATATATATATGTATAGTAAATAACTTTAGTAAACTGATAAACTTCATTATATACTGTATACTTTAGTTCCCATTCGGAAGGGGAACTTCAATGCTATGTGGAAACTTCCACTATGGGGATTTAGTTCAGAAAGCCAATCATCTGAAAGAGTATGTAAACGGGCCAATGAAATGCCAATGAGTTGGCAGCTTCAGCTTGCGCAGCTGATGCTCGTTGCAATTAATTTGACTATAAGAGCACAGAGCGAGCAAGCCAAAGCATCCTTTTCACTTCAGATGACTTCAAAGCCTTCTGAGAGAGTCGATGAGGGTTTTTTCCAGCCGATTTCCAGTTAAATCTGCGAGAGAGAGTGGACGAGAGTGGTCTCTCGGTCTAGAGTGTGGTACACACAGTGGCAGATGGTCGAGCTGGGTTTTTCCCTTGCCTGGCGTCCTTTGGGTCCGGTCCTCCCAGAGCGGTTTGTATTGCACTTCACCTAAAAGAGCAAAACTGTCGTGCAGAGCGTCTTTTTCAAGATGTCGCTCCGACCGTGCGTTTCTTGATGCGGTGGTTTCCTGTCCCCGCATGATGGGCACGAGCGCTGCGTGGCATGTCTGGGGGTCCAGCATGTTAATGCGGTGCTCACGGGCAGCTCATGCCGTCACTGCGATGGCATGACTGTTGCGCAATTAAGATCGCTATTAGCTCTTGCAGTGGGCACTCGGGCAGGTCTGAGGGTTCCAGTGGGAGATTATCCGCCGCCCCCGGGCTCGCAGACCTCCCACTCCTCCAGGCGATCCGTCTAACCAGATGGTAGCCCTCTCGCTCGATGACACCAGGAACCAGACGTCCACTGCTGCATCGGGCAGGGGAGCGCTGTCAAGGATCTTGAATCGGATATGATGGCCGTGCTTTCCCAGGCAGTGGGGTTGGAGATGGTTTATCCCCCAGCTCCGCGGCCGGACCGACTAGATGGGTGCTACGTTGAGGACAAGAAGGCCAGTCCTTCGAAGCCTCTCCTCCCCTTCTTCCCGGAGGTGCACAGTAGGCTCCCGCAGTCTTGGAAATCACCTTTCTCTGCCCGAGCTGCGTATGTCTCTGCCCTCACCACTCTCGATGGTGGAGCAGCCAAGGGTTACGAGACAATCCCGAAGGTTGAGCGCGCCATTGCGGTCAATCTTTGTTCGTGTGGCGCCTTCTCCTGGAGGGGTCTGCCTTGTCTCCCATCCAAAGCCTGTAGGTTATCTGCCTCCCTCGGAGCCAGAGCCTACAAAGCTGCGGGCCAGGCTGCTTCCGCCTTGCACACTATGGCCACCTACCAATGGCTGGCCCAGCTGCACGAGGGTGGTTCCGACCCAGGCTTTGAGCTCCGCACCGCAACCGACTATGCTCTTCGGACCACTAAGTCTGCTGCGGGTGCGCTGGGAAGGTCGATGGCCACATTAGGGGTCCAGCGCCACCCCTGGCTAAACCTGGCAGATATACATGAGGTTGACAAAGTTCGCTTTCTTGACTCCCCCATATTCCAGGCTGGCCTGTTCGGCGACACCGTCGGTGAGTTCACCCAGGAATTCAAGGCGGTGAAAGAGCAGTCTGATGTGATGCTAATGTCATCTAACGGCGGGAACGTAACAACGCTCCGCCCGCCGAGCCATTCACATCTGCTGCTCCTCGCCGAGGGTGCCCACCTAAGAGAGCTGCCCCGCCCCCACCTGCGCCTCCGGCGAAGCGGCCGCGTCGAGCACCTCATAAGCCGGCAGCCCCCCCTCCCCAGGGCACCGCTAGGTCTGGCAAACGGACTGCGAAGCGTCCCTGAGACAGGCCATCCGGAGAAGAGGGAATTTGCTTTTTTCCTGGTGGAGGGCCGGGCTCCAATTCCAACGGCACTTTTCACTGCCACCAAAACCTCAATGAAAGAACATCTTTCCACTTCTCCGGATGTGACAGCCCGAACACTGCCAGTCCGGGACGCTATGCCTTCTGGCTCGCAGGTTCGGTGCATTTCGCCAATGGCTCACAGGACCTGGGAGGACGGTCTCCTTTCTCCCACTCCTCAAGCCCCCTCTCCGGAGTTCGGGAGCGAGGTGAGTGTGACTCTCTTATCTCCAGCTCTTCCGCGGGACCCCAGCGCTTCCCGGATCAGATCTCCCACTCCGCTCTGCCCCACTGCAAGTACGTCATTGATTGTAGCAATGAGTCCATTAGCGAGGGCTCTGCCTGCCTGGTTAGCGCAGGCCAGCCCTTCGCGATGGCTCATACGCACTATCAGACTCTGCTATACAATTCAGTTTGCGGAACGGCCCCCAAAGTTCACGGGCATGTACTTTACCAGGGTCAGCCCCCGGTCTGCCCCTGTCTTGCGAGAGGAGATTGCTGTCCTCCTGGCCAAGGATGCAATCGAGCCGGTCCTTCCAGCTGATATGAGAGCTGGTTTTACAGCCGGTACTTCATCGTACCCCAAAAAAGCGGTGGGTTACGGCCAATCCTAGCTCTGCGCGTTTTGAACCGCTGTCTGCACAGGCTCCCGTTCAGAATGCTCACACAGAAGCACATCCTCCGATGCGTTCGTCCTCAGGATTGGTTTGCAGCAATAGACCTGAAGGACGCATACTTTCATGTCTCCATCCTTCCCCGCCACCATCAGTTTCTGACGTTTGCGTTCAAAGGCCGAGCTTGGTAGTACCAAGTCCTCCCCTTCGGGCTCTCTCTGTCTCCACGGGTCTTCACCAAGCTCGCGGAGGGTGCCCTATCGCCCCTTCGGCTCGCGGGCATCCGCATACTCAACTATCTGGACGACTGGCTGATTTTAGCTCACTCTCAGGAACAGTTGACTGTGCACAGAGACAAGGTGCTCCAGCACCTCCATCTGTTGGGGTTTCAGGTCAACCGAGAAATGAGCAAACTCGCCCCCGTGCAGAGGATCTCTTTTCTCGGGTTGGAGCTGGACTCGGTCACCATAACAGCGCACCTCTCCGGAGAGCGCGCTCAGCTAATGCTGAACTGTCTGAGAGACTTCGACAGCAAAATAGTGGTCCCACTGAAATCTTTTCAGAGGCTCCTGGGGCATATGGCATCCGCAGCGCCATCATGCCGCTCGGTTTACTCCATATAAGACCACTACAGCACTGGTTTCACGATCGAGTCCCCAGACGCGCATGGCACACACCGGGTCTCTGTTACTGCGCTGTGTCGTCGCGCCCTCATCCCCTGGAACGACCCCTCGTTCCTACAGGCCGGAGTGCCTGTAGGAACCCGGTGTGCCTGTAGGACCCGGTGTGTGCCCGCGTGCCATGCACGTCTGGGGACTCGATCGTGAAGCCAGTGCTCTCACGGCAGCCCTTACATCCAGGAAAATGGAGACTCCACCCCGAGTCGATTCAGCTGATATGGGCGCGATTTGGGGAAGCCCAGGTCAATCTGTTTGCTTCCCCCGAGAACGCTCCTTGCCAGTGTTTTTTTTCCCTGACCGAGGGCTCTCTCGGCACAAATGCACTGGCTCACAGCTGGTCTCAGGGCATGCGCAAATATACGTTTTTCCCCAGTGAGTTGCTCGCGCAGTTCCTGTGCAAGGTCAGGGAGGATGACGAACAGGTCTTGCTAGTTGCGCCTCTCTGGCCCAACCGGACTTGGGTGTCAGAACTCTCACTCCTCGCGACGGCCCTCCCCTGGCAGATCCCTTTGAGAGAGGACCTACTCTCTCAGGGACAGGGCACCATCTGGCACCCTCGCCCGGATCTTTGGAACCTCCACGTGTGGTCCTTAGACGCGAGAAAGACTTAGGTAACCTACCAATAGCGGTGGTTGATACCATCACTTAGGCGAGAGCCCCCTCAACAAGGCGCGCCTACGCCCTGAAGTGGAGTCTATTCACTGAATGGTGCGTCTCTCGCAGAGAAGACCCCCGAACTTGCCAGATCAGCGTTGTGCTTTCTTTTCTTCAAGAGAAGCTGGAGAGCAGGGTGTCGCCCAGGGGTTCAAGTACACTCCACTCGGAGCATAGCATCCTCTTGGGCGCATGCACGCGGCACCTCACTAACAGACATCTGCATCTGCAGAGCTGCGGGCTGGGTGACACCTAACACATTTGCAAGATTTTACAATCTGCGAGTGGAGCCGGTTTCCTCAAGGGTATAAGGTAACCCTTGGTGATTGAGGAAACAACTCGGTGAAGGTGTTGAAATACGCTTGCTGTGCCATTCTCCCTAACATGGAGATACATGTGTTTATTCACTCTGTCAGTAAGTTCCCTGCTGGCGAACCTTGCAGATATTCCTCCGAGGCCCCCAGCATCTGTCTCAACGGAGGAGTCAGACGCTGGCCCGTTACGTTGTAGGTCTGCCCACTGGTCAGCCCACGTTCTGGGTATAGGTGCCCGCTATGTGCGATCCCCACTAGGCGATCCCATATGCTTATACTGCCACGATGCAGTCCCCCCTCACAGACGGAAGACTGCACCTCTGGGGATACATTTGCTCAAAGTGGAAGTTTCCATATAGCATTGAAGTACTAAAGTAACCCTCGGTCCCCGAGGGGGGAAACGGAAATGCTATGTTCCTTCGCCATAATGATTGCCCCTTGGCTGTTGAGGTGGAAGTCTCTTCAGCTAAAAAAAGGATGCTTTGGCTTGCTCGCTCTGTGCTCTTATAGCCAAATTAATTGCAATGAGCATCAGCTGCGCAAGCTGAAGCTGCCAACTCATTGGCATTTCATTGGCCTGTTTACATACTCTTTCAAACGATTGGCTTTCTGAACAAAATCCCCATAGTGGAAGTTTCCACATAGCATTTAACTTTAGTAACAAGAGCGTTTTTACTACAGCAAACTGTGGTGTATTGTAGTGTAATATACCCTAAGGTTGTAGAAAATTACAGTATTGTGTAATTTGTTTATATTGCTATAGATCAGAGATGCCCAAAGTAGGGCCCGCTGGCCAAAGTTGGCCCACGGTAACCTTTGATTTGGCCCGCCATCCCATTTGAAAAGAGAGGGAGAATGTTAGTGGTTAGGGTGAATGCCTTTGACAGAAATCGTCAATTTGAATTTTGAATTTAACAATCTTTTGTAAAGAAAAAAAGGCAACTGAAATTAAATGATTCAATTAAATGTTGTAAATGAATCAGACTTTTAAAATGTAAATACTGTCACTTGACGTACAATACATCTGAAATCTACGAGCATATCAAGGTAAAGGCAGGTGCAGCTCGACTAGTGTATTAAACTCCATTGTGTATAAATGGAATTGTTTGTTTTTTACAGTAATAATTTCATTATAAAATGTAAAAAAATATATACTCCATTAGATATTAAAAATGATTTAAAGCAAGGTTTTCTAGTCCAGCTTTTTTTTTAATATTACCGAATAATTGAGGAAATTCCCCTTGGCAAATTTAATGTAATACGGTTTGCTATATATTTGGCCCACAGCCCTCAATCAAGTTTGGTTTTTGGCCCCTTATAGGAAAAAATTTGGGCACCCCTGCTATAGATGTTGTATTACCATAGCAACTATAGAATTATCACAACATATTAACTCAGTGGTTAGCACTGTCACCTCACAGCAAGATGGTCGCTGGTTTGAGTACCGGCTGGGCCAGTTGGCATTTCTGTGTGGAGTTTGCATGTTCTCCCCGTGTTGGCATGGGTTTCCTCCGAGTGCTCCGATTTCCCCCACAGTCCAAAGACATGCGTGAACTATTAGTGAATTGAACTAAATTGGCCGTAGAATATTAGTGTGTATATTAATGTGAGAGTGTATGAGTGTTTCCCAGTATTGAGTTGTGGCTGGAAGGGCATCCACTGCATAAAACATAGGTTGGAATAGTTGGCGGTTCATTACGCTGTGGCGACCTCTGATATAGAGACTAAACTGAAGGAAAATTAATGAATGATTCAAAAACACTATAACATGTATGGGCAGCACGGTGGGCAGTGGGCAGCACAATGGCCTCACAGCAAGAAGGTCGCTGGTTCGAGCCTTGGCTGGGTCAGTTGGCATTTCTGTGTGGAGTTCTTTTGTTTTTCCCGTGTTCGCGTGGGTTTCCTCCGGGTGCTCCGGTTTCCCCCACAAATCCAAAGACATGCGCCATGGGTGAATTGGGTAAGCTAAATTGTCCGTAGTGTATGTGTGTGAATATGTGTGTATGGATGTTTCCCAGTGATGGGTTGCAGCTGGAAGGCCATCCGCTGCGTAAAATATATGCTGGATAAGTTGGAGGTTCATTCCGCTGTGGCGACCCCAGATTAATAAAGGGACTTAGTCAAAAAGAGAATGAATGAATGTATAACATGTATTTTAATAAGCTTACTATAGTATTTTTTTATGTGACACATTTTAACACGACACGTTCCCAATTTGTACACTCAGGGCTTTAAAAAATGAACATGTATCCCACTCCCAATTTTAACTGATAAATCTTAGTGCATTTAATCTTTCTGACATGACTTGAATGTCATTACATGCTATTAGCTTAGTGAACATCTCAAACCTGATATTATTAGATTAGCAATAAGCTAAAGTCAAAAATAACCTCAAACCCTCTAAAACCAGCCAACAAATAAACTACAACTAGGAAAAAAAGAAAGACAGAAAGAAAAAAAAAAACGCTTTGGCTAACTTCAGATGTTTTTCTTCAGCAGGGCAGTCGCATCTGTTTCAGTTTTGTTTCAGTTCTGTTTCAGTTAGCATGCTATTTTAGAAGGCAGCCTCATATGTAGGCAGTATACAGCTCCCTAGGCATTGGAACGGAGCCAGCATTTATCAAGCCCATCTTACCTCACACACACACAATCCCCCTTTCTCACTTCTCGCTGCTGTACACATTCTCATCATCATTGCTGTGCTGCCCGCTTCTTTCACCTCTGACCCCTGTTTCCATGATTCCCAACTGAATCCCCCTGGTGTCACCTGCACTGTCATGTCCTGTTTGTGTGGGCTTGCTTCTCTCTGATGAGTCTATCTTTGTGTGTGTGTTTCGGCAGATAATACTCTTGACCCAGACCGTCTTTGTGTCATGAAGGTTGTGCTAATATTTGACTGCCAGCTGAAATATTGTGACCCGCCTCAGACGCTCAATCTGTCAATCAAAGTCCACACAGCTCGTCACCATGGTTAGTTTAGTAAATGATAACTAAGACTAAAACTACTCAGAAACATTTTGGTTAATTGAAATGAATGAGTAATCAATGAATATCTGAAACTAACTGAAACGAGTCACTTAAATACGATCTAAAATAAAACATTAATTAGCAAAATAATTGCTTTCAGAATTAATAAGCAGTCATTATGTGGTGGAAAATCTGACTTGCAGCTGTTGATAGAAATAACAGTAAGACAAGGCAAGGCAAGTTTATATTTATATAGCACATTTCATACACAGTACGCAATACACAATTCAATGTGCTTTACGTAAACAGGAATAAAAGAGACAAGTGTATAAGAAAATAAAAACAAATAATAAGTAAAATAAATAAAATAAACAAAATAAAAAGTAAAACAAAACAAATAAAAAGTAAAAAGAAAAGTTTTTTTTGCAGTGTACATACATAATCTTTACTATAAAGAAGATTTTGTTTTATTTTTTGCTTTTATTTGTTTAAGTTGCATTTGTATGTTTTTGGATTCAGTGTATGTTCAAACAATTGTACAGGAGTTAATGTAAGCTTTGCAAACATTAAACTTTGCTGTGGTCGACACTAGACAAGTTCTGTTAACTCTGATATACTACGCTTTAAAAAATGCAGGGTTCCTCACAATACATTCATGTAGTCACAATTTAAGTTAACTGTTTAAGTGAATTTGTTTAAGTGAACTGAACATAAACCAATTAAGTTGTCCCAAAAAAATCTCAAGAATTGTGTTGTTTCAGCTCATTTTAAATAAGTAGATCAAACTTACATTCACTGACCACTTTATTAGGTACACATGTCCAACTGCTCATTAATGCAAATTTGGCAGCAACTCAATGCATTTAGGAATGTAAACATGGTCAAGACGATCTGCTGCAGTTCAAACCGAGCATCAGAATGGGGAAGAACGGTGATTTAAGTGACTTTGAATGTGGCATGGTTGTTGGTGCCAGGTCTGAGTATTTCAGGAAACTTAGGCTACACTTCGCACAGGCTCACCAAAATTGAACAATAGAAGATTGGAAAAACGTTGACTGGTCTGATGAGTCTCAATTTCTGCTGTGACATTCGGATGGTAGGGACAGAATTTGGCGTCAACAACATGAAAGCATGGATCCATCCTGCCTTGTATCAACGGTTCAGGCTTGTGATGGATGGTGTGGGGGATATTTTCCTGGAACACTTTGGGCCCATTAGTACTGTACCAATTGAGCATCATGTCAACGTCACAGCCTACCTGAGTATTGTTGCTGACCATGTCCATCCCTTTATGACCACAGTGTACACTTCTTCTGATGGCTACTTCCAGCAAGATAACAAGCCATGTCATAAAACGTGAATCATCTCAGACTGTTTTCTTGAACATGACAATCCAATAGAGCACCATTGGGATGTGGTGGAACAGGAGATTTGCATCATGGATGTGCCGCCGACAAATCTGCAGCAACTGCGTGATGCTATCATGTCAATATGGACCACAATCTTTGTGGAATATTTCCAGCACCTTGTTGCATCTCTGCTACAAAGGTTCTGAAGGCAAAAGGGGGTCCAACCCTGTACTAGTAAGGTGTACCTATTAAAGTGGCCAGTGAGTGTATATGGAAACTACTGTATATACACTTTAAAAAAATGTTGGGTTCCACACAATCAACTTGTGTTGGGACAACATGAAGTAATTAAGTTAACTTAATACTTTTAAAAAATGTAAGTGGATTGAACATAAATCAATTAAGTCCCCCAAAAAATGTTGTTTCAGCTCATTTTAAATAAGTAGTTTGAACAAACAGCAAACATATTTTTTGGAGTGTATTGAAAAACTAACTAGAAATATGTTCACAAAATAAAAAACTAAACTAAAACTATATATATATATATATATATATATATATATATATATATATATATATATATATATATATATATAATTAACTAAAACTAAACTGAAATTTACAATAAATAAAAAAAGCATTAAAATAAAAACTAATTTAAAAATGCAAAACTATAATAACCTTGCTCCTCACAGTTCGTAACCCTTTTAAAGCATTGATTGACTTAACCAAATGACCACACATGGGCAGTTTCGTGTTGCTAGCTCATTCTGATTAGCATGCTGCTCTCTGGAAATGAGATGCAAATGAAACCTGAGGTGAGCTGGACCAAGCGGGTCACTTGCACGAGAAGGGCCTAAATTAATGTGTGGAATTTGACACGGACGGGATGACGGGGTTATAACCTCCCCTAAATAAGATCAGCAGCTTTTCTTTACCGTTTGTGATTGAGTGTATGTGTGCGAGTTCAAAGCAGTGCGACCTTGAGTGGAGATGCATTCGTCTGGGATCAATACTCATCCTGATCCTCTTTCACTGCATCCACACACACACACACTAACACACAAGCCACGTACGCAACCTGCAATTTTGGTCCAGTTATACCAGCTTCAAAACCTTCATAACCGCGGTGCATAATACAACAAAGCCTGACAGTGTTCAGTGAAAACAATGCAAAGACAAACAGCACTCTGTTCCCCCCCACTCACAACCTCACATCCCACTCTCAGTCCCTTAAAGCACTTGTCGTATTTTCCGTTTACATCATGTTATTTGAAATAAACAATATAGTAGGCTATTGTGAGGCGCTGTTGGCCTGATATTTGCCAGAGACAGCTCTGTGCTCGATTTTGGCAGTGTAATCAGATTTAGCTTTGTTTGACTTTCATCTCAGCAGTGTGTTATCAGAGTGGGGCCGCTAACTAGTTGCTAGGAGATGAGCGCATCCTTTAACTGTCTGACAAAAAGAAGCCTTTGTCCTCTATTTCTAAAAAGCATCTAGAGGCATTTGACGAGCAATGAAAAGAACGCCATAATTTGTGTAGAGCAAACTGAAGAGCAGAGGGCCGTAAACGGATCCCATGGTGATGGACACAAAAGCTAGATCAACAAGGTTAAGCAATCCATTTAAGCTTGTTAATATGGATGCTATGTCTAGGCGATTAGAGGCTTTAGCACTAGGTACAGTACTTACAGAACTTGGTTGTAGGAACTAGCCACCAGGGGGGTCCTCAAAAGCTAAAACTAAAAACTGGCAGGGGTGTCCAATCAATTTCTAGAGAATCAGGATTTTAGCTCCTACACACTTGTCTGGAAGTGAGACTGAATATGTTAATTGATTGAGGTGCGTTTAATTAGGGTAAAAGCTAAACTCTGCAGTACACTGGCCTTCGAGTTGCAGATTTAGACACCGCTCCCCTCCCAAGCCTGAAGTGATGTAAGCTGGCTGACTGTGTGGTATTTAACAGCATATGGAGAAATGAATTTGAATGGAGAAAGCTATGATCTGAGCAATGATTTTCTTATGTGTTGTGTTTACAATAGTGAAGATCAAATTGACATAAGCCACCTTTCTACTGCACATGACATTTGGACATGACCTGGGGCCTCATGTTCAAAGACTTGCGTTGAATTAATACTAAAACATTGTGTACGGACAAAGATTTAACGTGAAACTGAGAGCACGTGCACGAGCACAAAACCCCTCCCTGCCTCCTCCCCATATGAATATGGTAATGACTCCACTTTGGCAAAACCAAATGAAAAAGCAATGGCAAAAGCAAGCAAGAAGATAAACTTCACAGAATGTGAATTAGAGGTGCTCCTATCTGGAGGTAAAACGGAGAAAAACTGTGTTATTTGCAAGTTTGTCCTCCGGAATTAATAACAAAAAAAAAAAAAATAGAGTAGGAGAGTTTAGCTGACGCGGTTAACACAGTGGGGTCTGTACATCATACTGTGAGTGAATTAAAAAAGAAATGGTCTGATGTAAAGGTGCAGGTTAAGAGGAGAACAGCGGCGCACTGTTAAAGTGTGGACAGAACAGGCGGGGGGAAACAGGGAATGCTGAACTAACAACCTTTGAGGAGAGAGTTGCCTCAATTGTGGGCGACACTTTACTGTCTGGAGTAGTATCCGTGTCTGTGGGAGACACAGATGTATTAGAGGAACACTTTGTTAGGGTGGTATAGCAGCACCCCTTTGTTCTTATCAAGGCAGCGCCACCGGCATTTCAGCTGCTCAAATCGTCCGCTCTACAATTGACTGAGTGCAAGAATGGGCATCATTGTATCTGCACTCTTGGTCAGATTGTGGGTTGTTGAGGGGTGTTAACAGCCACGTCTTTTAATGGATAACCGCGGTCTCCTGATATGCAGTTAAATAATTACACTCAATAAAAAAAAAAAATAAAAAAATAACTTAGCTGGAATAATATCTTTCATCTATATCTAATATCTAATACCACCCATCGCGCACCCTGCCACCTTGGAACCTTCAGATTCGACCATTGACAATGTCCTCTAATAGGGCCAACACTGCCATTGCCGTAGACTAAGGGTTGTATACATTTGCAAATGCTTTTATATGTTCTAAATTACATAACTGGTAAAAAAAAAATAAAAAATTATATATATATATATATATATATATATATATATATATATATATATATATATATATATATATATATATATATATATATATTTAGAGAGACTAAGGCAGGAGGTGGCCGGGGCGAGACTCCTGTGGGAGTCGAAGCTTGTTTTAGTCACTCCTGCGGGAGGTAGAGCTGAGGATTGAGGGCCTATGGGAAGAGATGAGAGTGGCGTGTTAACTCGCCGAAATTGAGATAGAGAAAAATGGGCGGAGAATCTTGACGCCAGAAGGAAGAAAAGAAGAAGGGGAATCATGCAAGCGCACGCATGCAAGCCTACGGACGTGCAAAGACACGCACGCTAGGGCGCACACGCACACACATGTACTCATGCATACATGCGCACACGAGAGCATATGTATATATACACACACACACACGTGTCTACGCATTCTTAATGGCTTTGGGGGGTGGGGGGGGCTGGGGGGGGTGTCAGTGATGACTCCTGCGGGAGTTGATGCTCGGCGTGACTCCTGCGGGGGGCAGAGCCATGGAGGGGGCGGAAACCAGTAGGAGTGAGGAGAAGGGAGGGGGCGGTAATGACTCCAACTGGGAATGTGACTGTGAAGGGGTTGGCCTAGGGTGGGCCTTGAGAGACTCCTGCGGGAGTCGAAGCTCAGGTTGGACCACTGCGGGGGTCCGAGCTGTAGGAAGGGGTGGCAAGCTTAGCAGAGCTTGGAAACAGAAGGTAGATAAATACATACATACATACATACATGCATACACACATACATACATACATACATACATACATATGCGTATCTACACACACGCACACGTATACATACCTACATACACATACATGTATACACACACACACACATACACACATGTAGTCATATACATACGTACATACATACATACATACATACATACACATATGCATATACACAAAGCCCTTAGTCTGGAGTATGGCATTAACTGGTTAGATGGAGGAGGGAGGTTAGATGAGTCAAAGGGAAGGAGTAAAGTGCTAGGAGAAAACAGCAGAAGCACTCAACACTGGCGGGAAAATAGAAAGATGAGGTGATAGGTGAGGCTCTTGCGAGAGCCGAAGCTCTTGTTGACTCCTGTGGGGGTCTAAGCTTAGGGTGATGTTAAGATGGAGGAAGGAGGTTAGGTGAGAGTCAAAAGCAAGGAGTAAAGGAGCTATAAGGAAACAGCGGAAGCACTCAATGCTGCAGGGGCAGCAGATAGGTGAGGTGATGGGTGAGGCTCTTGTGAGAGCCAAAAGCTCGTGTGGACTCCTGCAGGATCCTGAGTTCAGGATAGTGTTAAAATGGAGGTATCATTTCTGAAGACGGAGGGACAGGCATTGGGTTGGGGTCCGCTTCTGGAGCCAATGACCAGAATTCTGGAAGAAAAAACGAGACGTCAGCAATTTGGTTTGCAACATGGCACATATTCAGCAGACATGATAAATTGTTTTTTAGCTGATGTCAATATGAGGCGTCTTAAAAGCGGTGTTAAAGGTGGTGAATTGGAATGCCTTGTTTATGTCTTGTACTGTGGCTTCCTTAATCTGTAATTATTAGATAGAATCCTTTGTTAAAGAGTTTGTGGGTTGCACTGCTTATGGGACAAATACATGACATCTTGAAGGATGGTGCAGAGAACGGTCCAATCATAAAGGGGTTGTCGATCTCTTTTTATAAGATGATCGATGGTTGCGGATTCTGCAGTAGCTGTAGAGTGTAATAGGTTGGATGAGGGTCAGCTTCTGGTGCCGGCAAGAACTCTAAATTGGGAAACAAGAGAGAATCAGAAATTAATTTTTTACAACAAGATACGTGTATGGCAGACATAATGAATTGTTTTAGCTGATTTCCATGTGAGGCGTCTTAATGAGGGCATGGGTAACTGTGAATGAAAGCGCCTTTATTAGTGCATGGTACGATAGCTTAGTAGATGCAATTCAAAGATGGTTGAGGTGGGCATTTGTCCCCCCGCAGGAGGACAGGTGGATGGAGAGCTGAAGGTATGGGGCGTGGCTTGTCTAGTAGTCCTGGAAGTGCCTCTTGAAGACTGAGTAGGTGAAGTGATAGTGGAGTGGAGTTTGTTTAGATACATTTGCATTCTAAACATTCAGAGTCGATGGATGAAAGTTGCTCCATTCGTCAGGAATGTCCTCCCATTCATGGCAGTCAAGCAAGAGGTTTGTTTCTTTGCTATTTCACATCCAACCAACTTGCTACAGTGAATTTACATATGACACTGGTGTATGAACATATGAGTCACTGGCATATTGCGATTGGCCTTTTGTGTTTGATGTGATGAATGTTTTTCAATATCTGGGTAATAAACTTTGGATTTAAAATGGCTATCAGATGTGGCAGAGTTTTTTTTTTTTTTAATATATAAATTAATTAATTAATTTTTATTAATTAATTTATGAATAAATAATAATAAATATTTATTTATTATTGTTTTATTTATTTAAACAAACTGTCAACATCAAATCCTGGACATAAAGCTATGTCACAACTTAGTGTTAATGTTAGTTATGGGCTTTACTTTAATCCATGAATAAATAACATTACGTTTGGAATCCTAACGTGATTAAATTACTAGCATATCTGGCGTAGTTCATTCACCAGTCCGAGTCCATTCTTAACCTGTCAAGAGAGAGGGCGGACCATCTCAAGTTGAGAGCTCATAGGATGGTGGCGCTTCTCTTTTCAGCTATTGGCTCACAGCAGTGTCAATCAGGAGTGCAGAGGCCGGCGGCCATTGGCCAGAATCACTAGTGTTATGACTGGAGACTCTACTGAACGCACTCCAGCGAGAAGTTACCATGAATATTTCTCAATGTATGGATATGCTGTGGACTAATGTTTTTTGAATTGGATTGCCTGGACCCTTGCAGTCAATTACTTGATGATATGGATCTGTAGACGGGCGGGAGGTCTGAGAGGTGAGTTCCTTAGTAGAAATTATTCTATTCACGCTAATCTCATTTTCGGAGATTTCTAAAATGTTTAGTCTTTGTTGGAGTATGGTTATTTTGTGAGGCTTCCCTTTGAAGCGTGCTATGTACATTACCACGTGTGCACCGCTAGGAGAACGGTGGGAGTTCGGCTTCATAGCAATGGCTTGGCCGCCAGTGTCTTGAAAGTTTAGACGGAGTTCGTGTGACGGTGATCGAGTTTTGACTGTGATCTTGCTGGAAATTGGGTTGAAGACACAGTGGATATGTTGTGAGAGGTACTTTGAAGTGGAAGATTTTGATGATGTTGTTGTTGTTGTTCAAGTTGTTGTTGAATTATTGTTGGAGTTGCAGTTGGAGATTTAGTTGTTGTTTGAAATAGTAGTTGTTGTTGTTGTATTCGCAGTAGCAGTAGCCGCAGTAGCGATAGTAGCAGCAGCAGTAGCAATAGCATTAGCAGCAGCAGTAGTAGCAGCAGCAGTAGCAGTAGTAGCTGTAGTAGTAAACAGCAGTGGTGGTGGTAGTGGCAGCAGCTGATGCGAGCCAAGCTGTCTTCAAAGCGAAGATAGCGGTGATATGAAACCCGGGGTATTTATGGTAGCTTAGGGATCATCTGGTTGGTGCATGGTGATTTGGATAATGTGGGTCCAGCCGCTAGCAATCATAAGCACGTGATCCTCTCGAAATTAGTTTATAAATAAACTTCACTAAGAAGTAAGTCCGAATGTGCGAATATAAAACCAACTTTACCTTTATGTGTAAGCTCACATACCCTGCCTTACAGGTGTAGTTTGCTGTCAGAATGCAGTAGTTTTGCTTGTTTATGATTACCCAGGCCTTGTATAACGTTAGCTCTGTCTTTTTTCCTTGTCTTTGGCTAGGCAGATCCTCGGTTTTCAGCACTATAGTTTTGTGGTAATCATAGAACATTATTTATTGCACATGACCACGCAGAACAAAATTGTTTGCATCCAAAGACTTGTAGAACTTTAACTTATCTCTTGTAAAATCACTTGGAGCTTCAATGAGATCGTATATTTGGGGCTGGATGTTTGGCCATTTCATCTTATCCAATATCCATTGGGAGGGTGCTATCGCAAATGAACCTGTCAGACGGACAACGCTCACTTTAACGTTAATTTTGCCGAATCACTGTGCTTATCACTGTGTGACAAGCTGTTATAATAGGCTGAAAGCATTATGTAAATAATATATATAATATGTAATCAATATAACGTATTTCTAAGACAACAACAAACTCTGTACCGCATCTGATGTCATTCCCTTTGCTGTAAATGCTAGCGCTCTCGTTTTTTTTTCTGCCACCTCGCTGCGCGTGCATCCTGAATGTTTACAAACATGGTAATTGCTCTATAATGTTATAACATTTTGTTTCATCTAATCTAAAAAATAAAGAGACATTTAGTTTAGTTTTTATTTGCCAACAATATTCCATTATAAATTAAAATAAATAAATAAATAAATAAAATAAATTTAGTGTAGTCATTGTAACATGACCAGCATTTAGAACGCATCTCGTGTCATTTTCTTCAGTTGATAAAGATTCATTGACGATATGTATTTATTGTTTTCATTGACACTAGTTGTCATGTCACACTCAGTGTCCCAGTGTGTCTTTGTTGCTTGCAAATGTTTGTTGCTTGTTCAAACTACATATTTAAAATGAGCTGAAACAACACAATTCTTGAGATTTCGATGGGACAATTTAATTGTTAAATGTTTAATCCATTTAAAATTGTAAAAACTAATAAGTTAACCTAATTCCATCATGTTGTCCCAACACAAATCGTCAGGAACCCAGCATTTTTTTACAGTGAACCAAGCTCATCACTGTCCTTACCAGTGCCGAATTCGTGTACACCTACTGATCCATGCCCTGTGGAGGTAGGGAGCTGACTGAGACACACTCAAACATTAATGAACTAAAGCATTATAGCTAGTCTCAGAGGAAGCAAATGTTGATGATGATCACCTAACAAAGTCACATGTTAAAGGGTTAGTTCACCCAAAAATGAAAAATCTTATTAATTACTCACCCTCATATTTTAGATCAAATTTGAGAGCTCCCTCATCCTCCATAGAGAGCAATGGTTCGAGATGTCCAGAAAAGGAACCAAAAAACATTGTCAAAACATTCTATGTGACACTAGTGGTTCAACTGTATTCATACCAAGCTCCAAGAGAACTTCTGTGTGCCAAAACATTGCAAAAACTGTAAGGACTTTGTTTGCCAATATTTTTATTTTTTTTGCATTATATTAGAGTGTGTGTTTACTACGCAATACAATGCGTATGTGTTGTGCTGCTGACCTATAGTAAATGTGCACCCTGACCTGTCATGGGTGACATAGACAAACAAAGTCATTTTCACAGGTGTTTTTTTTACAGTTAACCACTCTGGACCATTGCTGCCTATGAAAGATGAGGGAGCTCATCTAAAATATCTTAATTTGTATTCTGAAGATGAAGATCTCAAGTGATTGTTGGATGCAGTATGGGAGCGAATGGTGATCTGATGAACTTTGACAAGAGCCAAACTGTTATGGCATAGTGACTGGGTCAGAGTATCCCTGAAAGGGCAAGGCTTGCGGGTTGCTCCTAGTCACCAGTGGTGAGAAATTACCATCGGTGGTCTGGGGAAGGACAAACCACAAACCGATGACAGGGTGTTGAGTGCCCCAGGGTGATCAATACACAAGGGCGACAAAGGCTATCCTGTCTGGTGTTATCCAATGGAAGCTCTACTGTGGTACAAGTCACAAATATTTTTAGTAATGGTTATGGGAAGAATGTGTGACAACACACAGCGTGTAGCTGTATGATGACCTCATCTTCAATCAAAAGCTCCTACCAAGTGGTTTAAAGTAACAAATTACAAATACTCAAATTATTGTAATTAAGTAGCTTTTCTTAGGAATTGTAATTTACTAAGTAGATTTAAAAAATGTGTACTCTTACTCTCCTTGAGTAAAGTTATTGTGCTATAACGATACTTTTACTTCACTATTTTTCTTCAACCTGCAATCACTACTTTATGTTTTCTTGTCTATGGGGATAGACTAAGTAGAAAAATTATTATTCCTGTCCAATCAAATCTTACATAGAAAATATATAGCAACATACTGAACAACCTCAAGACATGGGAGGTTTTTAAATGCAGCAAACCATTTGGAAGCATTAAAAGTGTTCAAGAAGATGTCCAACATATTTACACACAACGACCCAGAGACTGTTTAGACTGCGTGTCACTAATAAGACTGAAAAGAAGGGCTACTTTTTACTTTGAGTAGCCCAGCAGGCACACAACCTCATAAGATGTTTTTAATATTAGGTTAGATTTAGGTCATGACGTCAGGTGACTAAAATTCAATGTCTTTCCAGCATCTAAGGACAACATTTTTTTGATGTCCAATAATGACGTCAAATGATATTTGGTTGATTTTATGTTGTATTGGAAAGTGACCAAAATTCTATGTCGAGCCAACATCTTAAGCTAACATCATATTGCCAAAATCCAATGTCTGATAGACGTCGTAGTGGTAAAATCCACATAACATCAAGCTGTAACATCATTAGAAGTTGATATTTGGTTGATTTTAGGTTGGACGTTGGACATAGACGTTGGCCTGACAATGGGTTCTGACGTCAACACGATTTTAATTTCCAAACAAATGTCCCCACAACGTTGGGGTACAACGTCAATCTGATGTCATGTTCACATCCTGTGCCTGCTGCGAGTATTTACAACAGATACTTTTACTCTACTTGCACTACATTTTCTGGCAAGTAATGGTACTTTTACAGTGCTCTTTTCACCACAGCACCTACCAGGGGCATGCAAGCACTGGAATAAGACCTTAGAAATGTGTAAATTGGTTGTCAGGTTCAACGAGTCCTGATCTCTTGTACATCACATGGGTGGCTGTGTTCATGTGTGGCATTTACCTGGAGAAAGGATGGCTAGAATGCACTGTAAGGTGACCACAAATTAAGAGGCAGTGTGATGTTCTGGACAGTGTTCTACTGTGAAACTCAGGGTTCAGCCATTCAAGTAGACATAAATTTGACACATGCTACCTACTGTACCAAAACATTGTTGGCGTTTAGCTACACACCTTCATGACAGTGGTTTTCCTGAAAGGTGAAAGTAGCTTCTTTCAGGAGGATAATTCATTGTTTGGAATGAAGAGGTTGAGGTGTTGCTCTGTACCCCATATTGCCCATATTGGTTGGACTAAAAGTTTCAATATATGTGGCTTCACCACAACTTACAGAACTTGACAAATCTGCAGCTTATTTCTTGGTGCCAGATACCATAGAATGCCTTAAGGGTTAATGCCTCGATGAAGATGCTAGAGGGTGCTGATTTGGTGAGGCCACCAAAGTTGCAACGCAGCAGGCACACAATGTCATAAGATGTTAATATTAGGTTAGATTTAGGTCGTGACATTCAATGTCTACCCAGTGTCTAAGGACAACGTTATTTTGATGTCCAATAACAACATCAATTGACGTTTATATTTGGTTGATTTAAGGTTGGACGTTGGACATTTATGTTGGCCTGACATTGGATTCTGACGTCAACCTGATTTTCATTTCCAAACAAATAGCAACGTCCCCACAACATTGGGGAACAACATCAATCTGATGTCATGTTGACATCCTGTGCCTGCTGGGAGTATTTACAACACATACTTTTACTCTACTTGCACTACATTGTTGGGCAGGTAATGGTACTTTAACTTGAGTATGATTTTACAGTACTCTTTCCCCCACAACACCTACCATGGGCATGTGAGCACTGGAATTAGGCCTTAGAACAGTATAAGTTGGATGTCAGGTTCAATGAGTCCTGATATCTTGTACATCACATGGGTAGATGTGTTCATGTGTGGCATTTACCTGGAGAAGGGATGGCTAGAATGCACTGAAGGGTGACTAGTGTACAGAGTGGTACAGTGTGGTACGGTACGGGTCGGTACAGGTCACCTTTATCAGGCTTGCGTTTCCATGAACGCCAAAAAGGTACCAAAGGGACCAAGGGTGTCCACGAGCGAGTGATGTATCTCTGTAAACCAATAGCGTTCAGCTGCGTGTCTAGTTGTAGCTTTTGGTACCCTTTTGTCATGCTAGGTACACTTTGCAAAGAGTACCTAAAAAGTGGTACGGTACAATTTGCTTTTTGGTACCCTTTGACATTGGAAACGGACATAAAAGCGTACCGAACCGCACCATTTAGTCGAAACTGGCCATAAGAGGCAGTGTGATGTTAAGGACAGTTTTCTACTGTGAAACTCAGGGTTCAGCCATTCAAGTGGACGTAAATTTGACACATGCTACCTACTGTACCAAAACATTGTTGGCGTTTAGCTACACACCTTCATGACAGTGGTTTTCCTGAAAGGTGAAAGTAGCTTCTTTCAGCAGGATAATTCATTGTTTGGAATGAAGAGGTTGAGGTGTTGCTCTGTACCCCATATTGCCCATATTGGTTGGACTAAAAGTTTCAATATATGTGGCTTCACCACAACTTACAGAACTTGACAAATCTGCAGCTTATTTCTTGGTGCCAGATACCACAGAATACCTTAAGGGTTAATACCTCGATGAAGATGCGAGAGGGTGCTGATTTGGGGGTGCCACCAAAGTTGCATCTCAGAACGCACACAATTTCATAAGATGTTAATATTAGGCTTGATTTAGATCTACCCTGTGTTTAAGGACAATGTTATTTTGACATCCAATAATGACCAAAGTGACCAAAATCCAATGTCAAGTCAGCATCTTAAACCAACATCATATTGACGTCAAATACTGACATTTATTCGTCAGGTATGGCAACCAAAATCCAACCTCTGATTGACGTCTTAGTGGTGATATGCACACAATGTCAAGCTGTAACATTATTAGACATTAATATTTGGTTGAGTTTAGATTGGACGTTGGCTATTGACATCGGCCTGACATTGGATTCTTGCGCCAACCCGATTTTCATTTCCAAACAAACAGCAACGTCCCCAAGATGTTGCGGTACAACATCAATTTGACGTCACGTTGACGTCCTGTGCCTGTTGGGATTAAGCAAATAAATAACAAGATTTTAGCTTCACTAATTCCTCAACAACTTTAAATTAATAGTTTCTGCTTTAGTTTAATTTAATTATCATTTGCAATGCTTCATCATGGTCATAAGTACAGTATAATGCTTATTTAAAGCCACAGAGTAGATCATGACAGTGGTTTAAAGTACTTGAGTAAATGGACTTCGTTACTTTACTTAAGTAATTTTTGGGCTACTTTGTACTTGTACTGAGTATCAAAAATATAAGCAACTTTTACTCTCTACTTGACTACATTTTAGATTGAATATATGTACTTTTTACTCCACTACATTTGAACGGACACTTACCGTTACTTATTACATTGTGATTGTGCGCGACAAGTGGGCATCTTTATCTACCACGGCTAATTTGTTGGGCGAACGAGGCGATATCGCCACCTGCAGGGTGCTGAAGGTACTGTATGCTATTTATGAGCTAAATCATGTGAACGTCGCGCACGAAAGTGGGGAGCGGGGGTGGGAAGTGTTGGTGCAGTGGATGGCGGAGGGGTATCGCGGAAAAAACTGAAAGTGAACAGTGGACGGTGGATCGGTAAAATGAGGTGCCATATCCGGATCCGCCGTGTTCCGGCACAAACTAAGCTCTGGGTAAGAGTCTATTTAATGTGAATTTAGTAAAATTATGTCTGACTTTACAATGGTATTGTAAGCATAATGTAACCAAAAGTTAATACAGTTCCTGATATGGCAAAAAACACTGCGACATGACATGACTATATTTTAGCTTAATTTTTTTTTTTGTGCAACATGAATAAATGTATCACTGAAATGATACATTTTGCATCAGGTGCATTTAGCTGTGAGTTTGTGATGTATTTTTCATTGAATTTATATGTAGATTCCTAAGTTGAAAAATAACACTGCTCCTCTTTGTTTAATTTTAATACAGAGAAAATATCCTGATCAATTGAAAAACTACTCAAAAAATAATAATAATATTGCCCCCCTCTGAGACTGAGAGGTGAATCTGATTTTTTTTACTACATTTTACTACTTTTTATTTATTTATTTTTTATTTTTTGAAAAATTGTTTGTGCCTTTTTTGACCATTTGAGTTTGACTGAGACTTTTTGTTCTATTTTTTTTTATCTATTTTGTTCTGCCATTTTGAAACATTGAGGTGTTACATTTAATTTGTATATTAGGAAAATAAAACCATTCTTGGTGTTCTTTGAGCCTACATTCAGTATGAGTAAAATACTTAAGTTTTACTTACTTTTACTCAAGTATGGTTTTTAGGTACTCTTTACACCTCTGCATGTTGATCCTTTCTGAGTTTCACTACATTTTTCCCTGTTTTGCTTCAAATCAAACACTAGCAGCTCAATAAGCATGCTCGCCAGGTTTTGTAACAGAGTTATTTTGACAGTCATAAAACAAAGTATCACCAAATGAACACAGATGAATCCGTCTAGGCTCTGTCGACTCCTGCACTGTGCTAATGAACGTGTACAGTCTCATTTGTGAGTCATGGTTGTAGCTTCCATTTTCTTTGCCACAACCTTGAATTACTAACAACCTTCACAGAGTCCCATTAGTCTCTATATCCTGCAACGCTAACTCTAAGCTCACCATTTGTTTCCTGCATGTCCTCTTCTCCGCTGTAGACCATTCGCTATCTTTCTCTAGGTCCTAGTCTCTCTCTTTCCTCCTCATTCTCGTTGTTTCTCTCCCTCTCTCTCTCCTGTTTTTTATTGGCTCTAATCTGGCAGTGGTGATTTATCTCTTCTGTCTTCACTCTGAACCAGTAGCTGCTGACCTTGCAGACAGTCAGAACATAGTGTGTTTGTGTCTGTTTCTCTATGAATGTGTGCAGGATTTTTGGTGTTCGTGCACAAAATTATACCAATAAATATATCTGGATATGTGAATGGCTCTTTGTTTGAACCACCCAATATCCTGTCCGTGTGGCTTATTTTTTGGACAACCCATGCTCTATGCAAAAACATTCAAAATCTTAAACAAAATACAGTTTATAATTCTTAAATCTATATACTGTATATGCCAGCCAAATCTATGTGTATTCAAAACAAAACGGCTAATATTAAATATACTGTCCTGTTAAAAAGTTTGGGGTCAGTAATTTACTAGGGATCGAGCACCAATGGTACATAGGCCCTACAGGAATTGCTCTTCTTCTTCTTCTTTAGGATGAATCACATTTTTGAGGGTCTAAACATGCTTGAAAACTCACAAAACTTTGCACACACACCAGAAGTGGAGAAAATGTACGTTTGTTATGGGTTTCAGAAGTGGGTGTGGCAAAATGGCTCGACAGCGCCACCTATGCACATTTGACGGAGTGGCCCCCGAGCTACGATTAAAGCACACGTACGAAAATTGGCACACACATCAAACATGCAAATACCTATGAAAAATCTCTTGTAAATCTGAAACAGGGTTTACAAGGAATTTGGATATTTTTAACTTTCTCGTAAAAAAGTGCAGTTTTTGGCATTTCCAGGCGTTGTATTTTAATGAACTTCTCCTAGAGATTTGATCAGATCAACAGAAAAATTGGGTATAGTCATCTAAAGACCTTGGCGATGTAAAATTGCGAAGATCTAGAATTTTTTTCAGAGCGCGTGTCCGTGGCAGACTCTCAAATTTTGATGTTTCGCCACAAAGTGAAGTTTATTTATTAACTAATTTCGAGAGGATCACATGCTTATGATTGACTACGGCTAGACCCGCATGAGCTATTACGATTCACCAATCATATGATTATAAATAACCATAGTATTCACCCCACAGTCATCTTCATCTTGAAGAATCCCCCCTTCCTCTTCTATTCCTTCCCCTTTTTCAGGCAGCACAGCGGCCCAGTGGTTAGCACTGTTGGATCAAAGCAAGAACATCACTAATTCTAATCTTTACTATGTCAGTCGACGTTTCCGTGTGGAGTTACATGCTCACCCTTATGCTCGCGTGGGATTCCCCCAGGTTCCCCGGTTTCCTCCCACCGTCCAAAGACATGCGCCATAAGTAAATTGACTAAACCAAATTGGCACCATAGTCAGGTTCTTAGCCAACAATATTTTTTCCCTCATAAAGCATTTGTTATTAGCTACAATAAGTGTGGGAGTTATAGAGATCTACCTGAGCTCAAATTCCCCTCGCCCTACAAATGGGAGGGAGCCCAGGGCTCAAGGATCTTTGAGCTCAGGGCTCTCCTGGGACAGCATGCCAAACAAACTTATAACCAATCATCAGCTAAGTGTGAACTCTTAAAACAGGAAGTTGTTATAACTCAGACATGCATTGTCTGATAAGCCTCAAAATTCACACATTTGATAAAACTTGTGACCTGAACACGTTAACATGCCATAGCACCACCTGCTGGCACATAAAATGGCATGTGTTGCACTGTATCAAACTCCTCCTAGAAATTTTATCAGATCAAATTCAAGTTCCATCAGTCAAATCCAAAGGCCTTTGTGATGTTAAATTGTCAAGATTTAGAGTTTTCGTCAAAGGGCGTGTCTGTGGCGGACTGACAAAGTTCAGTATTTCGCCATGGAGGAGGAAGTACTCATAACTCAGCCACACAATGTCCGACCTGCCTGAAAATTCACGTTCGATGAGGTTCCTCTTCTGAAGACATCTACACGCCAATATTGAGTCACAGTGATAGCACCACATGCTGGCAGAAGGAAGGTTGGCATGATTTTTTCTGTTTTTTTTTTTTTTTTAATATTCATTAGCTTAAATTATTATTGTCCACAGTTCTCTGTCATCCTAAGAACACCAGGCGTTGGTTAGCCCAGATGCGAGGTTCCTTTCATAGTTGCTTGCAGCTTTAATTTAATTTATTTAAATTTTTCATTCATTTTCCTTTTGCTGTGGCGACCCCTAATAAATCAGGGACTAAGCCGAATGAATCGCCAACTACTCTGGCATATGTTTTACGCAGCGGAAACCCTTCCAGCCGCAAGTCCTCCAACCCCTATTTTATTTTATTTTATTTTATGTGTTTAGAATCATTAATTATTGTAGTTTTTACTTTTCATAATAATTTTAATAATACATATTTTTCATTGTTTCATTTTCTCATTATTTTTGTTTATCTGTCTATATAGATTTAGTTTTATTAATATCATTTAATACTGTTTAATTTTATTTATTGTAGTTTTGACATGTACCTAGTTTTTGACATCCTTTTCCATGTACCTTTAAGACTAGCTTTAAATGTTCTTTTTAGATGTAAAATAAGAAACTTCCAGTATAATATAATATTTAATGTAGAGTTTCATAACTACTGTATGCATTTATGCAAAAACAGTTCTTTCAAAAGAACTATAACATCTTCAAAATATTACACATGATAATATTAATACTAATACTACTAATAATGATAATAATAATAATAATAATAATAATAATAATAATAACACAATGACTAATATACTAATGTTAAATATACTGCCCTCTTAAAAATGCTTGGGGACAGCAATTTAATTTAATTTAATTTAATTTAATTTAATTTAATTTAATTTAATTTAATTTAATTTAATTTAATTTAAGAATGGTTTAGTTTTAGTTTTATTTATTTGAGTTTGAGTGTGCGTATAGGCCATCCTTTTCCGTGCACCTTTAAGACTAGCTCTAAATGCCCTTTTCAGATGTGAAATGAGAAACTTCCAGTATAATATAATATTTGATCTATAACTTCAAATATAGTTGCCCTAAGCTTTACCCCTTTCTTTAGTAACCGCCACACAGCAGATCGTATATTGCATTGTGACAGATTCATAAAACAGCCCACACTGAAATGTGCAGCATAAACGTATAAAGTTGGATTGAAATGATCGGGTCCTTGTTAAAAGGACATTTCAGCCACTTTCAGCCTAACACTGGGATCCTTTAGAAGGCTTGCAGTATTATATAGTGGCAACACAGCCAGAGACAACAACAGTTTGACAAACTTTGTCATATTTTACTTTTATTGTAAATTCTGCTTGACTTCAGAAGCAATGGCATCCATTCTGCTTTCTGCTTATTGCTTCACTGTGACTGGCAGACCACGTTTCTGATCATTCTGAAGCATGGGGAATAAGTTTTCATTATAGACAAATATAAATAAAGAAATCCTTCTCAAAATCAATGCAGCGCCAGCTCTTCATTATCATCTGTGCTCCAGCTGAAATAAATAAAGAAGCAAAGAAACAATCTGTACCCGACAACACAATTTCTGCTGTGTACAGTTAATCAATGATTGGCCTTATTTGACTCACTGTTTGTCTTGTTGATAAATATAAGGTCATACGCACAATGGCGAATGCCATTTTTTATTTATTTTTTGCTGTCTAAAATTAAATGTGAGAAAGGCCTGATTGCAGCAGGGCAATTCTAGAAAGAATTTCGAACCACGGTCGGGTTCACACAGAGTCATTTTGCAATTAGGCTAAATGGAACGGCAAAACGAGAAAAACCTTTTAATGCTGACATGGAGAATTGAAGTCATTATATGTGCTGATGTATTATCACAGCCAAAGTCAGGCTGGTAAATTTTATATAAAATACATGAATGAGTTTAATTTAATGACATGCTTAATGTTTGATTTGCATTTACAATATGTTTTTTTTTTTTACATTTAACTTCAAGCTATTTTCTACTAATGAAAATAGAACAACTAAAATGGTCACAACCAGCCTTAAAGGGCCACGAAACCCCCTTTCTCAGCAGGGTGTTTTCACACCTCTGTTTTGAAAAAAGTCAGGAAAGTTGGGCGTGTCCAGCTCTGGGAGTGTGGGAGGGAAAGAGGGTAAGATATGCATAGAAGGGCGTTTCCATTTGGGCGCGCGCTTAGTTTCACAGGCAAAACAAACAGAGAGAGGCTGATTTGATACGCATGGCGAATGAGAGAAAAAAAATCCTCCGCATTTCTCTGTAACTTATGTACTCGGTAGGTAGATAGCGTCAGAAAGCCGTGTCTGTATAGGCTATCCTGTCACAAAATGCGGCGAAAATCCTGCATGACGGGAATAGTTTGTGTTTATATGTTTACACTCAGAGAGCAGCATTTACAGCGGATCTTTCAGCGGATCAAAGAGCACTAGCTGAAGATACGACAAACTTTGTAATCTGGGTAAAACAAAGAGCACTGATTGCACACACTTACCTAATCTGTAGACGAGCGACAAATCTGGATTTCACCATTTCCAGATGCGAAAAGCTCTCGGGTAAAAAATGTTCCTTACAAACGCATTTCTGTCGCGTGTCGCGTGCACTGTAATCCACACGTGAGTCCAGCAGCTCTCTCATAGAGGGAAAATGAAAACAAAACCTTGTTGCAGCACACTAATAAACGCAAAACCGATGACTCTTGTCTCCAAATTCTTGTTCTTTCACTTGTTTTGGCAACACAACGTGGCGTCTCTCTTCCGTCTGTACGGTGTAAACAGGTAAACAGTCTCCGGAGCTATCATGCATATTAATGAAGTTTCGCGTCATACACAATAGAGCGTGCTGATTGGTTTGAAGCACGTCTTTGTCATGAATTAATGCCGCACACCCATACGTCAGAATGTTCTGGAAAAGACAGACAGCCACTCTCCAGGCTGGATTTACACCTAAGTATCTCATGGCCGTGACGTAGCTTCAAAAATTCGTTTCAAACCGGAAGAACGAATTTGCTCAAAATAACGCAAAAAACAACCAATTTTCACTTTTTAGTGAAATATATGTGTCCTAATAGTGTTTATAGCAGTGTGGGACACATATATGACTGTCAACAGCTCAAAAAATGTGTTTTGGTGTTTCGTGACCCTTTAAGTGATTTGCTAGTCGAATCTGGTTTAGCTGTTATCTCAGTCTGTCCAAGTTGATGTTATTATTATTATATATATATTTTTTTTTTTGCCAGATTCTACAATTGAAATAGCAGCCAAGATGTCTCTAAAACTGGTAAACTAAATCATATTTACCATCCTGCTAAAAATAGAATTGTAAAGATGCCATGTTAAATTGTTCTCAGCTATCTACATAGCGGTGATGACGAAGCACACAAATTAGGCACTTGAGTAAAAGTACAGATACCCTAATAAAATATTACTCTTATTTTATAGTCCTCTTTTTCAATTTAACTTAAGTCAAAGTATAAAGTAGTTTATTTTTTATTTACTTAACTAAAAATGGTAAGCGACGTGGTGGCATAGTGGGTAGCATGATCGCCTCACAGCAAGAAGGTCGCTGGTTCGAGCCTCGGCTGGGTCTGTTGGCATTTCTGTGTGGAGTTTGCATGTTCTCCCACGTGGGTATTCATAGCGCTTCACTTATTTTACATTTTTATGTCACAGCCTTATACCAAAATGGATTAAATTAATTTATTTCCTCAAAATTCTACACACAATACCCCATAATGACAATGTGAAAAAAGATTTTGTGCTTCCTTTGCAGTGCACTTTGAAAACATTGATGCCATTTTGAACACAGCCGTGGCTTACGAGGAAAGCTATAGATGACCTATTATTTAAAAGTGGAATTAATGTTAAGTCTCCAAATCTTGTGAAAACAAAAAAACATAGCAGATGTTTTTAATTTATAGTAGGTTATTTATTAAGTATCTGTACTGTATATGACATGGGCCTGTTGGTTAAAACATTTCTGCAGTGGTTTGCATGTGTCATTGTCAAATTTTCAAAAAATAAAAAATAAATAAACAATATCCTACTTAATAATAATAATAATAATAATAATAATAATAATAATAATAATTACCATCATAATCATCATCATTATTAATATTATTATTAAAATATGATTTTTAAAATTTCCTAATAAATAATAAATATAAAATTTTATTTTTTAATAAATAGCCTCATTATTTATTTATTTATATGATTTATATATGATATTAGAATAGTGTTAGCTTTTGTAAGTGATTTTATGTTTTATAATAGAATATGTAATGTTCTCAATAATATTTGTAAACGAAACATAGGCCCTATACAGTATGTGCCATTTACATATATTTCAATTAATATGGAAAACGAGTGCATGTTTTTACCAAACATAATATTGGATATTTTAAAATGTGTGTGTGTGTAAAACAATATCATTTGCACAAAGAAAATATGAGGTTCTTCTTTAAAGAAGTTGTTACTCCACCCCGTTTAGAGCATTGTTATGGGAGTTTTAAGTTATAACTAATGTGGTTTAAGCGATGGATCTGCGACAGAGAAACTATGGGTTTTGGGAAACACTCGTTACTACATTGTTCTTTTCGCAAACGATGCATCGTACTATGATAGTTCAGCCGCGAGTTATGTCGCGAGTTATGTTGCTGTTTGGGAAACGCACCCCTGCCCGACTATTAGTCGAGTACTAGACAGCTCTATCTTTCCTCATTAGAAACATACACAAGTGTCTGTTGCCTCATTACAAATGTACATGACACATTTTTACAATATACATGTTAAACTAAGAAAATAAACAGTTAAACAGAATGTTTGCCCATTTGGTTGCCCATATGTATTTCCTAAATTTTGCATTCTGACAAGCTGTAAACAGATGAGATACTCATCCGTGGTTATGCATGGCTGCCTGCTTCCTACTTTTCCTGTCCAGTTTTCATAAAAAGAGTGCCACATTTTCATACTATAGAGCAGTGGTGCTCAACCCTATTCCTGGCGATCGACCTTCCTGCAGTTTTCAGTTGCAGCCCTTATCAAACACACCTGCCTGTAATTATCAAGTGCTCCTCACGTTCTAAATAATTGGTTCAGGTGTGTTTGATCAGGGTTGGAGCTGAAATCAGCTGGAAGGTCGATCGCCAGGAACAGGGTTGAGCACCCCTGCTATAGAGCATGGGTGACCAACCCTGTTCCTGGCGATCGACCTTCCTGCAGATTTCAGCTCCTACCCTGATTCAACACACCTGAACCAATTAATTAGAACCGGAGGAGCACTTGATAATTACAGGCAGGTGTGTTTGATATGGGCTGCAACTGAAAACTGCAGGAAGGTCGATCTCCAGGAATAGGGTTGAGCACCCCTGCTATTCACCTTATTCTCTGCGTACGAGCGGGCGCAGCCATTTGAATCATTTTGGCTCGACACTTCCGGTCTCATTCACTTCCATTCATTTTTAGACGTTAAAAACAGTTCGTTCTGCTGCTTGATGTTGCAAACTGAGGTTTTCTTATTATATTATTCTATTTTGTCTGTATAATCATGCAAACACTTGTTTGTAGAGCGAGTAGTTTGACTGTTTTCAGCCGTTTATTATTCCTAGTCATTTCTCCCATAGGCAACTGAATCGGAAGTTCTAAAACAATCGCAAAAACGAGCGCACTTCCGCATTTCAGAATAAGGTCAATAGAGCCATGTTGAAGAATGGCTTGTCAGGATTACATATACAGTTACAATCAGAATTATTGAACCCCCTTTAATTTTTTTTTTCTTTTTTAAATATTTCCCAAATGATGTTTAACAGAACAAGGCAATTTTCACAGTATGTCTGATAATATTTTTTCTTCTGGAGAAAGTCTTGTTTATTTTATTTCGGCTAGAATAAAATAAGTTTTTAATTTTTTAAAACCCATTTTAAGGTCAAAATTATTAGCCCCTTTAAGCTATATATTTTTTCAATAGTATAAAGAACAAACCATCATTATACAATAACTTGCCTAATTAACCTGCCTAGTTAACCTAATTAACCTAGTTAAGCCTTTAAATGTCACTTTAAGCTGTATAGAAGTGTCTTGAAAAATATCTAGTAAAATATTATTTACTGTCATCATGGCAAAGATAAAATAAATCAGTTATTAGAGACTATTATGTTTAGAAATGTGTTGAAAAAATGTTCTCTCCGTTAAACAGAAATTGGTAAAAAAAATTAACAGGGGGGCTAATAAATCAGGAGGTTGAATAATTCTGATTGCAACTGTATATAAAAAAATAGCTTCAATGGCTATAAAATACCCCAAAAGTCTCGAAAACCAGTCAACTATAAGCCTGATTGACTATTCAGATAAAAAAAATAAACTTCACCAGTCTAAGTTGGTTTTCCTAGTTTTGGATGGTTAATTCTTGTTTAGCTGGTATCCTAGTCTGGGCAAGCTGATGTTCAGCTGGTAGATTAGCAAATTTGTCTACTTCAGTAGTTGAAAAATATTCAAAATGGCTTGCTGGTCTTAGCTGGTTTATTCTGCTTAATCTCAGTCAAATTTGGTTTGATTAGTGTGGCCAACACTGTCACCTCACAGCAAAGCCGCTGATTCGAGTCCCGGCTGGGCCAGTTGGAATTTCTGTGTAGAGTTTGCAAGTTCTCCCTGTGTTTGCGTTTGTTTCCTCTGAGCGCTCTGGTTTCCCACACAGTCCAAAGACATGCAGTATAGGTGAATTGGATTAACTAAACTGGCCGTAGTGTATGAGTGTGTGAGAGAATAAGAGAGTGTATGGGTGTTTCCATGTACTCGGTTGCCGTTGTATAAGACATATGCTGGAATAGTTGGAAGTTTATTCTGGTGTGGCAACCCCTGAAAAATAAGCAACTAAGCCGAAGGAAAGTGAATGAATTAGTGTGGCCAAGCTGATCTTCAGCTATTTTTTTTCCACATTTAATAACTGAAAAATACACAAAAATCTCTACAAAAGTATAAACTGAACAATATAGCTTGTGGAGAAAAAATGTGATTTGCTGGTCTTAGCTGGTCTAATCTGGTTTGGCTGGTCTCCCAGTCTGGCCAAGCTGACTAGTGCCAAAAATTCCTCTAAGTCTATAAAACCAGACCTGCTTTGCTGCCAGATAAAACCACTAAAACACCTTAAGCTGGTTACAGCATTTTTAGGCAGGCAACAAACCAAGGACTACTTATCTCATAATAAGTTTTGTTTGCAACAGATGATCCTCTAAAGCTGAGTCAACAATCAGTATACATTAAATTCATACAATACAGTGCTAAACGATGCATTACATATCAACGCATTCATCTTATATTTCCTCGGAGAAATGCAGTCTTAAAACATTTAGCACAGCTCTTAGTCCTCCACCTGCAGTACACAGATATTTATGTTTTACAGTGTCAGCATTAGCATACTGTTATTGTGCCTCCATCCCTAAACTCGCTCCATCTGCGACGGGATTATCCAGGTGTTTCCACGAGTTCCCACTGACTCGCAGTCTCTGTGGTTTTTGGTGAGCAGAATCTCACATCTGCACTTCTCCCAGCAAAGTGCTCTTGAGCCCAATAGTTAGCGGAGGCTAATAATTCTAGCACTGCCACTCTGAGGGCATTTCACCGGGGCTGTTTATCACCGAACACATGCAACCTCTCAACATAATATATTATTCAGACCTGTAGATTCAATTTGCAGTGCTGAGCTAATGTCTTTAATTTTCCATGGCTGTCAAATGCATTAAAGTGTAAAGATTAAAATCACCAAGACAGCAAAGAACCGCGAGCAAATATGTCCCCTTCCTGTGGAGTTTTGTGGGCGTTTTTCTCTTCCTCTTACATTTACTTTATGAATAAATGGAAGTGACAGCTTTGTAAGAGAGAGTGTGTGTGTGTTAATCGCACCAAACATGGCAGCCAATGATGCCATATGGAGGGGATGTGCATTTCCATTTCAGAAAGAGCCTGACCCTCACGTACAAGGTTGCACAATGTGTTTGTGTGTATGTGTGTGTGTGTGTTTTGCGGGTTTGTGAAAGAACCTTGGATGTGTGAGGTCGATGGTGTGAAGGTCACAGCAGTGTGTGAGACAAGCCGTCATAAGAAATCCTGTCTTTTTCTTCATTTGTTTGTTCTCGATGCAGATACAGTTAAAGTCAGAATTATTAGCCCCCCTTTCGTTTTTTTTTCTTTTTTAAATATTTCCCAAATTATGTTTAACAGAGCAGGGAAATTTTCGCAGTATGTCTGATAATATTTTTTCTTATACAAGAAAGTATCTTATTTGTTTTATTTCAGCTAGAATAAAAACAGTTTTTCATTTTTTACCAAGCATTTTAAGGTCAATATTATTAGCCCCTTTAAGCTATATATTTTTTTGATAGTCTACAGCAGGGGTTTTTAACCTGTGGGGTGCCAACACCTATTAAGGGGGGAGCGAGAATTTGAGGCGTGCACTTGAGTAAATAATGATGGCGATTTTTATGCGTTCACTAAAGTGAATCTAATTAAAGTTAGTTCCACAGCTTACTATCAGGCACCTGTAGAGTTAATGCGTTCGATTAAAATATACAATGAAAATGGACCCGGTGCTTTTTACTCATGAACATTTGAAGAGTTCAGATGCAAAAGCCGCTAAACGCTACTTCCGCCAAAAATGAGATAATGACATTGAGAGAATGCTTTAGAAACGTAGCACACCATCAACAAATAGATTTACTTCTAATCATCTAAATCGCAGCGTCAGCACATTCAGAAATAACAGTTTGTTTGCAAAAGCCACTAAACACCACTCGCCTTCGACACAAAAGCTGCTGTATCCCGAGAACCAATCAGAAGGTGCGAATCGAATCTTATGTTTTTAATGTAGCAACGCGCTGATACGCTGGCTATTATGAGAAGTTTTATTCCGCTTTCGATTTAGATTAGAAGAAGGAGTTTGATGAACTGGATGAGGCTGTCAGTGAATAACAAATGAAAACGTTCCTTACCTCAAAACTCTGTGCAATATAAAAAAAAGAAAACACAATGTACAGTCGGAAGTGTAACATGCATTCATAACGTGTTTTTTGTCCAGCAACGCTACTTTGAATGAGTCCAATTTACTATACATTTAACAGCAACTGCGTTTCACGAAAGAAAGAGATAAGATGCTGTTCTTTTATCCCACGTGGATGCTATGAGGACAAACAAGAGACCAAGACCTTAAGTATGGTAAGAATGAATAAATGACAGCTTCTAAAATTGTCAGCCATCACACTGAATCAGGTAAGCTATATATTTGTGTTTCAATGTAATTATTATACGCACTTCAAATGCAGCAAGTAGGCTAATATGTGCATTCTGTTTGCACATGCATTATAATTTTGGCTTGCGGGAGGGCTGGTGGGGGTGTGAGCGAAATTAGACAAATTTGGAAACAAGATGAAATTGGACAAATATGTGTCCTAAAACATTGAAAACCCCTGGTCTAATTACCCTAACTTGTCTAGTTAACTTAATTTTCCTAGTTAAGCATTTAAATGTCACTTTAAGCTGTATAGAAGTATCTTGAAAAATATCTAGTCAAATATTATTTACTGTCATCATGACAAAGATAAAATAAATCAGTTATTAGAAATGAGTTATTAAAACTATTATGTTTAGAAATGTGTTGAAAAAAAATCTCTCCGGTAAACAGAAATTGGGGGGAAAAAATAAACAGAGGGGCTAATAATTCTGACTTCAACTGTATTTATCCAACATAGGCTCATTCTGAAAACATACCCCTATATACGTTTCTGGAGATTGCAAATTATGTAGCCAGAAGTACGTATGGCTGCATTTCATCTTTAAAACGAATGCTGCGGGGCGGTATGACGCTGTTTATTTTTGTGCTACCCAGCTGACCGTTTACCTCCATATGGACTGCTTTCCCGCTGTTACCAGTTTGTCCAGTTAGCTCACCATGTACATCGGTGGACTTGAGATGCAGAGAGAAGTTGACCACAATAAAGAGGTTCGAATCCTGTGGGGCACAGTTCCAGAAAGCAGGTAAGACACAAACCAAATCCAAAAAATAAAATAAACAAGTAAATAACAGGGTGAGAATGTGGTATAATCTGAAAACATGGTAAAAATCAGGTGGTTTCTTTTTCTGAATTACTTTTCAAAATTGTTGGTTGGGTTTAGTAAAGCGGATGGGCGTGCTTTTGAAAACACTATTGGTTGGGTTTAGGGAAGGAGGAGGATGAATCAGTCAGTCACTCAGTCGACAGCAGCCTCTGGTGGATTTATGTAAGAACAGCAGGCACGAATGGCACTCGCGAGAGAAATTTCAATCTCAAAAAGCGTACACAGCGCAAATAAGAACTGCAGAAAAATGTAGCTCCTGGGATGTATTCAGCGGTCTCCAGAAATGTATATAGAGGTACATTTTCAGAATGAGCCTGGGTTGTATTCATTCTAATTCCAGTAGTCTTTTATTATAATTGTGCAGGGGCAAAACGTTAAGCAAGACAAATGGAAGAAAAAAAAAATTATAATAATCATGAAAACCTTGAATAATGTTACCTTGAATTCCTACTTGACATAACTTAACAGTCGAGATTTCTATTTGTGCTCTTTGAAAACTTGTCCACGAAGGCCAGCAGGAGGAAAGAAGTGAAGCACGAGCAAAGACAATAGTGGCGAATAAAGGAGAAAAGCGCTCGGCTGTGCTCCTTTTAGAGGTAAATTATTCATTCTGTGATCCACAACAGAACAGCCTTGTTAGAGAATGTAACACATCACCCACCAAGGGCCAGAAAATGGGAAAAATATTTGTCAAGATCAAAGATCGGCACGTTATAATTCATGACACCAGGGGCGGTGACATGGTTTGGCTTAATGATCAAAGGCAGCCGAGCAGCAGCATATCAGACAGCCAGCAAGCCAAACAATGAAGCGCAACGCCTCATCATATTACATTCTGCTGACAGACCAGGTTAGCATGAGGCTACGACAACCCGCCCTCAAACGCCCCCATTACCAACACAAATCCAGAATAGCCTCCAGCATGCTTAGCATGAGGCTACATTGACATGAGGTCCATTGAATGCAATGCGATTATGATGAGAATTTGAAATACGTTAATGCAGCACAGGAGGATGATGGCATTATATATGACAACAATGATTTAAATGAACACATGATCATTTAGTGTTAATGCAAACATCACCTGTAAAGTAGCATTGATGCTCATTTATTACAAGGTGTATCAAATGTCGGTAACACTTTACTTGAAGAGTGAAAATCTCCTTCATATTCATGACGTGTCATGTAATGTTTATGGGGCATTCTACCAGAAAGGTACATCATCTGTCCCTGAAATAAAATACAGTGAATAAAATGTATTTCATCCCAAAAATTTCTGAAATGTAAAGCAATATCATTCATTTGGTTCTCAGATTTTGTTTTCTTTATTAAAAACACTTTACAAATGTATAAACCCTGCCATTGTCCTTGTCCCTTAGCCCAGTTTAAACTATACTGTAGCTTTAATAGTTTTGTTATGCTAAAAATAAAATTTTGAAAAAAAAAACTTCAGAAATAGCAGGTTTAAGTTGTTATCATTCACATCAATTGGTTAAAAACATGAAATTATAAATACATTCTACAAATAAATACTACACATATATAATCCAAATAAATGTTTCTGTCAGTCCTGACACATTTGCATTAAATTTGACATAACATTGGTGTAATAGACGTTTAGGGTTATGACTCGGAAGTGACATCATTTCACAGAGAGGAAGCTGAAAGTGATCAAGAATGCATTCTATCATTTATTGTATGATTTTATGCTTGTTTTTGTATGATTTTTTTGAGGACGGCAAGCTTAAGTCTGGCCATGTCACATTTTTTATAAGTGAAAATGTACGTTTCGGGTAGAATGTGCTGGGAAAAAGAAATTATTTTATTATTTTATTTACTTTTTCTTTTTATTAAACAATTGTATTTGTATTGCTCAAGGTGATCTATATTAACCAACCTTCTTCTCGAGTGTGATATGTTTTGCATACTAATGAAGCATTTTTGCAGAAGTAGATGGAGCTGATAGAGATGCAAAGGCCTGATTGTATAAAATTAACTTGAGCTCTGCAGCGAAACTTCCTGTGAGCACAGAATTTGCATTTGAGAAGTCTTGTGCTTTTTGACGTTGTGCATAAAATTCGTAGAAAAAGAGGACGTATGTATGGGTGCGGCCAATGGAGGACTGGAGAATGATTGACAAGTGACGATTCCCACTAAACTCCACCTGTTAATAAAAGCTATGTATAAAAGTGCGAATCAGGAAATGAAATTTGTTGCGCACCCCTGAATGTTACTCTTGCATTGCATTGAGGTTAACAGAATTCTGTGAATCGAATTATTCATTTGTATCCAATAAATTGCTAATATGTGACTTGAAGAAAAACCTCTCCTGACCTTTTTTATTGAACATGCATGGAATTGACTAAATATTCCAACAAATGTCCCATATAAAGGTGTCATGACATGATACGTCATGAATATGAAGGAGAATTTACTCATGCTTATGACTTATGTCATTTAAAATGAGAAGGTGAAATAGTTTGAGATCATCACCAAAACAGCATAACATGTCATAAATCTGTCATAAACATGATTTTTTTTAATTACAATTTCTCATAAATGTGTCAATACTGACAAATATTTTTATAAATGCATCATTAATATTTAATGACATTTTAATTACAAATTCAATTTGTAACAATGTAGCTGAGGTTAAGAAAATATTAATGAAATATTTACAATTATAATGGCCTTATGTTATGTCAAGTAAAATTGTTACACAAATGACTCTTTTTCCTAATGTTGTGATAGACAATGGGGTCATGTTGTTTTGGATTCACTGACTTCATCGCATGGGGAAAACATTTGAGTTCATCTGAAAAATGTACTGACCTAAGTAGCAATAAAACACCATATACTTTTATTACTTTTCACAGAGATTTAGCAAGTTATTGATTACTCTTGGCAATACAGTAGGGCTGTTGAATGCTTGATTCTGGTTGGCTGATGATCATTCTCAGGCATGCAATTATTTTTAGGAATATACACATTTTTCAAGTACTTCCATGCAGATTTTGATGTTATTACATTTCCGTATCTCTATATACTGTACATGTCATTTTCATATACTGTATATGACAAAGAAAATATCTCTTTTGGATAAAAGAGTCGAAAAAGCCACATATTTTGCTGGGTTGTGTTTAAAAAGATATTTCACCCAATCACCTTATCATTTACTCTTCCTCATAATTTTAAACCTTTATGATTGTCTTTCTTTTAAACACAAAAGAAGATGATTTGAACAATGTGGAATGGAAGTCAATGGGTACAATCAACTAGCATATTTCAAAATATCTTTTGTGTTCAACAGAAGAAAGAAATTCAAACAGATTTTAAACAAGTGAAGGGTGAATAAATAATGGCATAATTATCATTTTTGAGTGAACTATCCATTTAAAAAGACATGAAGGTGAGAAACTAATGATTATTCTGATAAGAAACGATCTGAACTATTGTTAAAAAAGCTATGTTTTCCTTTCTTCCTGTAATTTTCTTTTTTGGTCCTGTTTAGCAGCTGTATGGCAAAAAGTATCTTCATTCATGTCTGTATAACAGATGAAAAAAACACAAAAAATGCCAATTAAGGGCAGATTTTATACTTTAAACCAGGGCTATTCAATTGGCGGCCCGTGGGCTGAATTTGGCCCGTGAGACAATTTGTTCCGGCCCCAAAATAAATTAAGTTCAGTCGGAAAACGTCCGCTATTCTCCGCGGATGAGCAGGCGCAGTCATTTGAATTATTTTGACTCAAGACTTCTGGTCTCAATCACTTCCATTCGTTTATTATTCCTATTTCTCCCATAGGCAGGTGAATAGGAAGTTCTAAAACAATTGCAAAAACGATCGTACTTCCGCATTGAAGAATAAGGTCAATAGTTATGAAGTGACGTGCCTCTGTTTAATACAGCATGAGCTGCAGTTGAAGGCTGCACAGAGCGTGAGTCACCTGACATTAAGTGAGTGGCGAGAGCAGCCGAAAACATTTCTGGATTACCTATAGCAGCGGGCCATTCACATATTGCGTCTTTTCTGCGCGCAAAAGCGTTATTTCCAAAGTAAGACTATCTGCCAATATGCCTGTGCAAGCGGAACGATGTGCTTGCGCCTTCCAGACACACCAAGTAGAAAACATCTCACGCCGTAGCAGTGAGAGTTGTGCATGGCTTTCAGTGCAATGTAAACAAAAGATATGTTTTCATCAAGATATTAATTTTCTTTTCAGCTTCGTCCCTTTATTAATCCGTGGTTGCCACAGCGGAATGAACCACCAACTTATACAGCATATGTTTTTCGCAGCGGATGCCCTTCCAGCCGCAACCCATTACTGGGAAACATTCATACACACTCATTCACACTCATACACTACGGACAATTTAGCCTACCCAATTCACCTGTCCCGCTTGTCTTTGGGCTGTGAGGGAAACCAGAGCACCCGGAGGAAACCCACGCATATGCAGGGAGAACATGCAAACTCCACACAGAAACGCCAACTGAACCAGACGAGGCTCGAACCAGCGACCTTCTTGCTGTAAGGCAACAGCGATACCTACTGCGCCACTGCGTCGCCTCTGTTAGATGCATTATTACAAATTATTAAAATGATTATGAATGTATGAACGCAGATGATAACAACAGTTCATTTTAATACTTGTCTAATATAAAGCTTAAATTTACATGGTAACATGATAACCATGATTATTCTTCAGACTATATACCAAGATCTATAATTGTTGCATTCCTAATTGTTATGCAGTTCAAAACACAACATAATAATGTGTCTGAATGTAGAAGAAGCTAAGCAATGCACTACGCACTGCGTTTGTTGTGCTTTCAAATACAACATTTGAATGTTTGTAAAAAAATAATGTCTATTGTACAATGCACTAATATTATGTAGTTTCAAAATACAATATACAGTATTAACATTTTAATGTAGAAAAATACAACGTGGGTGTCTTAAGGAGCAAAAACACTAAATATGGGCTCTTATATGCTGTTGTGTCATCACTCATATTGCAAGTCATATCTCTCCGGCCCCTCATTTGGGATGCTTTTCATGAACTGAACCTAATGACAAACTAAATGAATAGCCCTGCCTTAAACTATGCCTTAAATACTGTGCTGTGTGATGTTTACACATAAAATGTCATTCAGCTTTTAAAGGGCTAGTTCACACAAACTTGAAAATTGTCATTACTTTCTCTCCCTTCACTTGATCCAAACTTTTTTAGTTTCTTTCTGCTGTTGAACACAAAAAATAATATTCTAAAGAAAGTTGAAAAAAAAACCTGCAACCATTGACTTCCATAACATTTGTTTTTCCTACTATGGTAGTCAATGGGTACAGGTTTTCAGCTTTATTTAAAATATTTATTTAAAAATTAAATAAACGTAAGCAAATAGTGAGTAAATGTTTATTTTGGGGTGATTTATCCCTCTAAATTTCAAAATTAACAGTCATTCTTACCTTTTAATTTAACATTTAGCGCCTTTATATACTGTCACATTTATCACATATGCCTTTTGGTTAAATTTTTATTGTGTGCTTGCAGTTTAAGCAAAGACTCTAGAATACACAAGATGTGTCACTCATTCATTCATTCATTCATTTTCTTGTCAGCTTAGTCCCTTTATTAATCTGGGGTCGCCACTGCGGAATGAACCGCCAACTTATCCAGCACGATTTTACGCAGCGGATGCCCTTCCAGCCGCAACCCATCTCTGGGAAACATCCACACACTCATTCACACACATACACTACGGACAATTTAGCCTACCCAATTCACCTGTACCGCATGTCTTTGGACTGTGGGGGAAACCGAAGCACCCAGAGGAAACCCACGCGAACGCAGGGAGAACATGCAAACTCAGCCCAGCCGAGGTTCAAACCTGCGACCCAGCGACGTTCTTGCTGTGAGGCTACAGCACTACCTACTGAGCCACTGCGTCGCCTATGTGTCACTCATATAGTTTTAAATGGGGGAAAGTGTAACGACCAATATGGCGAATAAAGCCCCACATACTAGTACAGGAGCCAATTATCGATCGATAGGTTTCTCAACAAACGCACTGGAATCTCAATGAATCCTTTTTTCACAGACGTGAGAAATATATCAAAATAAAGCTTGAAATATGTATCTTTAAATGAACCAAGTGCACTTGAAAACAAATTTTTTTGGTTTTGTAAACTGTTTGAAATGAACGCAAGGTACAGTCTATCCTGTCAAACGCACATCACATGACAGCAACTACTCAAATGCCCACAAACTTGTAAACAAAGAGTCGCTGTCAAAATTCGCCATCAAGACCAAGTTGTGGATTACTTCAGAAGAGCAGCGTGATCAGACGATCATTATCCAGAGGATGATAACTTGTAGAATGGCCATAAATGACCCACATAGCAAAATATCTCTGGCCCAGCTTTGGCCCATTCAATCAGCTTTTGCTTGGCTCACATGCCGCAGTGATTTACGGTACATGACTGGACCAAGTCTGGCTTCCAGACAAGGGCCAAACATGGACCATATCTGGGACAAGTCTCAGCCAAGTTAATAACCCATAACTGAGCCTGCACTGGGCCAGATATTTTGGTGTGTCACGACTGCAATAAAATTGATAAACCCATGAATCATCGCACTTTAGGCATGCCATGGGAATGCATTTTCTCAAAGCGACCTGATTAATATAATTTTTTTCTTTATTTGAAAATAATAAAATGTATTTATTTTTCACATATCAATTATTAACATCTGGGCCCAAATACTACATTTTACATCTGGCCCAAGTATTGTGTGCCGCCTTAAAGACGGTGCCACCTCTGCCAAACCAGGGCCATGTTTGGCCCACATGGTGTGTGCCAGTGCCGGATGAATGCCTAATGTGCCAGATTTATGCCAAATCTGAGCCAGAATTCTTTGCTACCTGGGGAGGTAGGTGTTGTGATCACGTTCCTTTTGAGTGGCATGTGCATTAGCTTGGGCAACCTGAAAATATGTTGATTTTGTTTGATTCAAATGTTTAGAAATGACACTTATGAGACAGTTGTTTTTTTTATTTTATTGGTGATTCCAAATATGTAATGTAATCGTAAGCTTGGCAAACAGTTTTAGAGAATTTGATGTTTCCCCATTGCCTGAGCATACTGCCCGAGAGGCGTTTCAAAGATGGCCACTGAGTGTAATGAATTGCCTTAAAGGTCCTGTATGTAATTTTTTTTACTCTTTTAAAGCATAAAAATACCATAATATGTGGGCAGATATTTAAGAAACATCCCAAGTGAACATACTTGTTTAACTGAAAAACAATGCTGAAGTCAGATACTCTGCTTTGAAAATGATTTTTCCGTGCCGGAACGCTGTCTTTATTTAGGTAAATGTCACATGCACAATGCCAGTTTAGCCAATTATAATTCAGCACCCCGGGTTGCCTTGTTGGAAAACAGCGCATTTCATTCATTCATTCAGAAAGGCTCTGAAAGCGTGCGTCCGTGACCGAAAAGGACAGTATGGGAGACAAAATTCAGTTCCACATGAGGTTATTAATTAGCAAATTACATAAATATTACGAACGTAAACATTAGGTGAGCAGGTTACATTGTAACCGCGTGTCCTAAAAACATGCTGTGACGAGAGAGGCAGTGATCAGCTATTTGGCTGTTTGTACCAGACGAAACACGACAGAAATTTGAATACAGCCTTTCAGAAGCACAGAATATGCACTCACTCATGAAACGGTAAGGTTTAGAATCTGTTTAATACATGTTAACCCTCCTTAACATCATTAAATGTAAAATGGCATTCAAACTCATATTGTTAGCATTTAGCTCTGAATAAAGCACACGAGATTTACCTGAGGTGATCACTGTCATAGGTTTCACAAGTTCAGCTGTGAGAAATAGAAGCCTTTTCTAATCATTCAATTCGAGGTGTTGGTTAGGACAAAAACTCCCTTTAATATGGAAAATATTCCCTCTATCGCGTGTCGTTGCTTTTATTTAGAACACAGTTTAAATCACTCGCTCCTTGTATTCAAACTGGCAACCCACGCTCACGTTTGTTTTGTGCAACACCTAGTTTAACCACTGGGTGTACAAACTGACTCAAAATGTAATGGGACTCACTCAAATTTAATTGACAGGACTGTTAATACAGGAAACACTTTTGGGGCAGAATTTCAAAGATATATTTTCTGATGAAATGCAGAAAAAAACAGAAAGTGTTGCAATTATTCTTGTTCTCCTGGATAAAAGATTTAACCGAGGCCCCGTTAACAATCCAAAACTTTCACTTCCCATCCTACAAAGTTTTATACTTATCAAGCCTAACATCAAAAATATGCGAGGCTATTTCTATTCCTATTCTAAACACGGCTCTTTCGGACAAAGCCTACGACTCCATCCACTGCCATGTAAATTCATTCTCCTCATCATAGATAGTAGATGACAGCCCCCATCAGCGATGCATTCTTTTCTCTCCATCTTCTCGAATTTGCTCTTTTTCTGCTGCTTTGTGGAGGCACCAAAAGTTGTGAAAAGGAAATGTTTTATTCAAAGCCAGAGCTGTTCCTTTGTGCGAAATCTTGAATCTAATTTAGAGAGGCGTATTGCAACACCTTACTGACAGCACGATTGCGGATGAACTTTGACTTTGCTCATTTATTGCCTGCCACCTACTCGGTCTCGACTGCGTTTCCTTGTGTTTAAATGCTGCATCAACATCAGGATGCTTCATTTGCATAACACTTTTTTTTATCGAGGGAATGGAGGTGCTTAGGATGGGTTAAGGTCAGTACAATTGATATTCAAGCAATGCAATCGATGCTGGTTCACAATCTGCACCCCATTGAGTCTGCAAGACGGTCTGTGATCAATATTCCTGCTCTCCAAAGAGCTGCTGATAATAAGTATTACGAAGTTTGCATTGATAAATGTCTTTTTAACATGAGGTTTCAGTAGAAAATCATTGAAAAAATAAGCTGTGGAGACGGCAGTGTTGGGGGTACTTCAAATCAAAATTTGAAGCAGAAAAAATACAGTGTAAAGAAGAAGTAGCTAATGGCTTAGGCTATGAAACTCAAATATCTTTAGGTTTAAGAACATACTTAGGTTTATCCTAAAATACTATTACGTCAGCATGTTGCATCATAGGCTTATTCTGAAAACATAGCCCTATATACATTTCTGGAGATGGCGAATTATACAGCCAGAAGTATATATGGCTACATTTTATTTTTAAAACGAACTCTACAGGGCGGTATGACACGGTTTCTTTTCACTTTTACCAGCTGACTGCATACCTCTGTATGAATGGCTTACCCGCTGTTACCAGTTTACCCAGTGGCTTGCCACGTCTGTTGGCGGACTTGAGAAGCAGAGAGAAATTGACCGTGACAACAGGGTTCAAGTCTGGGAAAGAACGGTTCAAGAAAGAAGGTAAGACAAAAATAAAAGCCCAAAAATGAAATAAACAAGTTAATAACATGGTGAGAATGTGGTAAAATCTGAAAACGTGGTAAAATCAGGTGAGGGCTTTTCTTTTTCTGTATTGCTTTAAAAAAAACTGTGGTTGGGTTTAGGAAAGGGAGTGGGAGGGTTTTTCTGTGCTTTTTAAAACAGTATTGGTTGTGTTAAGGGAAGGAGGAGGGATCTATCAGTCAGTTGACAGCAGCCTCTGGTGGATTTGCCGGAGAAGAGCGGACATAAATGGCCAGCCTGATCTCATGAGGAAACGTAAGTATTTTACGTTTTGACAGTTTAGTGACTAATTCGTACGAATTGTTACGAGTTCAGTCGTATGAAAATGTAAGATTTAAAAAGGAGGGGTGGCACCCAACCCCACCCCTAACCACAACAGCCATTGGGTGATGAGCAAATCGTACTAATTTGTACGAATTAGATGTTACGAATTCATACGAATTAGCCACTAAATAAAAAAGTTTGATTGCGTTGGAATGGCACTTGCCAAAGTAATTTGAGATCTCAAAAAGAAATACCCAAATACCAAAATTTTCTGGACATTTTCTAGATAAGTAAAAAAATATATATTTGTTTGTCTTCTTGAATAAGTAAAAAAATAAGTGAATTATTCCTTAAAATAAGCAAAATAATCTGCCAGAGGACTAATTAAAATGTCTGTATCTAATTAAACATTTATGCGAAACTGCAAAAAATTGCTTCAATTTACATTTGCCTGCAGTTTCTGAGTGAAATGAACCCTACGGGGCGGTACACTGTTAAAAATGCTGGGTTACACACAATCGATTTGTGTTGGGACAACATGAAGGAATTAACTTAACATTAGTTTTTGCAAATTTAAGTGGATTGAACAAAAAAAAAAACAATTAAGTTGTAAAAAACCCTCAAGAATTGTGTTGTTTCAGCTCATTTTAAATAAATAATTTGAAAAATAGCAAACGTCATTCATTGAAAAAAAGTTCCACCCAATTACTTCATGTTGTCCCTACACAAATCAACTAAGTTAACTTGTTCAATTTAAGTGGATTGAACATAAAACAATTAAGTTGTCCCAACAAAAACACAAAACAATTGTGTTGTTTCAACTCATTTTAAATCAGTAGTAAAAGTCATTTTTTGAGTGTATGATGTTGACAACGGGTTCCTTTTTTTGCACTACTGATGTTTACGGGGGGTGGGGGGCATGGTGGCTCAGTGGTTAGCACTGTCACCTCACAGCAAGAAGGTCATTGGTTCAAGTCCCGGCTGGGCTAATGGCATTTCTGTGTGAAGTTTGCATGTTCTTCCCCTATTGGCGTGCAGGGTTTCCTCCAGGTGCTCTGGTTTCCCCCACAGTCTAAAGACATGCAGTACAGGTGAATTTAATTAGCTGTTTAGTGTATGAGTGTGTGTGTGTGTGTGAGATGCGAAAGTGTATGGGTGTTTTCCAGTACTGGGTTGCAGTTGGAACGGCATCCGTTGTGCAAAACATATGCTGGAATACAGTAGTTGGCGGTTCATTTCCTGTGGCAACCTCTGATACATAAAGGACTAAGCCGAAGGAAAATGAATGAATGTTTACAGGAACATCTTATTATTGACAAATAAAATGTTGTTTTTGTGTGTTTCTTTGTGGCATAAACGAAAAAATGACAGCAAGCTCCATAAACTCAGACTGCCTACACAACCACCAGAACCAGCTCTAATAGTGCGCATTTGAAATGTGATGGAACTGGAGATTTACACAGTACCTAGATATGCAGATAACAAATCTGAAGAATCTGAGTGACACATATTGACCACATCAATCAAGTCTCAGAGCAATATTTCCAGCCTCTTGTAAAATCTGTCATGAGGAAGTGTACCAAACAAAGTTCTAAAATGTGGAATTGCAGTACTGTGAGTATCATTAGTTCTTGTAATGCTTTGATAAATTACTTGTAACATTTAACCAGTTTTGCTAAATGATGTTGTTTCTTTTTTAAAGAAAAATAGTCATTATTTTAGTTATGTAGTCCCCACACTGACAGACAGTGCCATATCGCAGATGAATAAGGTGGCCTGTTGGGAACTGAGTGGTAAATCCGAATGCTACATATTTACCTACATCAAGCCTCTAACCATCTGGAAAGCAAAGATATATTACGAAAAAATGCTACAGCTGTGGTCAAAGTGAAATAATCTATACACGACGTGATTTATTTGGTGGGATTTATTGCGGTTTTGGAGCTATAAGTAGTCTCATTAATATGAGGCTATGATCGTGAGCACTCCAGGCGACTCCCAGATATGATTGATTCAAAGGTCTACTGATATCAGTCTAAATATTTCTGCGGCGCAAGAATATGATTCACTCTGAAAATGAAATTACAGTAGAATTCGGCTCTAAGTGCAATAACAAATGAATTGGAATAGGAATCACCTCTCGACTTATACATTATGCATGAGGGTGTTCAGAAAGTTGAGTAATGGCCCCTGCATTAAAGTCCGAGTCGGAGCCGAGTCTCGAATCTGGATGCGCAACGAACGCTCTTGTTGGGAGGAGAGAATGAAAGAAAGACTCGCAGCTGGAGTATGTGACTTCTATGTAATCGGTCACTTCCATTGTCCTCCCTTAAATCATTGTTGCAGGGATGCTTTGTCACATTTGGTACACTTGCTTTATCTCTCTATAACCACACACTGAAAAAAAATGTGTGGTAAAATCTAACAAATTTACAGTCGTGTTTTTTTAATTGTAATATTAAATTTCCGAAGTAAAATTTTACATATGTACACATTCAGGGCAGTGTGGTGGTGCAGTGGGTAGCGCTGTTGCCTCACAGCAAGAAGGTCGCTGGTTTGAGCTCTGGCAGGGTCAGTTGACATTTCTGTGTGGAGTTTGTATGTTTTTCCCATGTTGGCGTGGGTTTTCACCGAGTGCTTTCCCCTACAAGTCCAAAGACATGCACTATGAGTGAATTAGGTAAGCTAAATTGTCAGTGTGTGAATGAAAGTGTATGGGTGTTTCCCTGTGATGGGTTGCAGCTGGAAGGGCATCCGCTGCATGACACATATATGGATAGGTTAGTGGTTCATTCCGCTGTGGCAACCCCAGATTAACAAAAGGACTAAGCCGAAAAGAAAATGAATAAATGAATGAATGAATATGTACACATTTACACAAAAAATATATATAATTTATTTACTATTTACTTAAATTGAGCTGAAACAACACAATTCTAGAGTTTTTTTTTTGGGACAACTTAATTGTTTTATGTTTAAACCACTTAAATGTGTAAAAAAACAAATAAGTTAACTTAATTCTGTCATGTTGTCCCAACACAAATCTATCGTGTGGAATCCAGCCTTTTTTTAACTTTATGTAATAAATTAACTGAGTGGAAAGAGTTTTATTATTATTTTAATATTATTATTAATTTACTTGTACTATTTACTTTTGTTTTACTAATTGTTGCAAATAAACCTAATAATATTAAGTACATTTTAATCGAAAAGTATTGATTTGGTAAGAAAACAGTCACATTTGTTAATGCAGAGACCTTGTTGGGGACTTTTTTTTATCAATACATTTTTACTTAACTTATTTAGGAGTGTTAGGTAAACATTATAAGTAAATTTAACATGATACTGACAAGTTAATTGTACTTGATATACGATAGTTACCATGTTTAAAACAATACATTTATATAATAATAATAAAAAGAACAACAGACAACAACCACAAACAACAACATTATTGTTATTATTATTAGTAGTAGTATTGTTATATGTGACAGCATTAATATTGTAAATACATTTTGTAATGATAATAATAATAATTATTATTATTGTTATTATTAATACTACCATTACTATGATGGTTTTTGCTTCTGTTGTGAAAACCAAATACATGTAACTACAAAAATAAATATAATTTCTATTACAATAACAATACAATTATTAATATTAGTTACCATTTTTTGAACAATACATTTCTAGATGATTATCATAATTGTCATCATAATACTATTTTGTTTTTGCAACAACACTACCATTTATAATAATCATAATAATAATAATAAGAAGAACAACTACAGCAATGACATACAACAACATTATTATTATTATTATTATTATTGTTATTATTATTAACAGTGAAAAAAAAAAAACTTGCAGCTGGAGTATGTGACTTCTATGTAATCGGTCACTTCCATTGTCCTCCCTTAAATCATTGTCTCAGAGATGCTTTGTTACATTTGGTACACTTGCTTTATCTCTCTCTATGACCACACACTGAAAAAAAAATGTAATACACTTTTAGTGTGGTAAAATCTAATCAATTTACTGTATTTTTTTTAAGTACAATTTTACATGTACACATTTACACACACACACACACACACACACACACACACACACACACACACACACACACACACACACACACACACACACACACACACACACGCTAAAACAAGACAATTCTAGATTTTTTTGGGACAACTTAACTATTTTATGTTCAATGCACTTAAATTTGTAAAAAGGAATAAGTTTACTTAACACAAATCAATTGTGTGGAATTCAACATTTCTACTGTAATAAATGAACTGAGTGAAAATAGTTCAATAGTATTATTCATTTAGTATTTAGTATTATTTATTATTCATAAAGCTAATAATATTAAGTACATTTTAAATGAAAAGTATTGATTTGGTTGGCATAGTGACAAAAAACAACAACACTTTATTTGTATTAATAAATTTTGCTTAACTTATTTAGAAGTGTTAGGTTAAACATTATAAGTAAATTTAACATGATACAGACAAGTTAATTGTACTTGATATATACGATTATAAATGATTATCATCATCATCATCGTCATTATCATCATAATACTATTTTGTGTGCAACAAAACTACTATTAAAAATAATCATAATAATAATAAGAACAACAGACAACAACGAAAACACAACATTATTATTATTATTATTATTATTATTATTATAAGTAGTAGTATTATATGTGAGAGTATTATTATTGTAATAAATACATTTTGTAATGATAATAATAATAATAATAATAATAATAAAAAAATAATAATAATAATAATAAAAAAATAATAATAATTATTATTATTATTATTATTAATACTATCATTTCTATGATGGTTTTTGCTACTGTTGTGAAAACCAAATACATTTAACTACACTGTAAAACCCAACAGTCAACTTTATCAAATAAAATGAGTGTAGTTAACTCAAAATTGACTGAAAGTTAATTCTACTCATTTGAAAAGAGTTTTGAACTCAGTGTTGAAGGTATTGAGTTAATTAAATACCTCATTACTTCAACTTAAATGGAGTAAGTTCACAGTACTCATATAGATTAGTTTTTTAACTAAGCAACCGGTTTCCTCAAACAGTTTGAGTTCTCTTCATTTATTGGGTTTTACTGCTCAAATTGCTTCATTTACTCAAGTGGATTAAGTTCACAGTACTCATTAGGATTAGTTTTTGAACTTAAATGGTTTGTTGCAATCGGTTTCCTCAAACGGTTTGAGTTTAACTGTGTGCAAAAAATACATATAATTCATATTACAATAACAATACAATTATTTATATTAGTTACCATTTTTTAAACAATACATTTCTAGACGATTATCATAATTATCATGAAAAAAATATTTTGTTTGCAGCAACACTACTTTTTATAATAATAATAATAATAATACTAATAAGAAGAAGAAGAAGAAGAAGAAGAAGAAGAACAACAACAACAACAACATTATTATTATTGTTATTATTACTAACAGTGAAAAAAAGATTCACAGCTGGAGTATGTGACTTCTGTATAATCGGTCACTTCCATTGTCCTCCCTTAAAACATTGTCACAGGGATGCTTTTCCACATTTGGTACACTTGCTTTATCTCTCTATGACCACAAACTGAAAAAATTGCATACATTTTTTAGTGTGATAAAATAAAATAAGTTTACTGTCATTTTTTATTTTAAATATTACATTTTCTAAGTAAAATTTTACATGTGTTACGCTGTCAAAGTACTTGAAAGGATCCAAAATTGCGAGTGAGTAGTTTAATTGACGTAGTCAAATCAAACCAAGACAATGTGATCAAAAAATAACAAACAAGGAGACTGGTAGAGAGGGCAGAAAACAGAAGGACGAAACAGGGTCCAACTCCTCACAGTCCTGAGCACAGACAGAGAACATAAACAGACACAACGAACTGACAAAGAAACATGGAAACATATCCCATATATAGCCGAGATAATTAGTCTCAGCTGGCAGGCTAATCAGGGCAGCAGAGTCTCGTCATGACATGTGACATAACAAATACACATGGACGACCAAAACAAAACAAACTCACGTGACAAAACAGACACTCCGGAAGACGCACAAACCTGCAACCGTGACAGTACCCCTCCTCCTAGGAGCACCTCCTGGTGCTCCCTGAAGAGCTAACCTGGCGATTGTAATCATCGATAAGAGAGTGATCCAATATATCCCTAGCCGGTACCCAACTTCTCTCCTCTGGACCGTAACCCTCCCAGTCCACCAAATACTGGAATCCTCGCCCCCCTCCGTCTTGAGTCCAGGATGCGTTTAACCGAATAGGAAGTCTCCCCATCTACGAGACGCGGCGGGGGGGGGACTGGCATGGGCGGATTAATGGCCGCATGAAAAACGGGCTTTAATTTGGAAACATGAAACACGGGATGTATTCTCCTGTACGTTGGAGGAAGTTTGAGGCGGACTGCCACCGGACTAATGATCTTGATGACAGTGAATGGGCCAATAAATTTAGGTGCAAGTTTATTACATACGGAGCGCAAAGGAATATTCTTGGTTGAAAGCCACACTTTTTGACCGACGACGTAAACGGGAGGCTTAGACCGGTGGCGATCGGCTTTCGCCTTGGTGCGCGCACCCACTTGGAGGAGGGTCTGTCTGGCCCTGTTCCAAGTGCGTCGACACCTCTGGACAAAGGCGTGAGCAGAGGGAACCGCGCTTTCAGATTCCAGACTGGGAAAAACTGGTGGCTGGTAACCTAAACTACACTGAAACGGAGAAAGGCCCGTGGCAGACACTGGTAATGAATTGTGTGCGTACTCCACCCATGGGAGCTGCTGACTCCAAGAGGCGGGATTCTGGGAAACCAAACAACGTAACACACGTTCGAGATCTTGGTTGGCCCTCTCTGTTTGTCCGTTACTCTGAGGATGAAAACCAGAAGAAAGACTTACAGTCGCCCCCAATAAATGACAGAATTCTCTCCAAAATTTAGAGACAAACTGAGGCCCCCTGTCAGAAACCACGTCTGTCGGGAGGCCATGAATGCGAAAGACGTGATTGACGACAGCAACCGCTGTCTCTCTGGCTGAAGGTAATTTGGGCAGAGGGATAAAATGAGTAGCCTTCGAAAACCGGTCCACAACGGTCAAAACAGCCGTATTGCCACCAGATGGCGGGAGACCTGTGACAAAATCTAGCGAAATGTGCGACCAGGGTCTCGAAGGCACTGACAGAGGCTGGAGGAGCCCAGCGGGAGGACGATTGGAAGTCTTAGAAACAGCACAAACAGAACAGGCCAAAACAAACCCACGTATGTCCCGTGCCATAGCTGGCCACCAAAATCGTGTTTAACCAAAAATAAGGTACGACTCACCCCTGGATGACAAGCCACTTTGGAAGAGTGTCCCCATCGGATGACGTCAGACCGAATCTCCTCCGGCACAAACAAACGACTGGGTGGGCATCCGGGCGGGGGCGTTACCCCTTCCAAGGCTGTGCGAACCCTGCTCTCGATTTCCCATGTTACCGCAGAAATGCAAATCTTCTGGGGAACGATGGGTTCGAGGAACGTATTGCGTTCGGAAAAATCAAAAAGGCGGGATAACGCATCGGGTTTGATGTTTTTGGAACCCGGTCGATAAGAGATGGTAAAGTCGAACCGTCCGAAAAATAATGCCCACCGAGCCTGCCTGGAGCTAAGTCGTTTGGCGGACTTGATGTATTCAAGGTTCTTATGATCGGTCCAAACGATAAAGGGAACCCCCGAACCCTCCAACCAATGACGCCACTCCTCCAAAGCGAGTTTGACCGCCAACAACTCCCTATTACCAATGTCGTAATTACGTTCCGCGGGAGATAATCGGTGTGAAAAAAACGCGCAAGGATGAATTCTGTCGTCCGAGGCTGCGCGCTGGGACAGGATAGCACCCACCCCCACCTCTGACGCGTCAACCTCCACCACAAACTGCCGGGAAGGATCAGGGGTCACCAGAATGGGGGCTGAAACAAAGCGACCCTTTAATTTTGTGAATGCTGCTTGTGCAGCACTCGACCACCTGAACGGAGTCTTGGAGGAGGTCAAGGACGTCAGAGGGGCGGCGAGCTGGCTGAAATTGCGAATAAACCGCCGGTAAAAATTGGCGAAGCCCAGAAATCTCTGCAGGGCCTTACGAGACTCTGGATTTGGCCAATTTACCACAGCCTGGATCTTCTCTGGATCCATGCGCACCCCCTCGACCGACACAATGTGTCCTAGGAAAGGAACAGACTGTGCATGGAACACGCATTTCTCCGCCTTGACAAAAAGCCCATTCTCTAGCAGCCTCTGAAGCACTCGCCTGACATGCTGCACATGTTCCTGGAGAGAACGGGAAAAAATCAGAATGTCATCCAGGTAGACATAAATAAACTGATCTATCATATCTCGCAACACATCATTAACGAGTGCTTGGAAAACTGCGGGGGCGTTGGAAAGCCCAAAGGGAAGAACACAATATTCAAAATGCCCCCTGGGGGTATTAAACGCCGTTTTCCATTCATGGCCCTCCTTGATGCGAACCAAATGATAAGCGTTGCGGAGGTCTAATTTCGTGAAATAAGAGGCCCCCTGCAGACGCTCGAACGCTGAAGACATCAGCGGCAAAGGATACGTATTCCTCACCGTGATGTTATTCAACCCTCGATAATCTATGCAGGGTCGAAGAGAGCCATCCTTCTTTTTCACGAAAAAAAACCCCGCCCCCGCCGGTGAAGAAGAAGGGCGGATGATCTTGGCCGCTAGAGAATCAGAAATATATTTCTCCATGGCCTCCCTCTCAGGAATGGAAAGAGAGTATAACTTGCCTTTAGGCGGAGACGTACCTGGCAGTAAGTCTATAGCACAGTCATAGGGACGATGAGGAGGGAGAGAAGCAGCCCGAGACTTACTGAACACTCTCTTCAGGTCGAGGTACTCACTGGGCACGTTTGACAGGTCCATACGCTCCTCCTGAAACACAGAACAAGACACAGCAGAACGAGCAGACGAAAGACAAGACTCATGACAGTTCTCACTCCACGAAAATATTGTGCTGAGACCCCAATTAATATGAGGTTTGTGGAGAACCAACCAGGGGTGACCTAAAACCACCGGTGTGTTAGTACAGTCTGTTAAAAAAAATGAAATGTTTTCAACATGATTTCCAGACGTAATGAGTCTTATGGGTCTAGTGGAGTGAGTAATAGTGGGAAGAGAAAGTCCGCTGAGGGCGCGTACTGCAATGGGTTGTGAAAGAGCGATAACCGGAAGTTTAAAACTGAAAGCAAAACTAGAGTCCAGGAAGTTCCCTTCTGCCCCGGAATCAATGAGAGCGTGGGTGTCTTTAGTTCCGCCTCCCCATGACAGCGTAACGGGCAGTAAGGTAGCCGCCGTAGTGGATTTCTCCAAATTGATCTCACCCATCAGTAAACTCTTGTCCGGACAAAACCCCACGCGATGTCCCGCGCCGCTATAGTAAAGGCAGGGCCCCTCGTCTCTCCTTCGGCGCTTCTCCTGCACGGACCAGCGAGATCCGCCCACCTGCATAGGTTCCGGGTCATCAACACTCGCTTCCGCCGTCATAGCCAAAACAGAAGAATTAGAGACTGGGACCGCAATTCTCTCCTGCAGCGCGCGGCCAGCTCTGTGACACAGTCTGGTGTCTACACGAATAGCTAGATCCACTAGCTCATCCAAAGACTTGGGAAGATCCAGTGTGTATATCTCGTCCTGCAGACGGTCCGACAACCCGTGCAGGAACATATCCCACTGGGCCTCCGTGTTCCAGCCGCATTCGGCAGCCAAAGTCCGGAACTCGATCGAGTAATCCGCTGCGCTCCGACTCCCTTGACGGAGCTCAGCAAGGATACGAGCGGCTTCTCTCCCGGAAGCAGCGCGATCAAACACTTTCTTGAGCTCCTTAGAGAATAGCTCAAATGTGGAACAGCAAGGAAGCTTTCGTTCCCAGGCTGTAGTTCCCCACAGAGCCGCCCTCCCGGAAAGGAGTGTGATGATAAAAGCAACCTTAGACTGTTCTGTGGAGAATAAGGATGGTTGCAGTGTTATATACAGCGAGCATTGAGACAGAAAGGACCGACACCGGAGAGGATCTCCGTCATAACAAGTAGGCGGAGGAAGGCGAGGCTCGACCAAGCGGCTAGCAGCGACCGGTGCTGGCGACACCTCTGGAGCTGGTGCAGGCTTATCCTGAACTGTTCCAGTAGCCAGCTGCTGAACTTGGGTAGTGAGCAGGGAAACCTGGCCGACCAGAGTCTGAATGGCCAGAGCGGCGGTAGCCAATGCCTCATCCTGCCGATCAATCCTAGCACCGCTGAGTGTGAAGAACTCGGAGATCCCTGATGCACTCGCTGGATCCATAAAAAGGTCAGTTCGTTTTGTTACGCTGTCAAAGTACTTGAAAGGATCCAAAATTGCGAGTGAGTAGTTTAATTGACGTAGTCAAATCAAACCAAGACAATGTGATCAAAAAATAACAAAACAAGGAGACTGGTAGAGAGGGCAGAAAACAGAAGGACGAAACAGGGTCCAACTCCTCACAGTCCTGAGCACAGACAGAGAACATAAACAGACACAACGAACTGACAAAGAAACATGGAAACATATCCCATATATAGCCGAGATAATTAGTCTCAGCTGGCAGGCTAATCAGGGCAGCAGAGTCTCGTCATGACATGTGACATAACAAATACACATGGACGACCAAAACAAAACAAACTCACGTGACAAAACAGACACTCCGGAAGACGCACAAACCTGCAACCGTGACAACATGTACACATTTACACAAACACACACACAAATTAATATCACATTTTCTGCTTGTACAAACTATTTATTTAAATTGATCTGAAACAACACAATTCTAGATTTTATTGGGACAACTTCATTCTTTTATGTTCAATCCACTTAAATGTGTAAAAACAAATAAGTTAACTTATTAACATAAATCGATTGTGTGGAACCCAGCATTTTATTTACTATGTAAAAAACGACCTGAGTGGAAAGAGTTAAATATTATTATTAATTTACTTGTACTGTTCATTTTAGTTTTTCTAATTATTGCAAATAAACCTAATAACATTAAGTACATTTTAATCGAAAAGTATTGATTTGGTGACAAAACAGTCACATTTGTTAATGCAGAGACCTTGTTAGGCACGTTATTTTTATCAATTAATTTTTACTTATCTTATTTAGGAGTGTTAGGCAAACATTATAAGTAAAGTTAACATGTTATTGACAAGTTATTTGTCCCTGATACATGATTAGTAGAATGTACTTATTTTTACTTATGCAAATTGTAAAAGTAAGTCTTTGTAAGTAAATTGTAAGTCTTTGCTTATTTCTCCTCTGTTTACACATCTTGGTGTTGTTGGTTTGGTATTGAGGAAGGATTTGTCAAGACCCATTGGATTCATACCTAATTCTGATGTTTGGAGAGATAACATTTCTCATCTCTCCAGTTGTCTGTGGGCCAGGGTCGTGATGCAGCGATGAGGAGAAACTATGGCTAAATGTAGCAATGTTCTGACTTTTCCTGCAGCAGGACAAAAGTTCAGCTGTTTAACAACTCTTACTGTTTACTGACTGCTTCTCCACTAACTTTACATTGCAAAAAGTATTAATGTGGTTAGGTATTTTTCCACATTTTATACATATTTTGATTCATGTAATGCTACAGACTGCATTGATGTGCGTGATACATTTTGGGGAATTGATACATTTGCATGGTTAAACTCAAATGTATGCAGAATATACAGTTGAAGTCAGACATATTAGCCCCCCTTTGATTTTTTTTTTTCTTTTTTAAATATTTCCCAAATTATGTTTAACAGGAAAAGGAAATTTTCACAGTATGTCTGATAATATTTTTTCTTCTGGAGAAAGTCTTATTTGTTTTATTTCAGCTAGAATAAAAGCAGTTACTAATTTTTTAAACATTATTTTAAGGACAAAATTATTAGCCCCTTTAAGCTAATTATCCTTTTGGGTCCCACTTTATATTGTGTCGCTTATACCTGTGAACTTACATGGTAATTAGATGTGTAAGTAGTATGTAACTACAGTGTATGTACACACTGGTACAGAGTATTCACTTGTGTATACTGGTGTAACTACACTCATGTAACAACCAACTGAATAGTATGTGAAAGTACAAATGTGTAACAGGACATTGGTAACAACACTAGGAAAGTACACATCTGTAACAAGAATTATGTAAGTGCATTGTGTAACAACAATATGTACTTGCAGATGTTTTCCCACTTCCACACCTGTTTGCAGATCATGCACTTGTGAACACTGTATGGCAGAACTAATGCTGCATTAGAAGGTTTCACCTTGTGATACAAGTGTACTTACATGGTAAATCCACAGGATCCACTCAATATAAAGTGTAAAATGGTCACAAATTACTGTTCATACATTCATTCATTTTCTTTTCGGCTTAGATGGGTTGCAGCTGGAAGGGCATTCACTGTGTAAAACATATGCTGGATAAGTTGGCGGTTCATTCCGCTGTGGCGACCCCAGATTAATAAAGGGACTAGGCCGAAACGAAAATGAATTTTATTTTAAACTTTATATTGTGGACTGTTCCTGTGGAGTTACCATGTAACTACACTGTTATTAAAGTCTTGCATAGAAGATATTTCTACAAGTTACACAGTAATTTGTGACCATTTTACACTTTATATTAAGTGGACAGTTCCTGTGGAGTTACCATGTAAGTACACTGGTATCACAAGGTGAAACCTTCTAATGCAGCATTAGTTCTGCCATACAGTGTTCACAAGTGCATGATCTGCAAACAGGTGTGGAAGTGGGAAAACATCTGCAAGTACATATTGTTGTTACACAATGCACTTACATAATTCTTGTTACAGATGTGTACTTTCCTACTGTTGTTACCAATGTCCTGTTACACATTTGTACTTACACATACTATTCAGTGGGTTGTTACATGAGTGTAGTTACACCAGTAATACAAAAGTAAATACTATGTAAACGTGTGTACATACACTGTAGTTACATACTACTTACACATCTAATTACCATGTAAGTTCACAGGTATAAGCGACAATATAAAGTGGGACCCTTTTTTGAGTGTCTACAGAACAAACCATCATTATACAATAACTTGCCTAATTACCCTAACCTGCCTAGTTAACCTAATTAACCTAGTTTAGCCTTTAAATGTCAATTTAAGCTGTATAGAAGTGTCTTAAAATATTTAGTAAAATATGATTTACTGTCATCATGGCAAAGATAATATAAACCCATTATTAGAAATGAGTTATTAAAACTATTGTTTAGAAATGTGTTGAAAATTTTTTCTCTTCGTTAAATAGAAATTAGGGGAAAAGAAAACAGGGGTCTAATAATTCTGATTTCCACTGAATCAAGTGAAATCAAGCTGAAATCAAGTTCACTGAAATCATCAAGTTTTAAAAATACTCTGTAAAAAATTCTGTTGAATAATCAGTTTCTTATTCTGTGATTCACGCTGTGATTATCTCTGCCCTGTTAAAAAAAAAATCCAACTGTGCAGTTTAACAAATGTGGCTTTTATTGACATTTTAGTAGCTTCAAACAACATTTTGTAATATAAACAGTATTTAGAGACAGTATTTTTATTTTTTTTTTACAAATTGTAGAGATAATGTACAGTTTTAAAGGTGCAGTAGGTGATCTGCCAAAACTGACCGGTTAGCATAATATCTTTGAAACACAGTCCCTCCCCTGCCGTCCACAGCCATGCCTCCTGAAAAGATGACAACAGACAAACCCTCTCTCACGTACTGTCCTAAAGTGACTCTGCTTAGTGGTTGGCCAGCGTGGTGCAGGAATTACACTTATTACTAAGCCATACTTACATGCCATTTCAAACTGAATATTTAGGGTAGCATAGTAAACAATACAGTATAGGGAGAGTGTCACAGGTTGTCATTGTTCAAAAATGAACCACTGTGAATATAAAACCAACTTCTCCTCAGTAAAGCAGGCTAGGCGGAATATCTTTATTATGTTTTGTTGTTAAACTAAATAAAAATCTACATTATTAATGCTGTTGGGCGTTAAGGTGTCTGCTGGTTCTCCTTGTGTTTGTGTGGGATTCCTCCAGGTGCCCGGGTTTCCCCCACAGTCCAAAGACATGCACTAGGTGAATTGGGTAAGCTAAACTGGCTGTATAGTGTATGTGTGTGAAAGAGTGTGTATGGGTGTTTCCCAGTGTTGGGTTGTGGCTGGAAGGGCATCCGCTGCATAAAATACATGCTAGATAAGTTGGCGGTTCTTTCAGCTGTGGCGACACCAGATTAATAAAGGGACTAAGCCAAAAAGAAAATGAATGAATCAATGCTGTAAAAGGTCCCTTATGAAATTGAAAATAGTCACATCAAACTTTCACTGGAAGATTTCAGTGGCTGAACAACACTTCTGTGCATATAACCCATTAATAACAACTACATCTACATAAGTTTTGCATGACTAAAATAGTTTTGAAACATAACATTACCTGTCTAAAAGAAATACTTCAGCCATGGTGTCGTCCTTTCTCCCATGTGCAATAGTAACTCCAATATTGATTCAGGATTTTAAAAAGTTTTGATTATGTTACTTAATTATCACATACTTATCAGCATTTGTTATTACCTCTCTCTCTTTCTAATCTCGTGTGCACATGAATGCGTAATTGGCAGATCTGCGTGAACAGAGGTGCGCAGTTGTACAAATCTACATTTGCTGACAGACAGTTTGGGCTACTTATCAGAATTATCGGACGATCGGACGAACATTTTTTAGTCTTATGCCTTACCCAGAATTTAAAGATACATATGAACACATTTAGATCATTTACTTTAATCGTTACTATTGGAATGTGAAGAGACTTTCAACCAGCACAACAAAAATGTTTCTGAAGACAATCACCCACTGCATCTTTAACCCAAAAATGACCAGTCTGTCAGATAGAGAGAAGCCAGAGTCAAAGATTTAATAAAAAAGAAAGTTTACTGAAGAAAGTTTGCAGTTTCATCAGCTTCAACACTCACAAAAACTTTGGAGGCTGCTCTACTTACAAATCTCAAAACAACAACACTTCTACTCTCATATAACGTCATTAACTGCCTCATACATATAGGTGTTTTAACCTGATTGGTTGAAACACAGACTAAGATAATTTCCACATGTGTGCGTACAATTCTGAATGATATCTCAATATCTCAAGCATAAAAAGTCCATAAAATAACAGAAGAATTACTGGCAGTTTATTACAGGTTTTAAGCGTAATAACAATAAGAACCCAGGCAATATATTACTTCAACCTATTAAAAAAAAACTCAATAAAATGACTTCCAAAAATTTTTCAAAAGCATAAAAAACACATTAAATATGGATAACTTTAAATTTGTGGATATTTATGCAGCCCAGGCTCATTCTGAAAATGTACCTCTAGATACATTTCTGGAGTGAGCCAAATACTGTACGTCCCAGGAGCTACGTTTTTTTTTTTTTTGCAGTTTTTGAGATCTCAAAGTTCTCTCAATCCACTTAAATTTGTAAAAATTAAGTTAACTTAATAGATTTGTGTTGAGACAACACGCAATTGTGTGGAACCCAGCATTTTTACAGTGTATGTATTTGTTTTCTCTAGAATGAGAATGTTCCCCTGTTGCAAACAAGTAACACTAAAACAAACAAAAAAACAAACAATTGATCTAAATAAATAAATAAATAAATAAATAAATAAGTTTTTTAAATAATGCAAAACCACCGTAGAAGTCGATTTTTTAAGGGCTGGGGTCAAGTGTCAAACAAATCCTCTAAACAACAAAATCCATATAGTATCATCAGCAGGTCATGCTTTTTCATAGGTCTTGTTGTCCTCCTACAGCTGCAATATAAGTTGACTTACAGAGAGTTTTCCTCAACACTGTTATAACATCGACTCAAACCACCTGGTGTTTCAATTCAAAACACATACACACAATACATAACACCTGTACATGCATTCCCAATAACTCACACACCGCCAACTGTGAAACTCAAGATGTGTAATGCGACCCCAGAGATGAAGCTATCCTTCTGGAACATGCATTATTTACTCCGTTTTCTCTATTATTCATGGCTATCTTGTGTCTGTTTATATATATATATATATATATATATATATATATATATATATATATATATATATATATATATATATATATATATATATATAAATGATATACACTTCTACAGAGCGCTGATGATTTTTGATTGCATAAAGCACACTACATGTACAGCATTCATAAATATTTAATGTGAGTCACATATATAGAGGCCCAAAATACACATTTGACAATATGTTGTCATATAATGTTTACAATGGAAAAGAGTGGAGTAAACCCCTGTTAATTTTTACTCTGTCTTCTCCAGCTGCTCTAAATACCACAATCCCTATTATCACAGCATCACGTGCCATCAAATCACATTTTGTACATAATTGGATGAATAACAATTAGAACAATGATCTTTTATTTGTGTAATTATGAACCACCTGTTTCCAATTTAAAAGCAAAGCCCCATTACATCTCTTGGTGCTACAAAAATAATCACACTTATACGCCAGTTCTGGCATTTAAAATTATTAACTGAATTTGACATAATTAATTTGTTAATAGAACCCTTTCATTACGATGCAAATAATTTGTCAAAGTTCTGCTCATACAACAAAGTGAAGCTCAGTCAATGTCTGTGGAGTACAGATTTGGATCCGCACCAACATTTTTGGCTCTGGTTGGGACTAAATCGATACTTTAGGATGTGAATAAACAGCCTCCGGTGACTGATGAAATAAAACCGTCAAATGAAGCTGTCACTAGATACAGCCATCTGAAGTCAATAATTTGTGATTAGTCTCAAACTTTTTTAATTATTATTGTTTTTTATTTGTATGTGTTCTTTTAATGCATTCAGTGTTGGGTGATTTACTTCAAAAGACCATGAATTACTAATTACACCATTAAAATGATTTAAATAGCTTTTCTAATTATGTTGTCTGAGAAGTTATTTTTATTATGTATTATGAAAACTAAGTGTAACTCTTACTCATAAGTAACATAATTAACTTTAATTAATAACTCAATACTTAAAATCCCTATACATTACAACACATAAACAAAAGAAATTAAACTCTTTATTTTTTTGTTTTAATTTTAGACAAACACTGCATGAAAATTATATAACAATATGAAGAATGTATGTTTCAAACCACAAAATGTTTTAAAGTAATGATAACATAGCATGCATACTATATTGTCATTAATTACTTAATGCATTCATTGTTTATTAATTGTGTGCTATTTTTTAGATGTTTGTTTATTATGGCCAAGTTTTTTTCCATATACTGTTAAATGCTGGGTTCCACTTAATCAATTTGTGTTGGAATAACATGAAGGAATTAAGTTATCTTATTAGTTTTTACAAACTTAATAGATTAAACATGAAACAATTAAGTTGTCCAAAAAAAAAAAAAACTTCAATAAATGTGTTGTTTCAGCTCATTTTAAATAAATAGTTTGAACAAACAACAAACATTATTTTTTTTTCAGAGTAAAAAATAGAAGAGGGGCAATAGGAACGGAGAAAACAAATGTATTAAATGATTATGGCAAATAAAATTTGAATTTGAGGAAATCTGAATTTGAAAATGCAGTGAAATGCATCTCTTCAAAAGCATTTTAATATTGACATCTCTTGTTCAAAGACATCATAACCAGCAAATATACTATTTATTTTCTTTGCTCTGTATTTCTACCTGGGGACGCCCACCCTGAGGGCTCTAGAGATTGTGCAGCGGCACTTGATCAGATCCAAGGCCTGTGAAGAGATGACGCCAACACTTAATACACATCATTGAATATGCTCACATAGACATTTCTGTTTTTGGAAGGACACTATATAACTGCAGGTTAGCTGTGTTCATATATAATGTCTGCTCTTTACGCAACTTTTTTACTTTTCTGATTTTGATTGTAATACAATAATTTGCACCTTTTTTAAAGCTGCTCTGAAACTGATTATTGTGAAAAGCAATATACACACATGAATCTGTTAAATAACAGTTTCTGTATTTTGTATTTACGATTGTGAACTGCATTATGGGACCTTGACTTCATCCCTGTCGACTTTTGATGTTGAAACTTTAACCCTACAGTTTAACAAAGTGACTTTTATTTTACATTTTAATAGTTTGAAATAATATAATGTATAAGAAATAATAAAAAAATAGGTCTGTAAAATAACAGAAAATGTTCTGGCAGTTTCATACAAGGTTTTTGTACTGTAATACACAACACCAACCCACACAAAATATCACTTTAAACTATTACAAATGCTAATAAATATTACTTAGGTAAAGGTTAAGGTTAAAAGTTGTTGGTATAAAGATCAAGGTCCCATAATGTAATTCAAAAACACAAATTAACGGGGGAAATATATATATTTATATGCACGTGTCACATGGAAGAGATGTTCTATCAGGATCTGCTTTTAACAGGCCCATCCACAGTGTATACACTGTGCATGGGCCTGTTAAAAGCAGATCCTGACAGAACATCTCTTCCATGTGACACATGCACCAGCTAAATTGGTATTGTAACACAGTGGGACAAAACCATGTCATATGCACATAATAACAGTTTCATTCATGCAGTGGCAATCCTACTCAAAACAGTGGAGCATGCAGATCATGGTAGATGTGTTCTGTCATGTAACACATGCACCAAGTAAGTTGAATGTGTAACACAGTGGAGTGGGGCCAAAAAAAGTTATCTGCACAAACTATAGGCTAACTATAACAGTTTCATTCATGTGTCATTCCTACCCAAAACAGAGGTGCATGCAGATCCTGGCAGAGCAGCTCTGCCATGTACAGGTATTGCATGCTTCATTAAGTCTAATGTGTAACACAATGAGACCAAATCATCTGCATGGGCTCATTAAAAGATAGCTATAAACGTTTCATGCATGTAATGCCGTTTCTTCCTTTTTTTTTTTTTACTCTACTTTTTAACTTACATATTGTCATGAACCCATTTCTCACTCAATTTGTTCTCAAGCATGTACAATATTCTTTATATACACTCACCGGCCACTTTATTAGGTACACCTTACTGGTGTACCTACAGGTATACACCTTACCAGGTTGGACCCTCTTTTGCATTCAGAACTGCCTTAATCCTTTGTGGCAGAGATTCAGCATGGCACTGGAAATATTCCTCAGATATTTTGGTCCATATTGACATGATAGCATCATGCAGTTGCTGCTGATTTCTCCTTTGCACAACCATGATGCGAATCTCCCATTCCACCAAATCTCAAAGGTGCTCTTTTGGACTGAGATCTGGTGACTGTGGAGGCCATTTGAGTACAGTGAACTCATTGTTATGTTCAAGAAACCAGTCTGAGATGATTTACACTTTATGACGTGTTATCCTGCTGGAAGTAGCCATCAGAAGATGGGTACACTGTGGTCATAAAGGGATGGACATGGTCAGCAACAATATTCAGGCAGGCTGTGGCATTGGCACAATGCTCAATTGCTACTGATGGACCCAAAGTGTGTCAAAAAAATATCCCCCACACCATTACACCACCACCATCAGCCTGAACCGTTGATACAAGGCACCCTACCATCCGAATGTCGCAGCAGAAATCGAGACTCATCAGACCAGACAACGTTTTTCCAATCTTCTATAGTCCAATTTTGGTGAGCCTGTGCGAATTGTAGCCTCAGTTTCCTGTTCTTAGCTGACAGGAGTGGCACCTGGTGTGGTCTTCTGCTGCTGTAGCCCATGCGCTTCAAGTTTCGACATGTTGATCGTTCAGAGATGCTCCTCTGCATACCTCAGTTGTAACGAGTGGTTATTTGAGTTACTGTTGACTTTCTATCAGCTGGAACCATTCTGGCCATTCTCCTCTGATATCAACAAGGCAATATGCGCCCACAGAACTGCCACTCGCTGGATATTTTCTCTTTGTCTGACCATTCTTTGTAAACCCTAGAGATGGTTGTGTGTGAAAATCCCAGTAGATCAGCAGTTTCTGAAATACACAGACCAGCCCGTCTGGCACCAACAACCATGCCAAGTTCAAGGTCACTTAAATCACCTTTCTTCCCTATTCTGATGCTCAATTTGAACTGCAGCAGATTGTCTTGACTATGTCTACATGGTGCCATGTGATTAGAAATTTGCGTTAACGAGCAGTTGGACAGGTGTACCTAATAAAGTGGCCGGTGAGTGTATAATACAATATTACTTGTATAACAGCAAATAACAATTCCGTTTCTCCGTGCTGATTTATACAGAACTATTGAACATATTTACGGTATTTAAGGCAAGTACAGATGAGCTAAAAAGAATGACCAGGAAGTCTTTCTACATTTTACAAATGTGCTATTGGGCTAGATTTTATTTTTATTTTTAGAACCAGTATATCATGATGCAAACTACAGGTGCGGTCAAACTACTTGATCTTCACCACTGTGAGGAGGAAGAAGAAGAGGATGATAAAGTGCTGTAGGTGACAGATTCGCTTCGCTAAATGCATCTCTCCCAGATTAGAATGTATGTGTGAAAGTGTGTGCATGTGTGCACTTGTGTGTGTGTGTCTGTGTGTAGGGGGTGTTTAGGAAGTCCTGTCAGGGCACATCAGGGAATATGAGCCGCTTTCTCTGTGCATGGAAATCAATCACCGTTGCCACCGAAGAGCCACCTGCACTTCCTGCATCTGCAAGACGCCCTGACGGTGAGCATTATTCCTCCAAACCCCAGAGCTCCGGAAACACTGGATATCGCAGAGCATGACCGAAACCAAGAAGCCAGCAAAACAACAGAAGAATGGAAAAAAACGGATGGTGGGGGAGGGAGGTGTGATTATGAAAGCTATTTATTAGAGGTACGAGGTGTTTTTGCGGGCGGTGATTCAGTGGCGTCTCTGACCAGCTCGAGGTCATTGCATACAGTCGTGATGTACTGATATGTTAATGATTCACTGCGCTCGCTGCTCACGGTACATCATTAGCTCAATCATCTTGTCTCTGTTTTACCCCCACATGCTCTCCAAATCATCACAATCATCGGCCGTTCAGACAAAAGCCGGCTTGTGTGCATGAATTTTTGTTGTTCTGGGAAGCTTTCATTTGTCAGTTCACTTGTAATGGTTTTTAGCCACTGAGAGAGATAAGATTTTACACTCGAGCTGTCAATTAAATGCAAATTTAGCGTGATTAATTGGGGACAATAACAATAATAAATTTGCTTTTGAAGATCCGAGCACAAATGGGATGAATTTTGGTTAAAAATTATATGTGTACTAATAATAATAAATGAGAAATTTGTATTTCATTGCATTGATCCCAACTTTTAAAAGACCAAGTGCTTTGTTTTTGCAAAGAAGCACACAATGTCTCCACAAAATACCTGGAACAACACTAATGCCATGCCTGAAATCGTGCCTTCTTTCTATTCATATAAATTTTTGCATACACAACATTAAAACAGCCTTCAACATCAAGTTGAGCTCATGTCTTCTCTATACTTATACAATGTTCTATCATGAAACTCTACTGTATGCGCATACAGGGTGATACTGTACTGTAGTTCACCAAACTGCTCCAGCATCACCAACTACATGACACAGGAGACTGGTAGCTGTCCCCTTGGCAGCCAATAAGCTTGCTTCTCAGCATTTTAAATGCCTTAATGCTGTTTTACACTAGCATGTTATTCAGAGACCCTCTTCCACCCCAGCTCCACCTGTGTTCAGATCTGCTACAGGGTTAAATATACACTCACCAGCCACTTTATTAGGTGGTAACTGCTTGTTAACTAAATTTCAAATCAGTCAATCACATGGCAGCAACTCAATACATTTAGGCATGTAGACATGGTCAAAACGATCTGCTGCAGTTCAAACTGGTCCAAAGTGTGCCAAGAAAATATCCCCCACACCATTACACAACCACCACTAGCCTGAACTGTTGATACAGGGCAGGATGGATCCATGCTTTCATGTTGTTGATGGCAAATTCTGACCCTACCATCCGAATGTTGCAGCAGAAATCGACACTCTTCAGACCAGCCAACGCTTTTTTCCAGTCTTCTATTTTGGTGAGCCTGTGTGAATTGTAGCCTCAGTTTCCTGTTCTTAGCTGACAGGAGTGGCACCCAGGGTGGTCTTCTACTGCTGTAGCCCATCCGCCTCAAGGTTCGACATGTTATGCATTCAGAGATGCTCTTCGGGATACCTCAGTTGTAACGAGTGGTTATTTGAGTTACTGTTGCCTTTCTATCAGCTGGAACCAGTCTGGCCATTCTCCTCTGACCTTTGGCATCAAAAAGGCATTTGCGCACACATAACTGCTGCTCACTGGATATTTTCTCTTCACCAACAACCATGCCACATTCAAAGTCACTTAAATTACCTTTCTTCCCCATTCTGATGCTCGGTTTGAACTGCAGCAGATTGTCTTGACCATGTCTACATGCCTGAATGCATTGAGTTGCTGCCATGTGATTGGCTGATTAGAAATTTGTGTTAACGTGCAGTTGGACAGGTGTACCTAATAAAGTGGCTGGTGAGTGTATATTATGTTTGCAGCAGTAGTTTGTTATATTCTCAGATGGCATGTCTGTGAATATACTGGTAGTAGCAAGTCTCCATACTTGCTCTGCCATAATAATCAAAGCAGCATCTGCAGCGTAGCAGATTTATGCCGCCAAGACCAAATACATCAACATTACCATATACATTTTTATTATCATAGTAAATCTCTCTGAGAGTTGTCATGACAAAACTGAATATTGTGATCCATGCTGTAAGCAATCGTTTTACCTATGAGTTTACTGATCATTATTGTCCTATTGTTCTGCCAAAATGCCCTCAATGAGCATTCAGCCAAATGGGGACAACTAAAACTCACTGGACGCACAAGGTGAACTAGGGTAAATGACAACCTGAACTCAACCGCAGAGCCTCAAGAATCATTGGGCTTAGGAAACAGCACACCAGCCCTAAATCGGCAGAGATCAAGTGCTGATAGGCTATCACTTTAGCCAATCAGCCAGATGATGAACCACAAATACCAGGAAGGGGATTTATGTACCCCACCATGGTGAAGTGAGTGGATAGTAACCTTGCATACCAATATGCATGTGCTGATTTTGCACAGTTAATGGACATGTTAGTCATGGCATCAACATATTTTATTGATTATTTAACACTATTTCTACAGAATATTTATCAAAAAGTCCAATCCCTAAACCTATAACTAACTGTAAGTTATTCCTAAAATCAGAAAGAAACAATAAATAAATAACAATGATGTGGAAACACCTAAATTGTTAGCTTAAACTTGACATAATTATTATACCTGCGAGGAACAGTGATTGAGAAAGATCTAGATAGTGATTTTGTGATTCTTTATTGGCCCGTTTCCACTGAGTGGTACGGTACGGTTCGGTTCGGTATGCTTTTATGACCGGTTCCACTGTCAAAAGGCGGACCGAACCAAACCGTACCGTACCACTTTTTCAGAACCCTTTCGAAAGGGTACCAAACACGAGAAAGGGTACCAAAAGGTTCTGTGAGAAGTGCTTCTCATATGATATGTGAACAACCTGTACGGTGTTACTATGACATTTCCTTGAGTAAACATGACGTCATCTGAAACTTTTTGTCGTACACCACACCCACCAAAAGGGTACCCATGGTAGTGAAAATGCAAGCTTGATAAAGGTGACCCGTACCGACCCGTACCGTACTGTACGTCTCAGTGGAAATAAGCCATATGATAGTACATGACCACGAGGTGATGCTCAGTATGTGATTTCAGGTGCAGTGTATCTGTTTAACCATCATGAAGGCAATTACTAATTGACATGATTTAAGACATTTTCTTAACTCCATGGCTGGAGGTTGGATTGTATTTATTTGGTTTGGAGGGGAAATAACCCTTTTTTTCTTTCCTGGAAATAATCACCGTACACTGAAAATGAAACCTCTTCTGAGTTGCTTTCACACAGCAAATTGCTGTTGAATGTCTCTAAACGAGCTAGAAAAATACTTCATGTTCAAAAACAGCTGGACAGAGCACAGCAGAAGGAAACAGAATGCAGGTGTTTTTTAAAAAAAAAAAAAAAAAAAAAAATTTTTTTTTTTTTTATACAGTACAATTTATTAAATAAACAATAAACTTACTAGTGTGTAAAAATTTAGTATAAGGCCAGAGACTTTGGATCTTGAAAAATGTTATACAAATGTACACTCACCAGCCACTTTGTTAGGTACACCTCTCCAACTGCTCGTTGGCGCAAATTTCTAATCATCCAATCACATGGCAGCAACTCAATGCATTTAGGCATGTAGACATGGTCGAGACGATCTGCTGCAGTTCAAACCGAGCATGGTTGTTGGTGCCAAACAGGCTGGTCTGAGGATTTCAGAAACTGCTGATCTACTCTTATTTGCATGCACAACTATCTTTAGGGTTGACAGAGAATGGGCTGAAAAAGAGAAAATATCCAGTGAACAGCAGGACGTAAATGTCTTGTTAAAGCAGGATAAAGTACCATGTCATAAAGCTTGAATCATCTCAGACTGGTTTCTTGAACATGACAATGAGGTCACTGTACTCAAATGGCCTCCACAGTCACCAGAGGAATATTTCCAGCACCTTGTTGAATCTCTGCCACGAAGGCCTAAGGCAGTTCTGAAGACAAAAGTGGGTACAACCAGGTACTATTAAGGTGTACCTAATAAAGTGGCCGGTAAGTGTTTATACACATAGCCTTTTTATTTTGTTTTTTAGATTACCATTACTGAGGATGTGATATGCATTAACTGGATTAATCGCTCCGCAGATCATCTAATTAAGTCAACTGAGGGGCCCTAATTTAAAGCCATTTTATCCATTAATCTCTGTTGTCCTGCCTCAGGTACAAAAGCCAATTCTGCATGTTAACCACACGCAGTTAAAGCTTTAACCAACTGATATGAATCTGGAATTCACATATTTAACAGGCCAACAAAACTGTGCTGATGGAGGGATTCAGCAGGTAATGGTGGGTGGTGTGTGTATACGTGTTTGCAGGATGGGAGGAAGGGAAATGCCACCAAACTCATTCTTCAATTTAATTCAGCCACCAGTTGACTGACAGGCCTCCCGTTTGAAGTATGTCCTTGAGAGGGACGTGCGCGTAATATATAATACACGTGTGCGCACGCCCACATGCACACCCTGAGACATCCGCTGATCAATAAGATCTCTTCTTTGCAAGAAACAGGCGGAAATTGCATGCTAGGAGTTTCCCGTCTCATAGCACCGCGGATTAATATTAGAGCCATCTGACAGGAGAGGAAATAAAAAAAAAGTTGGCTTGTTAGTGGAGAACCTGTCTCATTCCTCCATGCCAGTCAAAGAGCCCACAGGATGTGCTATGAAAACCTGCCATTCCTCCACGCACTGTGTGTGTGTGTATGTGTGTGTGTGTGTGTGTTGTTCAGTAGGCTATTAGGAGTCAAGATGTTATCTTCTGAAGTAAAATATCAGTGCTTTTCTCTGCCTAATAAATCGTGTGAGGATACGCGAGTGTTTATGTGGGACTTTAATCAGGCTCTTTGTAGGACATGTCAGCCTGCGTGGCTTTTGATATGAGGTGTAATTGGTACAGGAGTCTGAAGGCTGCAAATGAAGTGTGTGATCTCGATGGAGAGCTGCTATCTGAAGAGGAAGGAGCAGACGGAGCGGGTGTTTGATTCTGCACTATAAAGCTATCAAAAAATTACAGATGACATTATTTTATGATTCTACCTTTAACCTTTAGATGCAGTCACATTAGCAAAAAGAGGTCTATTGTTAATTGCGTTTGTGATTGGTTCTTCTTCACACCGCTCCAGACAGGACTCGAACCAGACTGACAAGGATGCTAAAGATGGTGAGGCCAGGGGAGTGAGGTTTGCTTCTTAGCGTGCCTCATTACACTCACTCCATAAACCTCATTACCGTTTGGGTCACAGCACCACTGTGACCCCTCCAGTTCTACTTACTCCATTCCAAGCAGGATTGAGCTGCCGTCTCTGACATGGGAGGCAGATGCTCTAACGAGGAAGATAAAGACCACAGGCTTTAGTGTCAGTTAATAGCATGACACCTGGTGATTAAGGTTTAACCTTGCTAGCTGGACTCCATTACACTTTCCCACCTAAACCTCCACATCTGGGTCACGGCACCAATGTTATCTCTCCAGTTCTACTTGCACTATTCTAGACAGAATTTGAACTGTATTCTTGCACTCTAGAGCCGTGGACAATATAACAAGGATGCTATAGACCACAGTCTGTAGTGTCTGTAAGGTTTCTTGAACTAGAACTGGCCTCTGCTACACTCTTATAAGCAAACCAACTTGATCAGAAGCAAAATATGAAGATCTTTCACCATAACCTAAACTCCAGATTTTGTCAAATTGAAATTGCCAAGCCACAGTAAATATGACAACCCCTTTATTATGCAACCTTGCACCAGGAAAATAGGTTTCATCTGAATTGTAGGATTGATAGCTAGTCAGAAAACGCATTGAGAGGAGGTGAGAGTATCCAAAACTTAAGCAATGCTAAAATTGTATGCGAATATCCAGTTATTTTTATCCTATTAAATCATACTGTTAACATACAGTATCACTACAGCATTTAATTTTTCAGTCCAAAGCCATTATAATCATATAGATATATCCACACAACCAGTATATTCACAATAAAAGTGTCCAAAGTACAAATACATTTAACATACAAAAACAACTTAAATGTATCCATTATTTGTAAACAATATTTACATATCTTACATTCCCCCAAGCTCAGTCTGCCTTTAATATGCTCAAGGCTGACATCATTATCTTTCTGTTCCACATTTACATAAAGTTGAGCATTTCTGAACGCTGTCAGATTATTTTAGTGCTTTATGCGGTCCGCTCTCAATCCCTCAGTTCACCTGAGAGCATGAAGCTAGGCTTCTAAAGAAATTAAATAATGAAAAACACATGCTCTGCTCCACTCAATTCACAGTAGTCTAAATGCTGTGCGTGGGTTCATTAATGTTTGTGTATTTTTGCAGGTGAAATTCTGCCATTTCATTGGGCAAAAAATAATAAATAAAAAATACAGATGCAAATTAGGGTTATATAACATAACATGCAAATTCACCATAGATGTGTGTGTGTGTATATATATATATATATATATATATATATATATATATATATTTATAATTATTAATTAATAATATTTTAGTCACCACACATATTTAAAGATAATACAATTAAATTAAAGAAAAATATTGAAAAAAAAATTACAACCTGATTCAACTAAACTTTAACAATATTTAGCTTCTTTTGATTTTTCTTTTTTAAAATTTGTATTTAATATTTTTCTTTAACATATAAATTTGGGTGTACTAGTTTTTGGACCATTATTGTAAGTTTTTTTGTTAGATAAGCTCCAGATTTGTCTTCAGTAATGAGTAATCTAACGTATATGCACAAATCTAATATTGCATAGCTTCCTATTAAAAATATGAATTATCATATTAAATATTAAAAGATAGATTTGTGAGGGGTGTACTTACAGTATATATGCTGAGCACTGTGTGTATGTATACACACACACACACACACACACACACACACACACACACACACACACACACACACACATACATACATATATATACACACACACACACACACCTGCCATCCTCCTCACCTGCCATCATGAGATGTATACTAATGATAAAATAAATATTTGTCCACTGATCTGTGCTATAAATGAAATTTCTGTATGATGTAAATTATTTCAATGCTGATATGATATATGAAACACAATCGGCAATTGCCAAATATATTGGGTGCATATGTTTGTAAATATGACCCTGAAAGAGTCATGCCTCACCAGCCACAAACCTCACCACATGTCACTAATGTATATACTGCATTGCTTTTCTAGATAATCAACCTTTTCCTTGAACTCTCTTGTTAAATTTTCCAGTGTCCAATTGTGAAGAGAAATTCATGTAGTCAATACATGCCTCGTTTGCACTGGGCAGTACATTCAGTACAGTCCAGCACAATATGATTTGTTACAGATCTTCCTTATCCCTTGTGTTTCAAGACGTCTTTGGAAAGTTTCTTTGCGAAGGGGAAAAGGCCCAGTGAAGGACCCGCGTACTGCCAAGGAATAGATCCACAACCCTTTTGTCAACAAATCAGGTGAACCCACCCTGTCTGTGCAAGAAGATCAACTGCTGGAGATCGCAAATGACGGCAGCCTTCAAACAATGTTGCTTTTCTAGAGTTCGCGCAAGTTTGTTATTTCTACTGGAGGTGCGCAGCTTGCGATCATGCCTTCCAGACGCACACAGTTGAATGAATGCCGGTAGCGAACCGTGAGTCACGTGACAAGATCTGACCTATTAGATTCAGCTTGTATAGAATATACACATTTCCGTAGACTAATTATCTCAGACAAACACAGAACACCCAAACACTGATTCAATCCTCTGAGAAAATGGTTGATGGTCACAGAGCAACCTAGGAACCACTCCCATCCTGTCCGCGGTGATAAAAAGGTTGGGGACCACTGTTCCAGAACATCAATGTCATTCTTGCTCAAAGACGAAAGCCATACAGGCCATTAACATACCATGTCTTTTGCACACTCAAGTTCATTATTATTTTAAATGTAGAAGCACGACAAGCATGCAAAAAAGAGAGGAATGTGGTCCTTTGTGCATTTCACACAGTTTTATATGCTACATATGCAACATTTCATAAACAACAGTGGAGGACATTTATTGCATGGTTCATTGCTGTACACCATCATTGTATTATTATTATTACGGTGCCATGCTTTTGGATGTGTAATTAAAAAGGGGGCTTCCTGTGTTGTTGTTATCAAGTGACAATTTTCTGTAAACCAATATCACTAGCTCCACCCATTTGGTACTGATGTACTAGGTATGGCTCGCTATTTCTGAACTTCTGACAATAGAAATAGAGAAACATTCACATCGTACTGTACTGTAATGCCTCATTTTCACTGAGTGATACAGTACAATATGGTACGGTTAGTATGGGTCACCTTTATCAGGCTTGCGTCTCCACTGCCAAAAAGGAAACAATGGTAGCCAATGTGTACAACAAAAAGTTTAAGCCGACGTAATTGTCGCTCTAGGAAATATCAAAATAAAGCTGTACGGGTCGTTCACATATCATATGAGAAGCACTTTTCACAAAACAAATGCATTATACACATAAAAACTTGTATCATTACTAACTTTTCTATGAACATAATTTGATTAAAACTACAAGTCAATGATATATAGACAAAATAACCTACTGTAACGTCTGCATTTATATGAAATCAATAAATAAATGCAACATATATTAACACATACAGCCCCTTACAGTCTCCAAAATGTTACCAATACTAGAAAAACTACACACAGTATACAGTACATTTAGTTCTTATTTGGCTTCAAAAACAGCACAAAACATACAGTCAGTGCAAACCTCACATCTGTATCTTTAGTCTTCACCAGCACATATGTAACATTAACATATTGTTAGAAAGTAATTCCGTCATTCCGAGTTCATAATAGTCCAAAAGGCAATGATAATAGTTGATAATAGTTTGTTCATGTTTTAGGTTGCTGAAAGAATCATTTGCTCCTTTGTGTTTTCGGGCTTCTCTTTTGTTTTGTTTTTTCATGCGTCACTCTCACGTTTGTCAGTTTCTGAAAGGATCGGATATCAGAAGCACTTCAATAATCACTTGCACATTATCATCATCAGCTCAAGTTCGTTATTTCAAATATAGACGCCGCTCGCAATTTAGACGACCTTGTAAAAAGCAACAGGAACTGGGGGGGGGGGGGGGGGGGGGGGGGGATCATCAAGACGACGACAAGGTTTGTCGGAGCTCGGGTCGACCATGACTCGTTATTATATGTATATATTATTACGTGTATTGAAAAAATAGCCATTCCTTTGTTTTCATACTACTGCTTGTGCACGCGCTAGTGATGTATCTCTGTAAACCAATAGCTTTCAGATGCGCATCTGGCTCTGCTTTTTGGTACCCTTTTGTTGTGCTAGGTACTCTTTTGGTACCCAAAAATGGTACGGTTTGCTTTTTGGTACCTTTTGAGAGTGGAAACAGCCATAAAAGCGTACTTAAATGTACCATACCGTACCCTTCAGTGGAAACAGGCCATAACTCTCAGTGAAAACAAGCCAATAGGGACTTTTCTTTACCACTATACTTCTGACAACAGGGTAATTTACATTCTTGTCAGCAAACTTCAGCCAAAATTTCATTAATGTGACTGTATCTATAAGTTCTGCTCACAACTATCCTTTTATATGGCGGATTTTTACTTCAGTCATTTCAAATTATAAAAATGTTATCAATTTTTTGTATGAGCCAAATGTTTTCCAATGGGTACAATTGCCCACAGATAGCTGCTTCATTTGAAATCTATGCCTTATACTACACTATTGACCATAGAGAACTGAATAGTTGCTGTGATTTTTGCTATACTATGACAGGACGTTTTTATATGCAACCAACTTCCCAGAAAAAAACCCCAGTCATTTCAAGAAGAATCAACAAATAGATTCATTGCATTGGTTTCAAAGGGGCTTCAGATACAATATGAACAATGTTAACCTTTATTGTTTTTTATTACGCTAACAAGACCACACTTTTCATCCTGTGTTTCAGTCAGACACATTCCCGATGTACAGGTGTGTGTGTGTGTGTCGTGTTTGTGGTGTCAACTCAGTGACTCCGCATCTCACTTCTTGCTAGCAGATGTGGAATCTTAATTAGAGTCAGGGGAGTTTTCCTGGACCAGGTGTGTGGCTCTTTGTACATGAAAGAATGAGGAAAACAAAAGGAAAAGATACAGACACATAGCAAGGCTGTGTGTGTGAGTGGGTTTGGGTGTGAAACGAGGTGACAGGTGTATTAGTTAAAGCCCTGCTGGGGGCTGATCTCCAGGTGAACACAGACTGAAGCATGGTGCTTATGTTAAGTCACAGCCCTGGGCTCTTCCTCTGTAAATAGGCTCATATTTCACACTCCCATAGTCTGTTTGTCCATGGGTACTACCACTGTAAATGCCTTACTATGACAGATATTATTCTCATAATGCCTGTTGGAAACACTGAGGGCAATCAGAGCTCGAATGTGTCGCAAAAACCAATGGAGGTTTCTGAAACAAAACAGAATAATGGGAATACTCCAAAAGTGACTGACAATGTATTTGATTGATCGATTCTCATTTGGCTTAGTCTATATTTCAGAGGTCGCCACAGCAGAATGAACCGCCAACTATTCCAGCATATGTTTTAAGTGGTGGATCTCCTTTCAGCCGCAACCCAGTACTGGAAAACACCCATTCACACTCATTCACACACACACTCATTCACACACACACACACAAACACACACACACCGGCCAATTTTGTTTACCCAATTCACCTATACCGCATGTCTTTGGATTGTGGGGAAAATCGTCGCTCCCTGAGAAAACCCACGTGAACATGGGGAGAACATGCAAACTCCACACAGAAATGCCAACTGACCCAGGTGAGATTTTAAACAGTGACCTTGTTGCTGTGAGGCGACAGTGTTAACCCAATCCAATCTCACAGCAATTCGTAACTTTTTGATTTAGTGGCTAATTTGTATGAATTCGTACGATCTAATTCGTACAAATTAGTACGATTTGCTCATCAACCAATGACGGTTGGGGTTAGGGGTGGGGTCCTTTTTAAAATCATACATTTTTGTACGACTGAACCGAATTAGCCACTAAACTGTCAAAATGTAAAATACTTATGTTTCCTCGTGAGATCAGACTGGCTAACCTTCACTGGAATCAAATATTACTGGAAAAAAAGTGCATCTATCAGCTGAAAGTTATCAATAAACCTGTAAACTTATGAAAATATGATTAAAACAAAACATGTCTTGATTTTGCTGCTATTTTTTTTAAAGGTTGTTTATTTTACAATAGGTTCACATCCATCCAAGGTCAGCTTTGAGTTTCTAAAAATACACATTGCAGCATCACCTAATTTCTCACAGTGTCTGATACGCTCTATTGTTTGTGCCTTGCTTAACACTTTGATGCACAAACATGGTTCTAAGGTCCTCTGAATGAGTTTTATTTTCTATATATTTTTGCAGGTAATTAATTTCATTGTTCATTGTTCAGTATATGTTTCTCGATAAACTTGTTTTTAAACATCACACGCGGAAATCAAAATTTCAACTGTGATCAAGGGTTCCTATATGGGTAATTTTGACCCAAATGTCTAAAAAAGCAAACATTGAATAATTATTTGTAACTCTGGACCTCAAAACCAGTGCTATCTTGCTCATTAATATTTTTTGTCAATAGAAAAAAATACACTGCAAGGGTAAGAAAAAAAAAAAAGATTTTATTTTTATTCCAAAAATCATTAGAATATTAAAGGTGCAGTAGGTGATTGTTTTCAGAGACATTTTTTGATGTGCTGGTTGAAAGTCTCTTTGCATTCCAATAGTAATGATTAAAGTAAATTATCTAAATGTATTTTTATGTATTTTTATATACTGGGTAAGTCATAAGATTAAAAAATGTTCATCCAATTAAAATTTAACGGGCCGACAATTCCCATAATTCTGATAAGTAGCCCAAACTGTCTGTCAGCAAATCGTCACCTTGGAATTATAAGGTTCTATCTGGGTTCTGAATGATTTTGAGATATTTAGCTTCAAAGTTTTTGCATTCCATAGCAAACAGTATGTAACATTTGTTATGTAAACAACTTCTAAAAAAACATCCCATAATGTAAATGAGTTGTCATTTAATAAGAATGTCAATAACTCAATTTTGATAAAAATGTCAGATAGAACCTTATAATTCTAAGGTGACAAAATGTAGATTTGTACATCTTCGCAGCCATTTGCGCACATTCATGAGAGAGAGAGCGGTAAAACAAATGCTGAATCAAAACTTTTTAAAATCCTGAATCAATATTGGAGTTACTTTTGAATGCAGGAGGAAGGATGACACCATGGCTGAAGTATTTCTTTTAGACAGGTAATGTTTAGAGTTAAAGCTATTTTAGTCACGCAAAGCTGATGTAGATTTTCTTGTTTTACGAATGGGTTATATGCACGGAAGTGTTGTTCAGCCACTGAAATCTTCCGGCAAACGATGGATGTGCAATATTTTCAATTTCAAAAGGAACCTTTTATAGCATCGATAATGTAGATTTTTGTTTAGTTTAACAACAAAACATAAGTAAATAGCGCTATTCCACCTAGCCTGCTTTACTGAGCTGAAGTTATATATCGTTTTATATTCACATTGGTTCATTTTTGAACAATAACAACCTGTGACATGCTCCCTATATTGTTTACCATGTTACTTTGAATATTCATAGCATGCAAGTATGGCTCAGTAATAAGTGTAATTCCTGCACGCCGCCAGCCAACCACTAAGCATAGTAGTCACTTTAGGACAAAGCGCATGAGAAAGTGAGACCAGCAATCTTTGCATGCATCAAATATTGCACATTATAAGTTTTGCTTGCTACACAACTGAAAATGTGCTAGATGTTTCATGAGAATATTTTGTACATTTTCTACGTTAAATATATAAAAACCTAATTTTTGATTAGTAATATGCACTGTTAAAAGCTTAATTTGCAATTTTTTTAAACCCTCAGTTTACAGATTTTCAAATACTGTAGTTGTATCTTGGCCAAATATGGTCCTTTCCTAACACACCATACATCAAAGGAAAGCTTATTTATCTCCTCAGGTCACATTTGTGGGAATAAATAATAAGGTATTTTTATTGATACATGGAATATTCAATTATGACATACATTTATTTTAGAAATGAACTAAAAACAAACAAATTAAGACCACCACTATTATTAAATCGACATCGTAAATGAATATGGGATAATAATTTAGACCATTTTATGCATTACGTCACATTTGTACATCACAGGATTAATTCATTTTAGAATATTTTACAGATATTTAATATAAATAACTGATTTCTAGCTAATTTGGTTCTTCAAACAAATTTGTGACATCATGTGTGTTGTCATGTTTATTAGAAAGCAATTGGCTGGTGCTGGCAAGACAGCATGACATTATACTATACTGTAAATAAGATCGGGAAAACATGAGGGAGCAAAAGGACCTAAATGTTCTATTAATAAATGAACAAAATGTGTATCATTTTGTAAAGTTCCCAATTATTATTATTTTTTCTAATATTTGTACAGGCTTACAAGTTGTCACCATTCAAATCAGTGTTGAGCTTTCAACAACACTAAATTCACTAGATTTTTATTTTCATTCTGGAAATGTTATAATTATTTATTGAATTATTTTATTTTATATATGTCAAAATCAAAATGAATTGCAAAACATTAGCACAGCTAATTTATTTTATTTCACATTTTTACTTTTTTATTCTAACAAAAAAAGACTGAAATTAATCAATCAATGCTTTATTCTTCTGACAATTCAGTCTATAAACAGCCTTGTTTTTTTCTGACTAGAGTTCTCCATTTCTAACATTATCTTGTAGCATTCCACATTATAACACATTTCATAGCAGCATCTGCTTAATGAATAAATGTAAATGCAATCAAATATCCATTAACTAGTATTAGATCAGCTGGGTAATAGGCATAATGCAAGAAATGTAGCTTTATTTTTCTCAAGACTGCATAATGTTTTTGCCTTTTAAGTCACAGTGAGAGTTGTGTTTTTTTTTTTTAACCGGGGGCTGGAACAAAATGATAAGGGGCTAAGTGGATATATAAATCAAATAATAAAAACAATAATTAAAATCCTCAATACGCACGCACGCACGCACGCACGCACGCACGCACACACACACACACACACACACACACACACACACACACACACACACACACACACCTAGCAGAAAAAAAAAGGAAAAAGAAACAATAACAACAAAAATATCTAGCATGCCATAGCTATATTTTATTCACAGGCTTTGTACCTTTAAGGTAGCATAAATGAGTACACCCTTTAGAGATTCTGCTTTTAAATTAAAATTTCATATAGGATTTTTTACAATATTTGTGAATATACACTAGAGTAGTCAGAGCCAAAGACAAGACTAGAGATAATTTAACAAAATTACTAAAGATCACAGTTAAAAAAAAAAAAAAAAAAAAAAATATATATATATATATAGCTTTTTTTTCAATGTTTATGGTGGCTTGAGAAAGCCAACATACTGTTATAGTACATACACTTCTTCTTCTTCTTCTTCTTCTGAGACTAACTTCTATATGCATCTCCTCCTAGACCGTTCATACTACAACCACCAAACTAACACCAAACCTCCAAACTGGTCTGACTCGGGTTGCTATATCTTTTCCAGACTACCAATCTGCCAATCACTGATGACCTTTCAACTTACTAGTCATGCCCTAGCAACCACTTATGACACCCTAGCAACTGTCCCATAGTACTTCATTATAAAAACTGTCATTGACTTTACATTGTACATACTAAAGACCAGTGGCGGCTGGTCAATAGGCGCTGGGGCGCAGCCCCCTTCAAGTTAGACCCTTTTAATATGTTAATGTTTATTATCACAAATATTAACAAAATAAATTGATTTAATTATAACATTCTAACATTTATTGTAGTCATACTAACATTTATTGAAAAAAAAATGTATGAACAATATTTTTTCATATGTGTGCGGGGCGCTGGACTAATGGGTGTCTATGTAGGTACACAAACTTTTGCAATGCACGTGATATGATGATAAGCTCTAACTGGCTGGTTTTAAATTGTCTTTGGGGCGCAGCGCTCTGCATCCCGAACCCTCCCATTTTTGTTGTTAGAACGAATCATATATGTTTTTATATGATTGGCCTTATGTGATTGGACCATTCTCACCAAAGAGCTTAAAGGAAGAGCAAGAGAGGCTGAATGCATTGGCCATGCTGTCAATAGAGAAGAGACTGGTGACTGATATGACTGACTTTAACCAAAAGGTTATTGAGAAATTTTCAAGCCAGAAAAAAAGGAGAGCATAATTTATTTTTAAGTAGTGCTACTGGCCAGTGATTAGGCAAAATTTGTGTGTGTGTGTGTGTGTGTGTGTGTGTGTTTACTGATTGTCTTGATTACTTCATTACTGATAATAAACCCAAATTGAACTAAAATGAACTGATTTGTGATGCATTTATTGTATGCTTTAGTCATATTTTAGTTTTTTGATACATCACCTGAAAAATGGCTTTTACACTTACACTTTACCAACAGTTAGATTTTTTTTTCTGGTGTTTGCGCCCTCCCCACATTTTTTAACACCAGCCGCCACTGCTAAAGACATACAAATTTATACTAACGACATACTAATCCATACTGGAAACATACTAACAAGCATACTAACATACCAATCCATACTAGAAACATACCAGCAAATATGCTAATTCATATTAAATTAATTCTAACATACTAATTCATACTAGAAACCTGCTAGCAACATGCTAACAACTTGCTAATTTATGGTAAAAACATGCTAGCATAATGCTAATTCATACTAAAACCTTGCTAATTTATGTTAGCAACTGCCTAGCAACCACTCAGAATACATTAGCAACTCCCTAGCAACATCTTAGCAACTGCCTAGCAACACCTTAGCAACAACCTAGCAACCACTCAGAACACCCTAGCAACCACCTAGCAACACTATAGCAACAACCTAGAATACCATAGCAACTGCCTAGCAACACCTTAGCAACCACCTAGCAATGCCTTAGTAACACCCTAGCAACCACCTAGCAACCACTCAGAACACCCTAGCAATACCTTAGCAACCACCTAGCAATGTCTAGCAACACCTTAGCAACCACCTAGCAACGTCTTAGCAACCACCTAGCAACAGGCTAGCAACGCCTAAGCAACTGCCTAGCAACCACTCAGAACACCCTAGCAACCACCTAGCAACACCTTAGCAACCCCATAGCAACACCTTAGCAATCGCCTAGCAACCACCTAGCAACACCCATGCAACCACCTTGCAAAACCTTAGCATCGGCCTAGAGCACTTTAGTAACTACATAGCAACACCCTAGCAACTGCCTAGCAATACCTTAGCAACCGCCTAGCAACCACTCAGAACACTATAGCAATCATCTAGCAAGACCTTAGCAAGCACTCAGAACACCCTATCAACTGCCTAGCAAGAAACATGCCAATCCATACTAGAAACATGATAACATATATGTTCATATCTATGCCGACTGTTTCAAACTTCGGGAAAACTACTTCAGTTATTTACACTCTAAAACGATTTCAAACTTCAGACGAGGCTTTCCCAAGCCACCATAAAGTTTGTCAATGAACTTTACTTTTCTAGGTGGTTTCCTTCTATTCCTACATATATTCAGTGACCAAACTCTTATTTTAACTGTTTTCTGAAAATGCACCAAATTATATTATCTATATTTAAAAAGAAATAGATAAAACTATGTGATAATAATATTATTCAAAATAGGGTGTACTCGTTTATGCTGTGCACTTAAGTATACATAAGGAACAAACGTGGACTTGTTAGGTACAAAGATGTACCTACTAATAAGAGACCACCCCAGAAACAGCTTTTGTAGCTGTCAAATCTTCCCATACTGGTTTCTTGAACACAAAAGTGAGTTCACTAAACCTAAATGGCCTCCACAATCACCAGATCTCAACTCAATAGAGCACCTTTGGGATATGCTAGAATGGAAGATCTGCTTAATGTAAAGCTGGTAAATCTGTAGCAGTTTATCGGTCAGTGTATCTTTTGGTCATTGGATTTTCATTTTAGAAACGGATATTGAAAAATGAAAAACGAGCCGGTTTTTGATTTTCGTTTTCAGATTCAAAAATGAAAATAGAAAAATACAATGCGTTTTTTGATTTTTGTTTTTGAATTTTAAAACGAAAATCCAAAAACGGCTCGTTTTTCTTTTTCATGGTGAAAAACAGAAAAGCAAAATTTAAAAATGAATTGATTTTCATTTTGAATAACAAAAAATAAAATCACCAGAAAACAAAAACGAATAAAAGCTTGTTTTTATATTCCGAAACCAGATAGGCCAACTCATTCACAGCGATGCAATGCTGCCACACACAGGCTAGCCTATAGCTATTATTTTCCTCATTAAAGCCTGTTATATATATATATATATATATATATATATATATATATATATATATATATATATATATATATATATATATATATATATGTATATATATATATATATATATATATATATATGTATATATATATATATATATATATATATATATATATATATATATATATATATATATACATACATATATATATATATATACATACATATATATATATATATATACATACATATATATATATATATATACATACATATATATATATATATATATATATATATATATACATATATATACATATATATATATACATATATATACATATATATATATACATATATATACATATATATATATATATATATATATATATATATATATATATATATATATATATATATATATATATATATATATATATATACATATATACATATATACATACACACACACACATACATATACACACACATACACACACACACACACACACACACACACACACACACATACATACATACATATATACATATATACATACATACATACATACATACATACATACATACATACATACATACATACACATATATAGCATTTTAAATAGAACAACATCTTTGACAATATATGCATTATTTGCGTTGCTTTACTGAACAGTTTTCTGAAAATAAAGTTTATTGTTAAAATCATTTCCACTTCAGGAGTGACCGTAACATTGGACATTCGTTGGGAATCATTGCGCACATTTCAACAAGTCATCTCTCCACGTTATACTGTTGTTCGAAATTAAAATAAACATAATTCATTTAATCTGAAAGGCGTTCAGCATGTTTCAAAAACATGGTCAAGCATCCCAATGTCTTCCAAAGCGGACTATCGGATAACATTACAAAAACTTTGCTATATTGATAAAGAACTTTTAAACCGCTGTTGTGCATGTCTTCACCCCAAATACAGCCTATTGTATTTCCTAATATAACCTATAATCATATATACTGATTTTTAATACATGAATTGAAATTCTAAAAAAAAAAAATAGCCTACTGCTATATATAACAGTAGGCTATTTTTTTTTATTTCAATTTATGCATTGGACTATTTATATGGACTATATGGAGTATTTATATGTATATATTATGTATTATTATTATTATTATTATTATTATTATTATTATTGTTATTATTATTATTATATATACAATATATTAAATAACCGGCTTCAGTGAGGAAAATGTCTTAACAAAATCACAAGAAAATACCTTTTATAACATTATTAAGTGGAAAAAAATAATAGCCAGCAATGTGGTAGCATTAATCACCATGAATGAGTTGGCCTATCTGGTTTCAGGATATAAAAAACAAGTCTTTATTCGTTTTTGTTTTCAGGTGATTTTATTTTGCTATTCAAAATGAAAAATTTAAATCAAATAATTTTTGAATTTTGCTTTTCCGTTTTTTGATTTTCGTTCAAAAAACTTTCAAAAAATTCAAAAAACGCATTGTATTTCAATTTTTGTTTTTGAAAAACGGAAAACGAAAATCAAAAAAATAATATCCGTTTCTAAAATGAAAATCCAATGACCAAAAGATACACTGACCTTTATCGCACTGAATATCTGCATACCACTCAGAATCAGTACTGCACAATGAGTTACTCTTGGTGGTCTGATTCAGTAGTTCAGCCCTCATGGAGCCATCAATAATGTTTAGAGTTGTACTTTGGATGAAGAAAGAGCCCCAGGACCACCAGTCAATAGCAGGACTGTAACAGCACTCTGTGGTCAGTTAGTCTCACCTGGGCACGTCTGTCATGCATCAATACTGATTTCACACAGAGCCCAAGGAACATACAGCAGAAATCACAGCTGACAGAATCTAAAATAGAATAAAATATTACTGCGCGTCTGAAAGAATTGGTACTTGCCACAAATATAGAGAGCAAAATGGGGTCTGTGAAAGACTCATAACTACTGGAAAAATCACAGTTGGTCATACAAAATATGAATAATTGACAGAATATTTCATCCCCTTGCTTTCAGAACACTGTGGTCGCAATGTACACAGTCTTCATGGCTATTTCTCATAGACTTTCATAAGAGCAATAGACTTTTATAAGCACATAAGCACTTTTATACTGTGCAAACTGTATATTCTATCACCCTATACACGAGACCCAACCGTGAAATGAAACAATATGCATTTATACATTTTCAAAATACTTATTGTTATGTGATTTATGATACATTTTTCTCATGGGGCCAAAAATGGGTCAAAAACGTCAAAATATACTGGTATTGCTATACTTGTGTAAACATGGGGACATTGCAATATAAGGAATGTACAGTATCTTGTGATTTAGAGATGCTTTTCAAAAGCATTAATGCACCTTTTTGCATTATTATTGCATTACCTCTGCTCAAATAGTTTTTGTTGTTAAAAATTTGCCATTTTTGGTAGCTTGAAACAATATATATTTATAATAAATAAATATAAATTATAAATAAAAATAAATCAATAGAAATAACAGTGAAAATTACTGGAAGCTCATTATCTGTTTTTTGTTGGTGCATAATGTACAAGCTCAAACAATATATCATAACAAATACAAAAAAATTATACTGTAAATAAACATTATTCATATTTTTTTAAGTATGTAGTATACGTGGTAAAAAAAAATGCGAGGTTCCACACAATTGATTTGTGTTAGGACAACATGAAAAATTAAGTTAACTTATTAGGGTGCTTTTTTTTTTTAAATTTAAGTGGATTGAACATAACCATTAAGTTGTCCCAAAAAACTCAAGAATTGCACTTCAGCTTATTGTATATTGTAATAATGTATATATAATACAATAATGCTTATTGTATCATTTTTTGAGTGCAATATATGAGAAATCATACATGACCGGTGTAGGACAGTTAAACATTATGTTTAACAGCATTATGTCAGCAGCTACGATTTACTCTTAGCTGCTGACCAAGGGTGCATCTCACTATTAGTTCTACTTGATCTTAGCGCCGCATTTGACACGATTGACCACAATATTCTCATAGACCGCTTAAATTCTACAGGTGTCCAAAAACAGGCTCTTGAATGGTTTAGGTCATACTTCGCAAACCGTTACCAATTTGTGAATATTAATGGACAGCTTTCACAAGTCAAGCCAGTAAAGTACGGGGTCCCTCAGGGATCAGTTTTAGGCCCCTTGCTGTTTACAATATACATGCTTCCCCTGGGAGACATTATTAGAAAACACGGGATCAGCTTTCATTGCTATGCAGACGATACTCAATTTAACTTTCGAAAATCATATATCCCATGTCACATAAACTGCTTTCTTTCATCTGAGAAATATTGCTAAATTGCGAAGTATGCTATCCATATCAGATGCAGAAAAGCTAGTTCATGCTTTCATGACTTCTAGGCTGGACTACTGTAATGCTCTGTTTGCTGGTTGCTCAGCATCCTCTATTAACAAACTCCAGCTAGTGCAAAATGCAGCTGCCAGAGTTCTTACCAGATCTAGAAAATATGATCATATCACCCCAATTTTATCCTCCTTACACTGGCTGCCTGTTAAGTTTCGTATTGAATTTAAAATATTACTCCTTACCTATAAAGCTTTAAATAATCTAGCTCCTGTTTATCTAACCAACCTCCTGACTCGCTACAACCCAACCCGCTCTTTACGATCTCAAAACTCATGGCTTCTAGTAGTACCTAGAATATCAAAGTCGAGTAAAGGAGGTCGAGCCTTCTCATCTATGGCCCCTAAACTCTGGAATAGCCTTCCTGATAATGTCCGAGGCTCAGACACACTCTCGCTCTTCAAAACTAGATTAAAGACCTATCTTTTTAGCAAAGCATACACTCAGTGCAGTACATAGCGGTATGGCGCATGATGTGCCCCACACATGATTTTGCTTCTCGTTTATATACACTATGAACAGCAGCTACGCTAATTATTCTCCTTATTCTGTATTTCCACCTGAGGGTACTCATCTCGAGGCCCTCAGACTATGCAGTGCTGCTGACGCGATCCGAGACCAGCAACGAGATGATCCCAAGGTTTTCTGGACCAGGCCGTATCCTGAGCAGCTGCTGTGGTGGTCATCGTGGAGTGAGAGCATGACTGACTCCTGTGATGCTCCAAGGACAGACGAGTCTTCGCTGAGGTCCAGCTTCCTGCGCCTAGACTGCAGCTCTGCACAAGACGTTTGGCCATAGGGGAAATGGTCGTGCCCAACTGAGCCAGGTTTCTCTCGAGGTTTTTTAAAATCTTCGCTTTCGCCAATTGGTGAAGTTTTTTCCTCGCCGCTGTCGCCACTGGCTTGCATGGTTCCGGATCTGTAGAGCTGCGCATCGATGGATTTGCTCTTCAGTGTTTGGACTCTCAGTAGTGATTATTAACCCACATTGAACTGAGCTAAACTGAACTGAACTTAATCTCTGAAAACTGAACTGACACTGTTGCAATTCACTATAATCTTCCATGTGAAGCTGCTTTGACACAATCTACATTGTATAAGCCCTATGCAAATAAAGCTGAATTGAATTGAATGTTTTTGGTTTTAAATGTGTAAACAAAAACATATTTATTTTACAAATCCCTGCTACACATTACTTCATATTTTAATTGCCTTCAAACTGGTTAAAACCCTCTGATCTACGACAGGCAAAAATAACATGTCCAAAAGCATTTTCACAGAATAATTGTTAAGAAACACAATGGGCTCTATTTTAACAATCTAAGCACAAAGTCTAAAGCGCATGACACAAAAGCATTAAGCACTTTTGCTATTTTAAAGACAAAAAAAAATATGGTTTGTGCCACGGCATATGGTTTAACAGGGTTGTGTTTATTCTCTTAATGAGGTCTGGGTGTGTTTTGATCACAACGTGCATTAAACCACTCAGTATCATCTCCCATTCCCTTTAAGAGTCATATACGTCACGCCATGATGCATTTGCTATTTACATTGCGGACTCTGTAAGTGGAAAAACTGAACGCTTCACTAGTGAGAAAACAGTTAAACAAACCATCTACAGCATGAGGATAAAGAACAAGCCTCCTTCATTCAACCTCTTTACTTTCTCTTTACTTTTACTCTTTACTTTACTCCTATCGTGGATAAGGAGACGGTCTTGTATTCACTCTGCTGAACACATTCATTAGCCTACATGTTTAATTTAGTTTGTTAAGCACAAAGATTTGTTTCAAAACTATTTATAAATTCAGTTCTAATTTTAAGCAAACAAATGAACAATAATACTGAAGTGTGGACCAACAACTGAGTTATATCCAAATACAAATCCTTTTCTTATGCCAGACACTAGTCCTGTCTTGTCTTGTATGCTGTGCTCGGCTCGAGTTTTCTTGGGTCGAGCACTAATTTTCTGTTATTGTGTCCTTTGTATGAGTGCTGTCTCTTTCCCGCTTGACGCAGGCGCTCAAGGTCTGGGCGTGCTTGGGACGCGCGATCTTGTCCTGGTGTTTGTGTTCATTCTGTCTGCAGTGTGGTGTTTCCTTCCCAGCCTCTCAGTCTAGTTGCTTTCAGTTTCAGTTGGTGCTGGGATGTACATGCACGTTGCATGTGTGAGTGCACAGTGAGTGTTTTCGTGTACTCATGTCTTTGCTTCATTCTTCTGTTGGTGTTGTGTTTAGCACGTGGTGCATGTGTACATGTGTAAGCAATGTGTAAACATTTGAACCTGCATGGTTACATAACTAACACCCTCTGAACTAGACTTTAGACCAGCTTTTAGTTGGTCAATGGCGTGTTCTATTTCAGTCCCTCAAACTATGCACCGGGTGTATGTCAGGAATGAAGTATTCCTCTTTTAGGACTGTTCTCAGAAATCCACATTTTCCCCTAGTGCAGGAAACGGCTAGAACAGTTCTTGCGCGTTCACCTGTATGTTGTTGTCAGGCTCAGTAAATATCGAGTAGCTCTCATCAGACACTTCTTTCCCTCTCATCCCTTTTATTACCTCATTTCTTTCTCTGTACTATCCCCCTCTCCTCACCCTTCAGCTCTGCTCATTTTTCCAGCTCTGGTGTGATGTTATGCTGTCAGTGTGTGTGAGTGTGATATTTCAGTGATTTTATTATGTAAATGAATCTCCATTTCACAAGTGCTGCACATCTCCCACTGACACCATGTATTAATCAAAGTGTGTGTGTGTGTGTGCAGGACGGTGTGTATGCTTTGTGCACATGTGAATAATTCTGAAGCAGTGTGGGTATTTCTTCATGTCTTTGAACCTCCTACAGCTTTTAAGACAACAACATCCGTAAGTGTTCTCAAAGGACAAGGAGCATTTCATCCTCTCCTGTAACTCCCTCACTCCTTCATTACGGCAATAGCACAAACATGTGTCTTACCACGAATTTAAAGTCAACACAAAACCCATTTAGTAAAGCTCATTCCTGGGTTTAATGTAAACTATTCATTGCTTTGTGCTATTCCAAAGAAAATGCTTTATTTTTGGGGGTAATCAAACGGTTTCTTCCTGCGAAATGACTTTTCTAGTTTGACACAGCTATGCTAGGATAAAAAGCTAATTTAAGCAGAGTTTTGACAATTTCGTTTTTCACTTTTTATGTCACACCACTGTATTACAGACAGGAGCATCTTGTTAAAACACTTTCAAAGTTTTCTCTGCATTACTATTCAGTGTGAAACGCAAGTGAAGTCTGATTCTTAAGCAAATGAGCTCTTTCTTTTCTTTTCAGCAAATAAAAAGCATTAGTAGCACCACTGAGGTCTGATTATCTAGCATATGACCATGAGCTTGTTCTTTTCATTTTAATGACTCAAAACTTACTCAACAGCATCTTCAGCCAAAAAGAGGAATTTTTAAAAGCCATTTTGTCTCTTCAATAACACGATTTTTGTGACTGAAAATATAGAAATTTGGAAATGGGCTTCAAAGTGGAAGTTTTTGAAAGTGACGTCGTATAAATATTTGAAAATGGAAGTCATTAAAAATTATGACAAAATGTGTATCAATATTAATGTTATAATATTCACTGCTTCGAATGTTATAACTCTATTGAATGGGCATTATCAGTAGTTATCGGCTGATAGATATGGGCCAGTAGGGGCCTTCTGCGCCTACTGGTAGAAGGCTGTTATCATCCATCCACATAGTTAATCAGCTATACTAATAGAGAGGACTCCAGATCCAGATCTGTTTTTACATTACTGTGACGGTTGGGTTTAGGGTTGAAGTAGGGGTAGACGTTAATAAAATACAATTAATGGGAAATTTAATAAATATTATAAATAAATATTGTGGTTAATCAGCTATACGAATAGAGAAGACTACAGATCCAGATTAGTTTTTTTTTTACATTACTGTAATGTTTGGGTTTAGGGTTGGTGTATAAATAATATAAATAATTCTTGTTAACTTCCCGCCACAGCTAAATGTGATATATAGCTGATTAACCATGTGAATGGATGATAACAGCCTTCTGAGCCAACCAGTAGGCGCAGAAGGCCCCTACTGGGCCAAATCTATCAGCTGATAACCACTGAAAACGCCCATTCAATCGAGTGATAACCTTCAAATTGGCTGCAATATTACAGTACGTCACAAATGGAAAAACTTTTCTGTTTTTGGCTACATCTTTGTCTTCTAAACATAGCCTGTGTGACAAATGAGCTAATCAAGGAGCTTTAGTCAACTGTACAGTAACTAGTGAAGCTTTATTTGTGAGACTGAGTCAGCTCTTTTAACAAATCAGCACTTTCATTGAAAAGTGAGTTGAGCCAACGCTAACACACAGTAATACGTAACTTCTTGATTTAGGGGCTAATTCGTATGTGGCTAATTCTCATTTGCAGTATTGGGGAAAGTTACTTTAGAAAGTAATGCATTACAATATTGTAATCCCCCAAAAAGTAACTAGTTGTGTTACTTAGTTACTTTTTATGGCAAGTTATGAGTTATGTTACTTTTAAGTAACTTTTGGCCTGAAAATTCTTTTTTTTTTTTTTTTTAAGAGGAGTTAATAACACTGTACAACATTCTTTTACCTTAAAAAAAGGTCCCCTGTTTATTTTTTCCCAATTTCTGTTTAACGGAGAGAAGCTTTTTTCAACACATTTCTAAACATAATAGTTTTAGTAACTCATTTCTAATAACTGATTTATTTTATCTTTGCCATGATGACAGTAAATAATATTTGACTAGATATTTTTCAAGACACTTCTATACAGCTTAAAGTGACATTTAAAAGCTTAACTAGGTTAATTAGGTTAACTAGGCAGGATGGGGTAATTAGGCAAGTTATTTATAACGATGGTTTGATGACTATCGAAAAAAAAAATATAGCTTAAAGGGGCTAATAATTGATCTTAAAATGGTTTTGAAAAAAAATAATAACTGCTTTTATTCTAGCTGAAATTAAACAAATAAGACTTTCTCCAGAAAAAAAAAATATTATCTGACAAAAGGTGAAAATTTCCTAGCTCTGTTAAACATCATTTGGGAAATATTTAAAAAAGAAAAAAAAATTCAAAGGGGTTTAATAATTCTGATTTTAACTGTACATATGCCATATTTGCAGATTAATAAAAAGTTTAAAGCAATGCGTTTGCTACTTTTGTACCTTTTGTCTTATTAAAAAGTAAAATCACTGTCCATTCAGATAATCATATTTTCCTTTTTATCAATGACCTCAAAATATTGAGAATTTTCCATTACAAAAATGTAAGCGTCTGCCATCTTCATTTCTGTCTGTTCCCGCATTCTCTAAATGTGTGTGTGTGTGATTCAGCGTGACTGCATTCATTTTAATTCAGCACTTTAAGCAAATTGACTAAATTAAAAGGAGCTTGCGTTACATTTTTTAAAAAGTAACTCAAATATTATTACTTCATTTTGAAAAGTAATGCTTTACTTTACTTATTACTTAGAAAAGCAATTTTATTACATACGCTACTTGTAACGCATTACTCCCAACTCATTTGTACAATTGCTCATCTCCCAGTGATGGTTAGGTTTAGGGGTGGGGCTTGGTGCCACGCCTCCTTTTAAAATTGTACATTTTTGTGCGACTAAACTCTAATTCATACAAAGTAGCTTCTAAACTGACAAAGCGTATAAAATACCTACGTTTCCTCATGAGATCAGGGTAGTTGAGCAGATTAAAAAAATATATTTTATTTAATTATTTTTTTTTGCTCACCAGACTTCACTGGTCACAATGTTTGTGTTATATTTAATAAAAAAATAATAATACAATAAATTTGACCAGCGAGTCTGATGTCAAATTAATCACTCTGATAAAATCTTCTGAATAAAACCTGAAGCAAAAAAATTTTCTTTGATCATTTTATCTATAGATCGAAATTAAAAGGAAATAGCTATATCTGAGAACATTGTTCTCTGCAAAAAGGGTTCTTCATCACTGTTTAACAGCGTATATTTATGTTTAGTATACCACAAACACTCTTAATCATTTAGAACAGCTCCTCAATGACTATGTTTACATGGACATCAGTAATCAAATTATTTGCCTTAATCTATATAAGACAATATGATGATTAATGTGTTTACATGAGTTGCTTTTTTGAATGTTCCTTTCATGATCCTGTTTTACATGTTATAACACATAATTCGATTAACATCGTTGCGTCAACACGCTATCCACATTTCCTCCGGAGTTTCATGTAATTTTGGGCGTTTCATTTTTAATTTGTCGACTTTAACTGCAGTTTGGCACTTTCACTTTCATTCAGGAACATTTCATGCATGCCCCCCGTGACAAACATTATATTGGATGTGAGTATGAACTGCTGGAAGAGTATAGTTTTAAATGGAATTTTATACCGCATGCTGTATGGAAGAAAAAAAAAAACCTCCACATTTCATGATGCAGGTGTCTGGGGTCCTTTACTGAATAGTCTGATTGTAGTGTTTACATTGTGGTTTTGTCTGTACTGCACTTCAACAATGCGACTAAAATTGGCATACTCCACATGTCTTAATTTGATTTCTGTTTAGTTCGATTGTGACTTTAGTCGGATTAATGTAATCAAAAATTGCTGTTTACATGGTAGACTCTTAATCAGAGTATTGTCATAATCGTATTTAAATCGGAATGTTGGTGTCCATGTAAACACACTCAATGAAACTGGCCCACTTTTTGAAGAGAAAAGTCTGCGGTTTCACTAAAAGATTGAGTCATGGCTGTTTTTCTTATAATATAATTCAACTGTCCCTTTAAGAGATTCAGCTTTAGAATTGTTCACTTAATTAAATTTCCCATCTCTCCGCACATCCATGATTTATATGCAGATATGATACCCCTCATTAATATGCAATCTGACCTTAGAAGAGATCACACAAAATAAACAAGCCATTTACCATTTACATCTGGTGTAAGGACAGAATAGGTCATCTATAGGTCAGGTAAAGGTCATAGGCATAAGAGATCTCGGTGTCCTTGAAATCGAGCTAGATCAGGGAAACAAATATTGCCCATAAATACACAGGGCTGTCTCTGTTTGTGCACACATACGTGGTTATTAAAGCGATCGCTCTTTGAGCTCTGTAGGTGTCTGTGTTTACAGCTCACCACGTTACAGAACATTCTCCCATTAACAAGCCATGTAAACACGCACAACAGGTTTTCCCTTTTGAAACATGCAGATTGATTTGATCATATTTTGTTTTGTTAATTGCCTCTTGACTGAATATGTAAATTGATAGAAAAAATCATTTGGGAAATCGAGAAAAAATATATTTTGTTTCAACAACAGACGATTACTCACTGCATGTGTCATGATGAATTACTAAACTCCAAAATTGCCAACTATTGCTGTTGATGTGTTAGATAATGTATTTTTGAGAGTTTATAAAGTAAACATTTGAGTGAGATTAAAAGAGCATTTATTTGTTTACATTTATGATTTATTTATTTACATGTATTTTTCACAACATACACAAGAGTTGAAGCAAATAATGCCATGAGTTTTGAGAAAAGCCATCACAAATTCAGTCATTTTGGGCCACAAATATAAAAAGCTACCTGCAAAATCCTGGAGGGACTGTATAATGATAGCACCTACTCAAAAATGTGTTTTGATAATTTCACAGATCTAGTTCAACTGCATCAGCAAGCATTCATCACACACGTAAACATTGTAGAGAACAACCTTGCCCTAGACACTTATTCTGGAAACTGCTTTATCTCTATCTGAGGTCATTACAGTGGTTAAACATGAAACATAAAACAATTTGAGTTAAAACAATATTTAGTCTCAGTCATTTGTAATTTGTTTAAAAGAAAATCGTTTTGACCAATGGCAACATTACAGTAAATTGCATAACTTTCATGTATGTTCACAACAAAATACAAGAGTTGAAGCAAATAATGCCATGAGTTTTTAGAAAAGCCATCACAAATTCAGTCACTTTGTGCCACAAACATAAAAAAAGAAAGCTGCAAAATGCTGTAGGGACTGTATAATGATAGCACCTATTCAAAAATGTGTTTTGATGTTTTCAGAGATACAGTTCCAGTGTATCAGCAATCATTAATCACACACATAGCCTGCAGAGAACAACCTTACCTCAGACACATATTCTGCAATTTGCTGTATCTCTATCTGATGCCACTAGAGTGGTTAAACATAAAATACAATCCATTTTAAGTTTACCTAATGACAATATTTAGTCTCAGTCACCTGTAGTTTGTTCCAAAGAAAATCAATTTCACTAATGGCAAAATTAAATTGTATAACTTGGTATAAATCGATTATTCACTGTAAGTACTATGATGAAGGACTAAACTTTAAAACTGCCAAATATTGCTGTTGCTGTCGTAGATAATGTATCTTAAGTTTATAACATAAACAATTAAGTGATATCAAATAGATTTTTTTACAAAATTTCATGTATTTTCCCAAGGACGCAAGATTGAAGCAAATAATGCCATGAGTTTTGAGAAAAGCCATCACAAAAGCAGTTTTTGGGACGCAAATATATATAAAAAAAAGCTACCTGCAAAATCCTGGAGGGATTGTATAATGATAGCACCTATTCAAAAATGGGTTTTGACAATTTCAGAGATTCAGTTTCAGAGCATCAACGAGCATTAATGACACGCATACCCTGCAGAGATCAACCTTACCTCAGCTACTTATTCTGGAATCTGCTGTATCTCTATCTGATGTCACTATATTGGTTAAACATGAAATAAAATACATTTTGAGTTTATATAATGACAATATTTAGTCTCAGTCATCTGTAATTTGTTCCAAAGAAAATGGATTTGACTAATGGCAACATTAAATTGTATAACTTGCTATAAATTGAATGTTATATAAAATCTCAGCATCTATTTTTTTGACTGACTTGCTTGCAATCTTTATACTGTTGTTTATAAAACCTTATTGTTCAATAAATATTTCAGATACATTATAGTAGTATTTACTAAGAGATTGTTTTTTAGTAGTGATAAACAGTTGATTTTTACATTATTTCGTCATAAGATGGTGACAGACTTGGGAGTTTTACATTCCAAAAGGGACCAAAGCCAGCTTTTTCATAAGAAATTTTAATGTTTGAAAGGATACGTCATTTTCTGCAGCAGACTGTCCAACTAATACTTTATTAATATAAATCTGAAGTTGAGTTCGAGTCAATCTATTTATCTCTCTTGCATAATTAATTAGCTCCGCAATTTAGCTTTTTATATAATTGTAATTTAGAGCCCGCTTTAGCATTTACGGTTAATGTTATATTCCTTAATGCGTCAGAGTTATATTTACTGATTTAGCTGATTTACTTGTTACTGAACACCTTGAGATTTAAATCCATGGTAGAATAACACATTTCCAAGCACACCATTTAAAAGAAAAACACTGTTGTTGTTTTTTGTTTATTATTATTTACACAGTTTTGTGCTATCAAAAGGCAATATCGCACTCATATCCATGCAATATGTTTGTATATCTGTGATTACCTGCACAATATTATGGCTATTCATGCGATATTGCTCAAATCTCATTTAAAAAAACAGAAAATGTGACAGCATATAATGTGCGTATAAATGACTTTGATGCTTGTCTTGAGTGCGATGCCCCCCAGTGCTGCGCTGATTCTCATTAAGGCTAAAAGAGACATAGAGACATTTTCACAGCAGGACTGGAGCAATCAGCTTCACACTTTCACCTGGACTAATACCTTTGATTTAGACCCCCCCACCAAATACCACCTTATGGATACACTGGGACTGCACACATCATTCCACCAGTTTTCTTTTTTTGGCACAGGAAATAAATTCAATTGGCAAATCGCTGGAACATATTCTAATTGAATTTCACATTGAAGTGGGAAAGCAATTTAGGCTTGAATTCCCACGTTACTGTGTTTCCATTACTCATGGTGTGTGTGTGAGAAAATCATATTGTAGAAAAGGAAAGCAGGACCTGCTCTGAAAGAAGTTCATGTAACAGTAATGTTTATGAAAAAGCAGGATGAAAAATAGTTGAAGAGGCGTACATGTGCATATCATGTTCTGATGTTGAAATGGCCTTATGTTTAATTGGAATACATGTGTTTCTTGGAATATATGTGTTTTAACTAGTTTTGTTTTTGTGTGAAAACTGTGTTGCAGTTATGCTCAAAATCAGAAATATTAAATCAAGAATAGCAAGAATATCAAAAGAAAAGAAAAGAACAGAAAAGAACAAAAGAAAAAGAAAAAAAAATGAAATGAAAAAATAAATTAAACAAACATTACAAATTGTATTAATTATAACGATATATAATATAATTGGTAATATTATAACTATCATAACACTCTGTGCATTAGTTACTGTGCAATAGTTATTTAAGTATTTATTTATTCCCTTCTGTGATTCTTTAATTGGGTTATTAACAGTTGAAGTCAGAATTATTAGCCCCCCTGAATTATTAGTCCTCCTGTTTAACGGAGAGCAGATTTTTTCAACACATTTCTAAACATAATAGTTAATAACTAATTTCTAATAACGTATTTATTTTGTCTTTGCCATGATGACAGTAAATAATATTTTACTGGATGTTTTTCAAGACACTTCAGCTGTACTATACAGCTTAAAGTGACATTTAAAGGCTTAACTAGGTTATTTAGATTAACTAGGCAGGTTAGGTTAATTAGGCAAGTTATTGTATGATGATGGTTTATTCTGTAGACCAGGGGTCGGGAACCTTTTTTCAGCAAAGAGCCATTTCTGGGGTTTTTTTGGCAAATGCAATTTTTAAAGAGCCATGTGACTTATATATATATATATATATATATATTACATATACTGTTGGTAGCATAATCTGATGGGTAGTATAAAATGTCAGGTTATAGCGGTTATAGCGAAATAAGCATGAAACATCACTATTCAGTTTACTAACATAACTGACACTCAGTTCACTTCACTATTATGTGCCAAGCAAAAATCACTCACTCAGTCTAAACTTCTAGATGAGTCCAGTTACCTCTTCCGTCATGTTTTCTGGCTGATTTGAGATCGTTTTGCTGCTGTCTCCTGATCCATTCGCGCAGACTCATCTTCTCTTGATCCGGCTCATTATCAGATTTCCTCGTGGTTTAAAAAATATAAATACAGCTTGACTGCCTCTGGCATTTTGAAAATACAGATGTTATTTAGTAGGCCACTATGCCATTATTTATTTTCGCTGCTCACTGCGCGCGAAACAATAATCACCAACCAATGAGCGTGATTGTAGACATAAGAAAGCTGATTGGTCAAGTGACTACCTTTATGTGTGTGCGCGCAGCCGCGGCGCGCACACACACTCGACACAGCTTTGCTCGCTGTTTTTCACTCGGACTCATGGGAAGTTCGGATCATTTTACTGAATCTGACCTTTGAGTCTGAATCTTTTTTTCCCCGAGTCATTTCGTTCAATTTGCGAAAATAACATTAAAAGGTTACGAGATGCTTCCAAACACATCTACAACTAGCCCAAACATTGATCACACTACTTTCTGAGTCGTCCGTTCATCATGTAACAGCTTTTACTAGTATAGTTATAACTATACAGTTACTAGTATGCTAGTACTAGTATGTAAAGTGATGAGAAATGAACAGATTAAATCTTTTTCCAGCTTTAAATGCATATGATTGGCTTTTGTCTCTCATGTGAAGAACGAACAGTTCGAATCAAACCTGATAGAAAACTCGAAAAAATGAACTAATATTTTCCTCCACCGGCACAGATGTGCGCATGCACGAATGAACGAATCACTCCCTGAGATGACTCATTGTTCTCAAATCAAAAATAAAAGATTCGTTCAAAATGAACGAATCGTTCAAGACCGGTCCGTGTACCCGCGTGACAAACTGAGGCATTGGATGTCACACACACACAGGTATTCACCACGCACAAGTTAATGATGGATCAATTAAAATAAATACCGCAACGCAATACACCAATATCTGACATTTCTCGGAACACGATTCAAATTAAGGCTCAGATTAAGCACTGCCGCGAACAGTTCTTTTGCCGTACTTAGCATGCACGATTTTTTCGCCTTTTGTGAAAGGTTTCCTTTGCCTTGCGAGCTCCAATGACCCACATGCCCCTGTCCAAACTCCCGTCCTGCCTGTGCTGTTTTTGTCTGGTTTGCAGTTTATGCTGGAGCTCCTCACACGCCTTCTTTCTTCTGGCTCTTTGCCGCAAAAGCTGCATGGTGGGTTTCAAAATGTATCTTAACATTTGATATTTTACAAGAGGAAATGCGTTTGGTGCAGATCAGACAGAGCAGAGCCGTCAATAATTTCTGCCCACTCATTTTGAAACTTTCGATGTTCCTCCGAATTTCTTTTTGCCATCATCACTCATGAACGTTGTTTGAATTTACGTGCACGCTCGCGCGGTTACCATAGAAACGCAAGTTGGTTTCCGCACACGCATTGTTTGAAACGTCGAGTTTTTATTCTTTTTTCTACAAAATAAAATTACAAAAACGAGAGAATTGTAAATGTATTTTCAATAGGAAACTGATTACTAGTGACGATTATCATTTTTTAAACTAGAATTTTATTGAAGGGAGACAGCTGGAGAGCCACCTATTTTTGGTCAAAGAGCCACAGGTGGCTCGCGAGCCATAGGTTCCCGACCACTGCTGTAGACTATCTAAAAACAGAATTGCCTAAAGGGGCTAATAATTTTGACCTTAAAATTGTTTCTAAAAAATTAAAAACTGATTTTATTCTAGCCAAAACAAAACAAATAAGACTTTCTTTAGAATAAAAAATATTATCAAACATACTGTGAAAATTTCCTTGCCTCTGTTAAGCATCATTTAGGAAATATTAAAAAAAAAAATAATAATTCAAAGTGGGGCTAATAATTCTGACTTCAACTGTGTGAGAGTGTGTGTGTGTGTGTGTGTGTGTGTGTGTGTGTGTGTGTGTGTGTGTGTGTGTGTGTGTGTGTGTGTGTGTGTGTGTGTGTATGTATGTATGTATGTATGTATGTATATATATATATATATATATATATATATATATATATATATATATATATATATATATATATATATATATAAATAACAATAAAAACTATCTATTAATAAATCAAATCAACACATAAATGAAAAAATTGGAAAATATTTAGAAATATTGTAAAAAAGCTTGGAAATATTTTTCACTCAGAAAAGGTTAGTAAATCTTCAAAGCTTTGCCAAGTAAAAGACTAACCATAATTATTAGTACATTTAATTAGAAATGTTTAGTTAAGTTTACTTGGGAAATTCTAAGTAAATTTTACTGACTTTTTGTTTGTAAAATTTAATTAAGTTGTACGTTTAAATATATTACTATTTTTAGTTTTATTTTTTATCCAATATTCCCAGTTATCTTTTTTTAGTTATCCTGAGTAAACTTTACTTCAGAATGTTAAGTAAAATTTCATCACCATATTTTATTTAACATTTTGAAGTAAAGTTTATTTAGGATAACTAAAAAAAATAACTGGGAATATTGGATAAAAATAAATCTTAAAATAGTAATACATTTAAATGTATATTTAAACTGTTTCTTAATTAAAAACACTACCAGACATTTCCATTCAGTACTTTAATTTATTAAACTTCTCAATAAACAAATTTAAAAAGTCCTTTCAGAGAGAATGATGGGGTCATCTATGTTGGCATCTTCCTCTTCTTTAGTACAGTCTTTAAGCAGGTCTCTCGACATCCTGTCAAATACACAAATAAGTGTAAAGTGATTAAAATACTGTACACAGTTAGTTGCAATGTTATCAATGTTATGCCTTGCTTTATGATATAATAGACTGTATTGATGTTAAGACCTGTGCTCTGTAGAATAAAGTGATTACAGTTTTTAAAAGTTAACCAAAAGTAAAAAAATGTGGGGGATAAAAATACTAACATGTCTTTAACACTTACAGAACCTTACATATCCAAAGTAAAAACTAATTTAGACATTTTAATGTACCTGGTAGTCTTCAATGAGCTCCTGAGATGATTCTCCCAGGTAGGAAAGCAGGCAGTGCATCACAGCATCTCACTTGTCTTCAACTTGCTGATTAAAACAAAAGTAAACTTTAGTGGTCATTAACCAGTAACAGTGTAAATCTCCCTCTACATATAACTGCACATCTAATAAGTCAGGAAGCAGCTGGAAATTGGATGTGCAATGTATACATTTACCTGGTTGAATGAATGTAGTCCAGTTTTTGCAGAAAGGTTGGCTTCAGGGGAGTTGTGGTTATGCTTCTGTTCTCATTATTGATCTAAGGTAAATGAAATAAAATGTAACACATTTATGATTTAGTAGTCAAATCAACAATTTTTGCCAACCACACACACATATCCATGTTGAATACATTAGTATATCTATATAAATGTGTTATCCAACTTACCTTGCATGAGCTTGAATGGTGAGAGCAATCTGTTGAACATATTAGAAACGTTAATGTCAGAAAATTAAATGAACATATAATGATATTTCTAATTTAAAATTTGATCAGGTAATTTATTTTAGACTATTCAATTATCAGCTATAAATGTTTCACAAGTATAGAGGCTGCCTGAACATACTTAGTACTGTTACTAGAATATAATATATCACTATAGTTTAATAAGGAGTATATTCGCATATGTTAATGTGGATGGATTAATAAATACATCTTTCTACATCATGTTTTGGCCTCTCAGGGCTCAGGTAACTTATCATTCTGGGTTCAAATGAGTTCTGAGGCTCTCCAGTTTAAGAAAACTAGTATTTATAGTGCAGATAGCAGGGAGGGTAACTTTAATGTTCGGTTAATTATGTCCTTATTGCAATTTAACGATATGCTTGGACACTTGTATTCGTAAAAAATCATCTTTAAGTTCACTGTAGATTAAACTTCTCTATAGATTATATTTAGAATACAACACAGTTGTTTTAGACACAAATGTCATTTGCTAATATGCTAATGCTAATCGGATCTTTAGCAAACTCACTCAAATAACACTTCATGGATTCTCTTTAACCACCAAAACTGCAGACAGAAGCTCTATACCTTTCTGCAAACGAATCCAAATTGATCAATAAACAACTTACCTAGTAAATATCACATCAGTCTGTGTGAGGAAACCTTCAGTTGCTCTCGTCTGCTCCACCCGCCCCAAGTTTGAATCAGAGAGCATGCGCATAGACTTACTGACTTTGTGAAGTAAGTTTTACTCGGTTATGTCTATTTTTGCATTATTACGAAACACTAAGTAAATATTACTTGGGTATATCCATTTGAATTTACTGTTGTATTTTAAGCACAATAAATAAAAAAGAAGTATTAAGTAGCTTATTGAATTAAACGTGACATTTTGAAGTAAAAAGACAAAATTGTAAAATGTACTTGGATTATATTATCTTTATTTACAAGCCCCAAAAATCATTTTTTACAGTGTATTTTCTATTTCTTTTTTATTCTTTTAAAGAAACCCCTTATAATTAGTAAGGTTGCATTCTATTTGATCCATAATATAATATAATATAATATAATATAATATAATATAATATAATATAATATAATATAATATAATATAATATATTTTTTAAATTAAATGTTAATTATTGTTATGGCTTAAGTTTATTTTCAGCAGTCTTCAGTCACACGATCCTTCAAAAATCATTCAACATGCTGATTTGGAGCTCAAGAAGCCTACTTTTTTTTTTTTTTTTAGAAACATTTGCATGATGAATAGAATATATAATACAAAATAAGTAGATTATAAAAAACACAGAATAAATACAACGTGTATCCTTTTATGATCATCTCAATAAATTATTGATTAAATTCTACATGCACTGTCTGAACTTGCCTATAACTTAATACAGAGTGAATCCCCTCTAAATAACACACACACAAAAAAAACTAGAATAAATGAAATATCATCATGAAGGTCATAAAGGAATTTACTTGCTCCTACTTAATGCAAAAAAAGTAGGATCATATGCATATGTTTACTGCTAAGCTACTGTGAGGAGTGTGGCAGTAAATTTAATTTGAGGTTTAAAAGTACAAAGAGCTGCTTTATAATTCATGGCCGCTTGTTTGAGAGGAGAACTCCATCAGACTCTTTATTTCACTTTTCTCTTCCTCAGCGTGAAAACATGAAATATTAAACAGCTTGTTTTTCGGTGTGTGTGTGTGTGTTACATTAATATCTCTGCACCCCGTTTGACAGGAGATTAATATAGAGGGCGTTCACAACTCCTCAAAACCCAAAATAAAACCAAACACAAAAATATAAACAAACAAAAACAAAACTCCTTCTCCGTAAACCACAAAAATAAAAGAAATCAAGAGAGAGCCAGTGATCCTCTTTTCAGTCTTTTCATGTACTTTGCTTCATGGTTATTTAATTGATATAACACAATCGCTGACACAAAAAAAGACTGATTCACAAATCATTGGTGATTCATTCAGACATTATATTCCTGGTGAATTCATATGAATGTGGCACCAGAGCTGGAGCAGATGTCAAGAACTTTGGTGAATTGCAGCTTTTCACTGTGTTTTCTTCACCGAGACTGTATGGGTTTAAAAGACTAGACAAGGCATATTGAACACTTTTGTGATGCTTTCGAGTCCTCCTGGCTTTGAGCTCAGGGCAGTTATGACATAAGAGTTTTGAGCCTTGAACATCATTTCAGCACAATACCTAGTTGAATATTGTTTTTATAACCCAACAAAAATATTATCAGAAAGATTTATAGATTTTAGTGAAAGGTACTGCACCAAACAAACAAACAAACAAACAAACAAACAAACTCTCTGAGTCTCCACATGAATGAATGACAAAATGAATAACAGCATTGTAAACTGAGAATTAAAAAAAAATGTAAATTGTAAATTTAGAGATTTTAAGACCTAAAGAGTGTTTACTTATAATCTATTATTATCCATTGTTTTCTTTATTTTGAACTTATAAAAAAGTATTTAACAAATATTTTTGTTTTCATTTATATCTTTACTATTGAACTTTTTGATATTTATACAAAATGACCAATCAAAATAAATCAAAATAAATCAATTTGGCGCCACGGTGGCACAGCGGGTAGCACATTCGCTTCACAGCAAGAAGGTCGCTGGTTCAAGCCCTGACTGGGTCAGTTGTCATTTCTCTGTGGAGTTTGCATGTTCTCGCCATGTTCGGTTTTCCTCCGGGTGCTTCGGTTCCCCTTCATAAGGGAACTCCATTGTGTGTCTGTAGATAAACAGACTTTGGGAGTGCGTTAGACGACCAATCACTTCTGAAGATAAGAAAACGGGCCAATGAAATGCCAATTCAATTGGCGTAGCTTAGCTCCACAGCTGAACCTAATGAGCTCATCAACGCTATATCAGTCAGCTGCTGGAGTCAGCTCCTCAGAATTATTGCTTCAGACGCGATCACGAGACTGAAGACACGCTATCTGCCAACCTGATTTCATGTTTACTCACCAGTGCGGAAGAAGACGCAAATATCTGGTATTCCTGTCCCCTGAGCATTTTGCTGGTGCGCACAAAAGAGCAGTTTCCATTTAAAGAGGCAGATTCCCTAAGAGAGGAACACAGTCAATCAACACGTCTTTTTCAAGACGCTGTTCTGACTGTGCGTTTCTGGATGCGGTGGTCCTATCTCCGGATGATAGTCACGGGTATCGCATGACAGGTCTGGGGGTCCAGCATGTCGATGCGGTGCCTGTGGACAGCTCATGCTCTCATTGCAAGGGCGTGGCTGTTGCACAGCTGAGATCGGGGCTTCGGCCACCCCCTTGCTCCCCGTGAAAGCGGTTAGCACGCGGGCAGATCGGAGGATCACAGTGGGGGTTTATCCGTCGCCTCCGGGCCCACGGACCCCACCACTCATCCACAGTGCGCCACATCCAAGCTTCGGGCGGTTGTACGGTTCATCCCCCGGGATGCCGGCGCCTCCGCTTGATGACCCCGGAGATCAAAGGTCCATCGCGACATCGGAGGGAGAGTTGTTATGCTCTGATGACAGACCGGGCTCACTACCATCCTACGGGGTGCAATGCACGGTCACGGTTCTCGAATCAGTGCGGCCATGCCGCTTCTGCAGTGCCCCACGGCTACCTGGCTGTGCTGCACAGGGGTGGTTCTTCCCCAGGCTTGTGCGCAAGCATCGCACAGTGATCGACTATGCTCTCATGACCTTCAAGTCAGCCGCCCGTGCCCTGGGGAGGACGATGGCCACATAGTGGTCCGGAAATGCCACCCTGGCTTACCCTGAAGATGTGCGCCGAAAAGGCTTCGCTGTCTCAGTCCATTCCATGGCCTGTGAATGCGCTAAGCCCCCCCCCCTCAGGGAGTTGACGCTATCTTCACAGGTCGTCGTTAGGTCCAGTAATCGGACCGCGAAGCGAACCTGAGGCGGGCCACTTGGAGAGGAGAACCGTGGTGGGTTATACCAATCCTTTCTGCGCGTTTTGATCTGTCATCATGTTTAGGATGTTGATCGAGATGCTCATGCAGAAACGCATTCCCCAGTGCGTCCGTCCGTGGGATTGACCTGAAGGACGCTCACTCCATGTCTCGCTCTACCTCCTTATACTGTGACTGTTTTTCTGGTGTACGATGGGGGGGGGGGGGGGGGGGGGGGGGGGGGGGGGCGAGCATGGTAGTAACAGTCCTCCCATTCAGGCTCTCCCTGTTTCCATGTGTAGAGGATGCCCTGTGCCTCTTTGGCGCACGCGCATCTGCATTTTTGATTATTCATTGACTGTTATAATTTTTAGATCTCTGAACTGATCGATTATGCACAGGGACCTGGTGCTCCAGCACCTCGGCCTGTTCAGGTTTCGGGTCAACCGAGTATGAACAGACTCTCCCCCGGGTAGAGCGTCTCTCATCTCGGGTTGGAGCTGAATTCGGTCTGCATCACAGTGCGCTCTTAGTGCTCTGGGCTGGCACTGGTCTGTCCAATTAATTCGGCAGTTATAGTAGTCTCACTGAAATTATTCAGAGGCTCCTCGGGCATATGACATTGTAGCCACTATCACGCCACTCAGTTTTTCATATGAAACCAATTCAGCGCTGGCTTGGCGATCGGGTCCCCAGATGAGCATGGCGCACGGAGACGCACCGGGTTTACGTCACCACGCTGTGTCTCCGCACCTTCAGCCCCTGGATGGATCTTGCCTTCTACGGGCCTGAGTGCCCTTAGAACAAGTTTCCAGTTATGCTGTCATTTTGACAGATGCTTCCAGTATGGGCTGGCGGGCTGTGTGTATCGAGCACGCAGCTGCAGGTTCGTAAACCGGACCCTGGTTGCATTGGCATTTCAACTGCCTGGAGCTGTTGGCATTGTTTTTCGCTCTCTGCCGGTCCCTACCAAACACGTGTTGGTTAGGACGGCCAGCATGGCTGCGGTAACGTACATCAACCGTTTGGGTGGCGTGCACTACCGCGGCGTGCAGTTCGCTCGCCATCCGCTCCTCCAGAGTCTTACGGCTAAAAAGCTGCGCGCCGTTCATATCTCGTACAAGCTTTCCATGCCAGCTTACATCCTCTCAGGACCGTTATGTTTCCGGGAGAACAGAGACTCCACCCCTGTACGTTCCAGCTGTTATGGGCATGCTTCAAAGAAGCCCAGGTCATCCTGCTGTTTCTCCCGAGCGGCCCTTCGCTGGCTGCTTTTCCTGCTCTGCACAAAGGCGCTGGCTCTCAGCTGGCCCCGGGTTTAGCAATATGTGTTTTCTTTCCCCAGTGAACCTGCTCGCACAGACACTGTGCAAGGTCGGGGAGACGAGGAGCGGGTCTCGCCAACCGGACCCGAGTTTCCAGACTCACACTCTTCGGGATGGCCCTCCCTGATGAATTCCCGGGAAAAAAGTACTTCCTTTTTCTGGGACGGGCACCCTCTGGCACCCGTGCAGGGCTCTGGAACCTCCTTGGACTGTTTCTAGACAGAGTGCGGTGGACTTAGGTGACTTATCAGTGCGATAGTTAACACCATCACTCAGGCTAGAGCACCCTATTAGGCATGCCTATGTTCTGCAGTGGAGTCTATTCGTTGTGTGGGAATTCTCTTTGAGAAAACCCCCGGACATGCCAGATTAGTGTTGTGTTTTCTTCCTTTAGGATAGCTGGAGCGCAGCCTATCTCCCTCCACACTGAAGGTTTGGCGTGTGATCATCCGCGTTTTTTATGGGGATGGAAGCACGGTGGGAAAGCATAACCTCATCAGCCAGTGCTCAGAGGCGCGTGGCACGAAATGTTAATTCCATCCCCGCCCCCTCTCTCGCCCTTTTGGGATCTCTCTAGCCCCAGTGGTTATGATTAGGTCCGTTGAGCCACTCGATCAGTATCTATATATCCTGTCCTTAAGACAGCTCTGCTGATCGCACTGGTATCAGGAGGGTTAGGATTCCGGTGGGATTTTCGGTCAGCAAATTGTGCTAATAATTTGGACCAACCTACTCTCACGTTTACATGAGACCTCGGTTCACCTTGTGCCAAGGCTCCTACCGCCCCCTTTTAATATTAGGTGGTGAGCCTGCAATCGCTGCCTGCGGAGGAGGCAGACCTAGCCTTTTAATTGCTATATCCGCGCACTGCGCTTAACGTGAACTGAGAGCATACGCATATGTATATGTAGCACTCCCCCTCATTAGGGCTAGTCCATATGCTCTATTACCATCAAGTCTCCCCTCTTGGGTAGCAGGTGGTCTCCGCAGCGTCCTCCCCCCTTCGGGGACTGGCACGCTTTCCAACGTTCAGTCGCATTTCTAAAATCCCTAGTCTATATTAGCTAGGTAAAAGCACTTAACCACCCCGATCTAACTTCTTATTATTTCCATGTAATGGTAATATTTTGGGCCTAGGGGACGTTGGAAGGTTGCGCTTTTGGTGATGTCAGTGCGCTCACGCTTCGCTTGGCAAACTACACATCAGGAGCGTGACGGGCTTAGCTGCTGTGGCGTTTTTCATACTGTTTTTCATACTGTGGCGTCTCCCAAAGTCAGTTTATCTACAGACACAAGTTGGAGTTCCCTTATGAAGGGAAACGTCCTGGTTACGTCCGTAACCCACCTTCCCCGACTAGGGAACGGAGACATGTGTCACCACTGCCACAGCACCTGAGTCTCCAGCTGTTAGCTGAGTGATCGGCTCTTCAGCAGGCAAATTCTGAGGAGCTGACTCCAGCAGCTGACTGATATAGCGTTGATGAGGATGATGAACGCCAAAACCTTCAGTGTGGAGGGAGACAGGTTCTCGTTTATATACACTATGAATAGCAGCTACGCTAATTATTCTCCTTATTCTGTATTTCCACCTGGGGGTACTCATCTCGAGGCCCTCAGACTATGCAGTGCCACTGACGCGATCCGAGACCAGCGACGAGATGATCCCAAGGTTTTCTGGACCAGGCCGTATCCTGAGCAGCTGCTGTGGTGGTCTTCATGGAGTGAGAGCATGACTGACTCCTGTGATGCTCCAAGGACAGACGAGTCTTCCCTGAGGTCCAGCTTCCTGCGCCTAGACTGCAGCTCTGCACAAGACGTTTGGCCTTAGGGGAAATGGTCGTGCCCAACTAAGTCAGGTTTCTCTCGAGGTTTTTTTTTTAAATCTTCGCTTTCGCCAATTGGTGAAGTTTTTTTCCTCGCCGCTGTCGCCACTGGCTTGCATGGTTCGGGATCTGTAGAGCTGCACATCGATGGATTGCTAATCAGTGTTTGGACTCTCTGTAGTGATTATTAACCCACAGTGAACTGAGCTAAACTGAACTGAACCTTATCTCTGAAAACTGAACTGACACCGTTTCAATTCACTATAATCTTCCATGTGGAGCTGCTTTGACACAATCTACATTGTATAAGCGCTATACAAATAAAGATGAATTGAACTGAATTGATGAGCTCATCAGGTTCAGCTTGATTCAATTGGCATTTTATTGGCCCGTTTTCTTATCTTCAGAAGTGATTGGTCGTCAAACGCACTCCCAAAGTCTGTTTATCTACAGACACAGGTCTCCGTTCCCTATTTGGGGAACGTGGGTTACGGACGTAACCAGGATGTTTGCCCCACAGTCCAAAGGCATGGGCTATAAGTGAATTGGATTAACTAAATTGGCCGTAGTGTGAATGAGTGTGTTTGGGTGTTTCCCAGTGTTGGGTTGTGGTTGGAAGGGCATCCGCTGCGTAAAACATATGCTGAATAAGTTGGCGGTTCATTCCGCTGTGGTGACCCCAGAATTATAAAGGGACTACGCCAAAAAAGAAAATGAATGAATAAATAAAATCAAACAAATAAATAGAAGTAAATAAAAATAATACAAACAAAAAAAATTGAAATTAATAAAAAATAAGTAAACAAACAAATAAAGTACTATAAATAAGTAAAACAAATAAACAAAAAAAAAAACAATTAAAAAAATTCATAAATAAATAAATGATATTAAATTTAACAATAAACAAATAAAAAGTCAGTCAAAATTATTATATTATAGTATATTATAAGGGACTAAGGCGAAGAGAAATGAATAAATGAGTTAGTATTATATGGTACCGTGTTATATATGATATGATATTATATTATCCAATAAATAAATAAAATTAATAATAAACAAATAAAAAAAAGTCACAGGCAAAATGAATGACATTGTAACTCAGTCATTATTACTCTAATATTATCCATTATTTATATTCAATTCAGTTCAATTCAATTCTATTCTACTAAAAGTTGACTAAGCCAAAGGAAAATGAATGAATATTATATTATATTATATTATATTATATTATATTATATTATGTCCATTATCCAACATAATCAAATATGTTTTCGCTTAAATAGCACATTATCAAATTCAAAGAAATAACAGCATCAACAAATATTGCATCATTTCAACAACACTCTCCACAAATTCAAGTAGACAATGAGAAAGTGCAGCTGTGTTTTTTTTTTTCTGTGTACATTTTGTTGTGATCAGAGGTGTAAAGAGTACCTGAAAACCATACTTGAGTAAAAGTACAGATACCTTACTGTAGAAATTACTCCATTACAAGTTACAAGTCACCAATTCAAATAAGACTTGAGTAAAAGTATTAAAGTATCCGATTTTAAAAGAACTTAAGTATTTTACTTATACTGAATGTGGGCTTAAAGAACACCAAGAAAGGTTTATTTTCCTAATATATAAATTAAATTTAACACCTTAATGTTATAAAATGGCAGAACAAAATATATTTAAAAAATAGAACAAAAAGTCTCAGTCAAACTTAAATGTTCAAAAAAGGCACAAACAATTTATCAACAAAAAAAAAGTAGTAAAACGTAGTAAAAAAAAAATCAGAGCTGACTTTGATGTGATTCATCTCTCAGTATCAGAGGGGGGCAATATTTTTTATTTTGAGTAGTTTTGTAAACAGTATGTTTTGAGCAATAATTTAATGCTTGGCGTGTCATCGTGATTGACAGCTGTGATTGACAGTTTCTCAAAGCAGACGCCGGAGCTTCGGCAGGAGACTGAAGTGTTATTATTCCATTTCTGTGTTATTTTACCATGATAAAATGAGTTGCTCAACAGTAAACTAGAATTTCTGACATACAGGATCTGGTGAAACACTGTTTATTCGTTAGGGTCAGGGGGCTTTATCAGTTATTTGATACACGCCTAACCACCCAGATAGCAAAATACACTCGGGCCAGTTCCGGCTACACTCTCGCCTGCCGGAGACTTACCCCTCGGCCCGACTCCGTCTGCTGTACCTACTCGCGCACATTACTCGCGGGCCGATCCGGCTCGGATGCGGCAGCGTCGGCTCGCTAACGGCCGCCGTATCTGGCCCGATTGACTCGGGCACTGTGTCCATAGGCATCCAGTCAGATCCGGCGGCCGTTAGCGAGCCGACGCTGCCGCATCCGAGCCGGATCGGCCCGCGAGTAATGTGCGCTGCGGCCTGGAGCTGGCGCGATTAAATCTTCATTATATAAACCGCACCTTTGTTAACGTTATTACAACCATTTGTGTTGATAAAACAGCAAACCAGGCTCCTATGTAAACGCAAAATGTACATTAGCGAGCCTTTGTTATAGTGCAGACACCGGCGGTCAAGTGAGCAGTTCGGGGGGCGTGGTTGATTTGATGTACAAGCGTTTGGTTGGAAGTTCGATTCCGCAGCTCCTCCTCTGGCTCCATCAGGCAGTCCTTCTGCGCATGCCCAGGCTCCAATTTCAGCAGTCTTCTGCCACAGTTTGTGTCCGTCACGAGGCGTTTTTTTCTTCACAGCGTTTAATGGAAAATGGCGCTGTCGCGTCGTCCATATTTTATACAGTCATTGGCACAATTACAATGTAACGAGTAACGGTAAGCATCTGTTCTAATGTAGTGGAGTAAAAAGTACATATATTCAATCAAAAATGTAGTCAAGTAAAGAGTAAAAGTTGCTTATATTTTTGATACTCAGTACAAGTACAAAGTAGCCAAAAAAATACTTAAGTAAAGTAACGAAGTCCATTTACTCAAGTACTTTACACCACTGGTTGTGATAACACTCAAATAATTGTAAATCCTTTGAGGTACTGCATGATGACTGATCTAGAGCATATGGAGTCACCTTTCATACCAGTTAAATTGAAAGAGAAAACAAACCATTTAAAAGGTCTCTGTGCTGTGTCAAGTACATTGTGTATCACAATCACGTTCAGTTTAGAATTAGAGGAACGAACTGTTTTTTTAAGCAGTATAAGACCTAAAACAAACCCATTGTGAGGGTGAATCACACTGAAATCTGTCAAAATGATGATCAGCCTTCAGAATTTTTCATCATGGCTAAAAAAAAAAAAAAATTTTATTCATGGAAAAAAATCTGTTAACGTGACCTCTGGGCTGGAGCACCCTTGGAAGAGGTGTAGTCATTTCATTGTCTTGAAATTCTGAATCAGACTTACTGTATAGCGTAGACATACAGTTGAGGTGCAAATTACTAGCCTCCCTGCACTCAAAAAATATATGTTTTTGCTCATTCAAATTACTTATTTAAAATCAGCTGAAACAACACAATTCTTGAGATTTCATTGGGACAACTTAATTTATGTTCAATCCACATAAATTTGGTAAAAGTGTTAAGTTAACTTTTGGAACCATTATCCAATCATAGCAGTGAGCATTTACTTCTAAGCCAATGTGGTCCATAAAATCTGATCGTCTCTCAAGCGCATCAAAATCAGGGTACCAAACAGCCTAATAATTATCGATTTTGATGTTTTTAGCTGCGTCTGAAATTACCTACTACTCAGTTGGTATTGCATTTGAATTTACTACTTGAATGTTAGAAAAGTACATTCTGTACAGTATGAATGTGAGTATATATATACGCTATATATATAGTAGTCAGAATTATTAGCCCCCGTTTATTTTTTTCCCCAATTTCTGTTTAACGGAGAGAAGATTTTTTTTCAGCACATTTTAAAACATAATAGTTTTAATAACTTATTTCTAATAACTGATTTATTTTATCTTTGCCATGATGACAGTAAATAATATTTTATTAGATATTTTTCAAGACACTTCTATACAGCTTAAAGTGCAATTTAAAGGCTTAACTAGGTTAATTAGGTTAACTAGCCAGGTTAGGGTACTTAGGCAAGTTATTGTATATTGATGGTTTGTTCTGTAGACTATAGAAAAAAAAGTTAGCTTAAGGGGCTAATAATTTAAAAAACTGATTTTATTCTAGCCGAAATAAAACAAACAAGACTTTCTCCAGAAGAAAAAATGTTATCAGACATACTCTAAAAAAATGTCCTTGCTCAAACATAATTTGGGAATTATTTAAAAAAAAAAAAAAATTTAAAGGGGGGCTAATAATTCTGACTTCAACTGTGTGTGTGTGTGTGTGTGTGTGTGTGTGTGTGTGTATATATATATATGTATATATATTCACGTTTCACATGAATCTTGAAGTCTACATGAATTGGAAATTGCTGATACAACTGATACAGAATATTGATTAGGAGGTGGGACTTTATTTGTGCATTATTCCCTCATAGCAAACTAATGGTAAGAAGGTTAAGAATTTTGTGGCTGAAGCAGTCAAACTGACATCAACAGTGAAAGAAAGCCACGCCAAATGTCATGACAAACTTTTTTTTTTTTTCAGTGGATTAACTTGCATAGTGTAATTGTTCACTTAAACCTCTATCAAAATAAACACTGTCAATTTTTATTTCACACAGACCTTAAAGCATTATCATGAAAACTTAAGGCTGATTTATACTTCTGCATCAAGCTTACGTGTATAGTCCAGCGTAGAATTTGTGTGGTCACATAGCCTTCGCCATGGCTGATGCCAACGCTGACCTCTCAAAAAATTTAACTACACTTCGCAACGATACATATCGCAAGCTCTGTGTTTGGTTGGCTTGGTAGCGGTGTCGAGTCCTGTGAAGGACCTCCAGATGGAAACTTTTACTGTATTTTGTGTTTACTTTATGATTAAAGTTGTTGCGCGTCTGCTGGTTCCCGCCTCTGAATAAGTAAGTTTGAGCTACTTGTAAATTAAGGTTAACATTCAGAAAAAAACACCAGAGAAGAAACTCGACACAGAGGAACATACTGTAACATAACCTACTGCCAGCTAGTGTTTTGGAAGTGTTATTGCAGAGCAACACAAACAGCACGCAGAAGAATAAATGCACAGCTACGCACAAGGCAGGTGCCATGGGTCACAGCAAACGCTTGACGCAGAAGTATAAATCAGCCTTAAACAGAATACAGTGTAAAGTTCTAAAGCTGTTAAGCAAAACTCACCTTAGAGAGATTGTAAAAAGGCGCATTTGATTGTAAATCATGACAAAATGTTCAAGAACTGTTTTCCATTAGCTCATTTTTATCAACCAATTTTAATAAGCAGCGAAAGTCCCTTAAAAGAAAGCTACAGTATGTGTCGGATACATTTGGCACAGAGAAATGTTTTCAACAAGCCATGGGAAGTAGTTTGTGATAGTCTGTGAGTTACAGTTTCTGTATCTCCTATTTGGACTGCATTGGGAATGCTGGAATTTTGAACAAATATCCGCTGACTCTGACTTTTGAGAGAAAGAGAGTAAGGAATTTATTGGGCAACGATGGAGTGAGAAACTAATAATGAAGACTGTTTGTTGAGGAACCCAGAGGAAATCATCCCGTCCTCTGAACACTGATCGGGTCAGTAATATGAGCACCTGAGCCTCGCGCAAAGGAGCCTGACCAATCTATATCAGCAATAATGCAACCTCGGCTTCTCCGAATGCTCTGTTCGAATCGGAATCTCATTGTTTTTCTTCCCTTCCAATTGTATCCACCCCCTCTTCCTCCACAGGATGTCACGTGACGTACACTTGATAGTGTGTGTCAGAGAGCGAAAGGTCATCCAGCTGCCGCCGTGTGTATCTGAGAGCGAAAGGAGGCTTCGTAATGAATATGTATCAGAGCAGGCACGGCTGCATGCGGATGTGAGTGTGTGAGTGTGTTGAGCTTCAGGGTCAGTGTGTGGGCAGTGTACCGGCGCACTAACACAGTCACACGTCTGGAAAGCTCTTTTTCATCTCGCTTCTCTATTTTTCTTCTCTTTGAAGTAGCCTGAGGTTGCGCGCACTCATCTCTTATGCTGGCCTTTCACTTATTTATGTATTGTGTGGACTGAAGTGAGGTTCGGGCTGATGTCTTGTGATCTCAGAGCCATGCTCCACTTTGTACCGCTCCGAACTGGTCAAAATGTCCTAAATCACTGGCGCTTTGCTCCCATCAGAGAGCAAAAAAAAAAAGAAAGAAAAGAAAACAGCTCTCTCTTTCTCGCCCCATCTTTCTTTAGGTTTCATTTGGAGGTGTAGTTGAGATGAAGGTATGTTTCTCCTGTAGGATTTGAGCTGCAATGCATCATGTTTCTGTGCTGATTTTATAACCTGCTTGAAAAGATCTGCTTGAACGAGTCCGGGGGGATTTAATGGTCTTAGATGCTTTATGTTGGTGGTCTGGTCAAGCAGAAGTTCAAACTGGATTAGCTGGTTGGCTTGAGCTCACCTCAAAGGTTGATCAGGGATCAATGCATCTACACAACACAACTTCTCAGACATTTTGGGCTTCTCGTTAACACTAGAACTACCGAGGTGGTATTTTGGGCAGTTTTTATTTTGGTAATTTAATAACTTTTCCTAAATTTGTGAATTTTTTTACTAACATTATTACATTATTAAAATTACAAAACAAGAACTATGAGTATTTTTACCTTTAATTACCATATAGGTCAAAGTGACCGCATGATTTCAGTGTCTGCTACTTTTGAGCATGCGTCCCTGTTCTTCATGTAAAAAAAAAAAAAATAACTTGGTCACACTTTATTTTGATAGTCCGTTTGTTGAGTTTAAGTTACATTGCATCTACATGCCAGCTAATTGTCATTAGATAAGTAGACTGTTAGGTTGGGATTAGGGTTGGGGTGGAGTTGACATGTACTTGCAAAGTTTCTTATAGTTAAATGTCAGACAGTCTACTAATACTTAAATGGACCATCAAACTAAATTGTTACCAATAACTTTCTGATAGAAAAAACATAACTTTACTTTAGACATGTCATTAAAAACTACATTTTTAGTGCAGTGAAAAAAGCCTTGCTCTCCTGCTTGTGAAAGTGAAAATGAAATGTAGACCTTTGCAGGCGGTCTAGTAACATTTGTACATTTGTAGGCTGTATTACCAAAAATATTGTATATTAAGAGTAATGACTTTATCAAATATGACAACAGCCATTCAAAGCTTAATTTTAATTTCTCAATAGAAGCTTTGAATGTAAACATGACATCTTATATGAGAAAGGTTAGAATGGCTGCTATGGTAATTCTAGTAGTTATAGAATCCTGAATTCAGTTCCAGAATTAAAGGGCCATTAAAGCCTTTACTAAATATTTTAAGATTTTTAGATCTGCCTGTGTTGAACAAGAATTTAGACAGCATTATGATCTGTTAGCTTTAATAGTAGGACATAACTGGCTAAATTTGAGCTTTTCCTCCTGTATTTTTATCTTGTGGGTTTAAAATCTATATGGGGCCGTGTCCATTGTAGTGATGTAGAATAGGACTGCGAGTTTTCCTATCCTATGAGAAAAGCTACTTCTGGCTTATTCCGTCGAGTTGTGAGACTGTGCACAGCTATGCATAGGTAGCCTTTCATGATGGTTGCGGTGCTGGTAATTTTGTCTAAATCAGTGATCCTCACCTGTTTGGGGGTGGGGGTTTGGGGGGGATTGTATGCATGTAGATTGCTAGGCGACCATCAACAGTTTTCTTAGAGGATGACAAGCTGACAAAACAAAACATTGCTGCTGCCCTGACACAAGTTTTATTTATGAAGAAAATGTAAAAGCACGGTATTAAGCTGAAGCAGTTCTTGTTGCATGACTCGCGGTGCACTCCCAGCATTCTGAAAAGGGATGTTTTCAACCGGGGGCACCTGGAAAGTGCTCCCAATATGCATGCGCAAGCCGCACCCCTCCATTGGAAATAACTAACTCTCATGTAGAAAAGACGCAATATGTGAACGGCTCCTAAGGCTGCCATCATTTGCGATCTCCAGCAGTTATTCTTCTTGCACAAACATGCTGGATTTACCTGACTGTTGACAAATGAGTTGCGGATCCATTCCTTGGCAGTTCGTGGGTCCTTCACTGGGCCTTTTCCCCTTCGCAAAGAAACTTTCCAAAGATATCTGTTTTTTACTCCCTTTGCTAGCTTGTGGATTCAATTTTGGTGCTAAAGTGAGCAAAATGTAATGAGAGAATACAGTAATTTTTCAAAAAACAATATTTTTTTAAATAAAAGATCATTCAGACTCTGATAATAAATAAAACAGAAATAATTAATGATACCACTCCACAGCCCGGTGGTTGGGAACCACTGGTCTAAAGTACCAACTTCTATGAGTCTGTATTGAAATTTATACTGTACCGAAATGTGACAATAGCCGCATTCCCCGCAAGCATTTGGAGGGCTGATTGGTGGACTCTTGAACACTGTTGAACTTTGTGTTCACGCACACATCAAATATGATTGATTTGGCTCTAACAATCACTAGTGTACAAGAGCATGGACACTGAAGCATCTGAGAGCCAAATCTATCAGCTGATCCATCAGAAGATTGAAATGGCATTCAAACAAATGGCAGACACAAATTTCAGATACTCCAGTGACTGGGGACTTTTCTGTCCATTCAAAGCAAGTATGTGTGGTTCTAAACATTTAAATATGCACTCTTTAAATATATATATATATAAAAATGTGCATTTCCTCATATGCTACCTCTGACTAGCTCCATTCTTTCTCTCCAGCTTTGCTTTGCCCACTTCTCTACCTTCTGCTCACAGCATTCCATGCCCATTTAAGTTGCACTCCTCCTCCACCCCTCCCCAAAATTCTGAGGGACACTTGAACTGAAAGAGGGGGTTTCATGACCCTCTTATTCAGTTAATAGTTCTGTTATTAATTACTTACCCTCAATTTGTTCCAATCCCCTGAGGCCTTTGTTCATCTTCAGAACACAAATTGAGATATTTTAGATGAAATCCGAGAGCTTTCATAAGCAGCAGGGGTTGTGAGATGTTCAAAGTCCAGAAAAGGAACTAAAAACATGGTAAAAACATTCCATGTGAAATTAGTGGTTTAACTGTAAGCTTCAAAAACGCTTTTGTGCACCTAAAAAAAGTCACATCAGGTCCTGGTGTTCATTTGCAATGGGCAATATGCTTGGATGTTGCATTGTTGACACAGTGAACATACATGATGACCTGATGAGGAAAAGAAAACATTGGCGGACAAAGTGGTTTTTACAGTTTTTGGCTCACAATACTGTTCCCTGAGTTGAACAACTGAAGTCACATTGAATGTTTGACATTTGACAATGTATTGGTTCCTTTTCATTTTTCTTATAATATCTTGTAACCATTGCTATCTATTGAGGATCAGAGAGCTCTCATATTTAATCTAAAATATCTTAATTTGTGTTACAAAGTTGAATGAAGGTTTCAGGTATTTTGGAACGGCATGAATGTGAGTAAATAATGACAGAATTTTCATTTTTGGGTGAACTAATCCTTTAAGCAGCGGATTTTAGCATTGTGAATGTTGTAAACCAACGCTCACTAGTACTCTGTACTAGTAAATAACATATGATATCAGCCAAAGCTCATGGTTTATGTTTTTTATACTGTACCAGTGAAATAACAAGTGGCACATTCTGATCCCAGATGCATTCTTGAAGAACTGTGCTGCCTTGTTTATACATTACTGTATGTCCATTTTTTTGTGATGAAATGTCAATCAATCAATGAATGTAAGTAAATATATAATAATAATAATAATAATAATAATAATAATAATAATAATAATAATAAACAGCGCCTCTGCCTCGGATTTCCAAAACTTTAAGGTCAATTCTCAGTCCTATTTGAATTTATGTTAAAAAGCCAAAAAGCAGTTTTTAATCACATTTCATGGATTATACATATTCTGAAGCATATTATAAAAAGCATAAATGAGATGTTTTAAAAAGAACAGTGATCAAAATTAGAGGCACTTTTAAATTCCTCTTTATTATCTGACAAACCCTATTTAACAGGCACTCCTTTAGAGACTTTAGAGATTTCACTGACTTTGTAAGATGGTGACCCATTCTAAAGTGACTGAAACCCTGCAACAGCAAAAGAAAAGGTCATTCTGATTGGTGATTTCAAGAAAATTGCATCTTTACATTGTCACTGACTCACCTAAGTCCCCAAAAAAGCTGGTTGCCATGAAAGAAATTTTTTTTAAAGAGGATGTGATAAAGTAGAATCTAGGTCTGTCACAATAAACAATTTATCAACTTATCGCACAACACATGAACATGACCTCAATCATTTTTGCTTATGCGAGATAAAATAGATCTGGTAGCAGATGTTGCAGCCTCTGTTACTTTTTACCTTGCACTTTTTTTAACATTTATTTAGGATATGTGTTTTCAGATTCTGATTCCAATGTCTAATTATTCAATTGTTAAAATGACTATAATTAATACAAAATTTTTTGGAAGAGTGTATTAGCATTGTGCTGATATTTTATTGTCATTCTGGCAAAAATTGTCTTAACATGACAATATAATTTTTCACAATATATTTTAGTGCAATATATCATACATAAAAAAAATTGATATTGTGACAGGCCTAGGGGAATCGAGAATTGGTTCATCACTGCAGTTGGACTTGATCATCAGTTCATCTTTGAACAGGGCAAGAATGCTGACATGCAGTGACATACATTCACTGGGTGATTTAATCTAGGTAATTTTATGGACATTTTGTCAGTAAAGACAGTTTTACTAAACCTCCAGCATGTGTGTTTGAGGGAGCGCAGTTTGCTACACAGAGTCATAGTACTTTGATAAGCTATGTAAAAATCTATTACAATTTAAATTTGGTTTATTGGTCAATAATGTCATCAAGATAATCGTTCTGCGATAATGACAGCTTTTTTTTCATCCTCAATGAACTATGGCTGTAGTAAATGCTGCACATGAAATAAAACATATAATAACCAACATGATCTCACGGCAATTCATAACTTTTTGATTTAGTGGCCAATTGGTATGAATTTGTATGATCTCATTCAAACAATTTATCCACCAATGACGGTTGGGTTTAGGGGCGGGGTTGGGTGCCTCCATTTTAAAATCGTACATTTTCATACGACTAAACACCATTGAAGATCGAATTAGCCTCTAAACTGACAAAGCGTAAAATAGGTACATTTCCTCGTTAGATCAGGCTAATAATAACATGTTATTACTCCAAATACAGCTTATAACTACAGTCGAATGTTTGAAGTAAATCATTTTGTCAGACCATTCTATAGTCGTGTGTTTAATAGTCATGCTAAATCAATGAAAGCAGCTAAATCTTCTGTTTATTCAGGAACCACTATTTTCCTCAAGGGTATTTCTAGGTTTCTTTTTGTGTATTTGGACAGGTTCGTGGGTTTCTGTGAGAGCGCCCTCTGTCCTTCAAATTAATAAGTGTGAAAAAAATTGGATCTTGGCTCAATTGTTCTTGTGATTTCAATTTGATTAATGACCCAACCCTAAGTGAAAGTCACCAAACCTTCATCAGCCAAAAGAATCAGAAAGAAAGGTTAAGTTCACACAGCATTATTATTATTATAATCGTTGGATCGCCATGTTTTTCACACTGCATGACTATGCAGAGTTGCGTTCAGTTGCTGTTGTGTTCATACTGCATGATGGATCTTTGACAGAAGGATACACTCCATGACTACAAAACAATTGGAGACAACTCTGGCTCAACAATTTGCCTTCAATTATCGGGCAGCAAAAGTCATGGATAAAATTGTACAAAGTGAACTTAATTGACTTGGTTGAGGAGCATGTTGTGTGAACAGGGAACTTGTCTAAAGATCACGTTAGTGATGAAAGCAGGTTTCATTTATTTGGATCAGATAGGTAATATCATACTTGTCCTCAAACCCCAGCTGAACCCAAAGTGTGTGCAGAAGTCAGTAAATGTGGAGTGGACGTGTTAGGGTTTGGTGGTGTTTTCTGATGGAGTATCCACAGATGCAAGGCATGCAAAGGCTTATCAGAAGTTCCTTCAGCAACATACAGTTCCGTCCTTGCATACATCACCCAATCAGCTTGTTATTTTTTATCCAGGACAATGACCCCCGTCATGACAAAATGGGTAAATCAGTTCCTTGACGCTGAAAACATTGAAATAATGAAATAGCAGCCAAGAGTACTGATCAAAACCTGACAAAAGGCTCAAACCAGCAAACTTTGGGTCACAAGTCTAATCATTATGCCACAACATTCACTATATATTCATTGAATCATCTTTTTTGGTGTTATAGAAATGCCCACCCGACCTCTGACTGATGTAGACACTGATGCATTTCAACTGAACCTCTATACGAATCATTAGGAGCCCAGAGAGACCTTATTTCATGCTGTCATTAATTCTTAGATGAAATCAAAGTCTTCCTGCCACTCACTGCTAGAAACATGCGCATCCTTCAAAAGGCAATGAGAATGCTTCCTGGAACCATTTTGAAAGCACCAAATTGCCCTTCTCTAAACATAGCCATTCAGTTTTTAATTATAGTTCTTGGAACCAGCTCTGAAAAACCGGTATCTTCCAAACTAATGGTTAAAATCGTATAATTGGGTTGGCTATTGTTCTCTGAAGTGGAGGGTGAGGACATGCGATGACTCAATGACTGATGTGGACTAACTCATCTGTATGGAGATGCACTCATCTCTACCAGCACTGACTTCTCTAGTGCACTGCTTTTTTTTTCTCCCTTTTTTTTTTAAATACAGCTTGTACAGATGCAGGCAGACAGTAAATGAGGCAATTAGCAATCCAGACACAACCTCGCATGAACTAGAATGCAAAACTATACAATCATTTACCTCTGGTCTTCATTCAAACGAACGCCTGCTTGGATTTTTGAATTAAATACATGCCTCACAGAGAAAGACCTTGTAATATACTGTTAATTTCAATCATAACAGGAAATGGCAAGGAGATTGAAACATTGTTTACTTATAAACTGCTATTCACCGACTCTCGCCTCATCCCTTTTTGCTTGATTTCATTGTCCCTGTCTTCACAAATTATATTGAGGGGTTATGTAAAAGCGTCAGAGCTCATGAAGCTAATTTTACACAGCTGAACTCTGAGTGTTCACAGTTTAATAAGTTAAGCTCAAATTGACAGCATTTGTTAAACCTGTTACTGAGATGATTGAAAACAATTCATGCTTTACCTACTTAAAGTAAGAACATGATTGTAGCAACAGTGGTGTATTTAAAATGGAAGTATGTGGAAAGGCAAAATACAAGATTCAAGGGCCTTTCACACTAAGAACTATAATGAAAGCTTCAGTTTATTAACCTCCACACCAATGCACAACAACATTCATTTATATATATGCTAAAGTTCAGCCCTCTGCAGAGTTAAATCCTTGAGCTCTTTAAAGTTCTGTGGATTCTGATCATTCAACAAAAATAAGCCTGAAAATGACTATCAACATGGCTCTTCTTTGCACTTATTATTGTGAAGTGTGGTCAGGTTCTGTAAAACTCCTATTGGGGCTTATGCTGTGATGCCATTTGACCTACTAAACCTGACAAAGACAAAGGCAAATAACATTTACAGAATCTAAAGAGTCTTTTTACACCATAAGGAAACTTTTTGTGCAATGATAAAGCTGTACCCATTGATGCCAATAAAGAACTTTTATTTTTATGAGTAAAAAAACATTTTCTCCCCCAGGGAAACTGATTTTTTTGTATCAATTCATTAAGAATGTAATATGATAGTATATACTATTTCCAGTGCTTTTTCCATTCATTCAGGTTATTTTCATAATAGTAGTTTAAATTTTAGATTATCAATAATTTATATAGCAGAATAGCAGCATCTGTGAGGAAACATTTCTAAGATTCTACCAGTCAGTCACAGTCATAGTGTTGCTGATGTCATGATTCTCCGTTTATGACTTTAACAGTGCAGTAGGTGATTGTCTTCAGAAACATTTTTTGTTGTGCTGGTTGAAAGTCTCTTCACATTCCAATAGTAATGATTAAAGTAAATGATCTAAATGTATTTATATGTACTGTACTATTATATTCTGGGTAAGGCATAAGACAAAAAAAAAATGTTTGTCCAATTAAAATCTGTCAGGCCGATAATTCCCATAATTCTGATAAGTAGCCGAAACTGTCTGTCAGCAAATGTAGATTGGTACATCTGTGTGCCCCTGTTCATGCAGACAGATCTGCGATTCATGTGCACATGAGAGAGTGACAGCAGTAAAAACAAACGCTGAATCAAAACTTTTTAAAATCATGAATCAATATTAGAGTTACTTTTGGACAAACGACAGCTGGATAGTGAAAATATTGCCCTCTTGTTTTTTCAGGCATTTATTCAGAATATATAATGTTAATTATAGCTATAAAACATGTACATATATGCTAGCTATGGCAGTCAGTGGCTATCAGTGTGTTCCACATTCTTCAAAATCAAAAAAAAAAAAAAAAAAACTCAAACAAAAATAATAGATTGGAAAGGGATAGTTCACCCAAAAAATTTAATTTACTCACCCTCAGGTGGTTCCAAATCTTTGTATCTTTATTTTGCTGAACACAAATGAATAAAATATTAAAAGATGTTTTAAAGAAAGCTATAAACTTGAAATCATTGACTTCCAGAGTAGGAAAAACAAATACCATGAAAGTCAATGGTAACAGGTTTCCTGCTTTCTTCAAAATATTATTTTGTGTGTTCGACAGAGAAAGAAAGTCAAATAGGTTTGCAGCAATTAAAAGGTGAGTAAATGGTGACAGAATTATTAGTTTTGAATGAACTATTCTTTTAAGGGTGAGTATATGGTGAATTTAGGGTGAAATCTCCTTTAATATATTTTATTTATTAAAGTACAATTATTACTATTTAATAAAAAGTGTCCTTTTTTTCCACTTGAGCCCCTGCCCCTTAAAAGGTCTCTGCACATCCATGGATCCTTGCATGCATGAAATATTGCACGTTATGATATTAAGTTTTGCTTGCTGCACAACTGAAAACGTGCTAGATTTAATACATTTTTTTGTTCAGAATTGTAGTATTTTAAAGTGCTATAAAGCTTTCTAACTGGCGAATGACATTATCTAGTGGGTTATCTACTGTCATCTTTAAAGTGCTTTCAGGAGGCATGGCTTTGGACAGCAGGAGAGGGACTGTGGTTTCAAAGCTATTAGGCTAACGGTTAGCATTTTGGCAGATCACTTACTGCATCTTTAACAAAGACTTGTTCTTGCAATAAAAAAAAAAAAAAGTTACAACGGTTTTTGGGAAACAAATTACATATTTAGTTATGTTTTGCTGGGTTTTCATTCATTCATTCATCCATTCAAGGGATGGATATATTGACAATCTGCATAATAATATACAAAAGTGTAACCCTGACAAGTGGTTGATATTAACAGTCAATGTTTTAAGTTTAATAAGTGCCATCTAAAATTTCTAAAATTACTTCTAAAATGAGCAATTTACTCAGGCTCCTATGTGAAGGTTCAGTAATTTTGCATTATGGCAAATGACATGCTATTTTTATTGCATTTAACATGAAATAACTAAATATAAAAAATAAAAATAAAAATTCAGACAACACTTAAGAGGTTTTTGCATCCAAACTCTTCATATGTATAATATAAATTATAAATGAATATATAATAACCTAATAATTAGTAACTTTTTTCATAGATACATTGTTTACTTCAATTGGCTATTTCAATTTAAATAGCAAGCTGAAATAGTAGCAATGGACTATTACAAATACTAGTACTAATACTGGCCTATAAAATATTTAATTAAATTAATTATATAAATAATAAGTTACTATATATAAGGATGGGTGGGAGGATAAAAAAATAAAAAATGTGATAATAGCCTATATATAATAATATAACATGTCCTTACAGTTAATACAAAGCAAGTACAAATGTACAATATTCAAAAGAAGATAGCTTGGGACACGCTAACATATGCTAACACAAAACGCATCAAACTTTTTATTAAAACCACTAAAGCTGAACCGGTAATGCTAACACGCATTAAACAAAACTCTAAAAGATGTCAGTTTTCATTACAGCATGCTTAATTAGCTAATAAACACCGTCCATTATTTAACCTCAGTTTCTCCTATAAGCTCTTCTGGCTTTCTAGCTCCATAAACCTCCTACAACCAGCTGGAAATGGAGCTCCACCTCCATAATGAGGCGCTCCAGCGCAATTGCATTCTCTTCAAGTCCCGTATGACATTTGCAAAGGCTTGTACAGCTGGGAGCGTAGGGGTCCTCGCACATTTGCGCTTTTTCCCTCAGGTGTCTCCATCAGCTTTGATCCGTTTAGCTGTTAGCTGCAACAGACAGCTAACTTTTTATTCTTTAATGGCTCCAATAGGGAAAAAAAAAAAAGTTCTCGTTTTCAGCCTCGCAGCCGAGATTGACGAAGACACCAATCAAAGAGAGAGAACCAATCTGTGAAAGCTGTAAATAAGCCTTTGGTTTTGAGTCAGACACAAATGAGCAGTGCAAATGAAGCCCGGACAGAGCGAGAGCGTGTCAAAGGGCTGACGCGGCCCCGTCTAACGCTCACTTTGACGGGCTTTTGATGCTCGGGGTTGGTCTAAGCCAGTATTTTGCCGGGTTGAGCTGTCGCAATGACATTCAGCAGATCAATGGTGCGCCTGAGCTGATGTGAGGCCGTTGTATCATTCCTCCCAGCAGCATTAAGATGACAACACAACAGCTGCCTTTAAATCTCTGTCACTCTCCCTCCACTGATCAAAGCCTCAGGCTTCCCACTTTCTCTCCTTGTTTCTCGTTCTCGGCATCTCCTAAACATCGTAATATTCTTATCCCCTCTGTGAGAGCAGCTTTCAGGCAGAGAGAGAGACGTGTGCATGAGGGTTTGAGAGGGTATCGTTCCCCGCCGATAACCCGAGTCAAAATGAATTCATACGAAATCGCCCAACAGGCCTCACTTTTAACTTCTAATAGGAAGATCAAACGTCGACTCCTCTTTCTCTCTCCCCTCTCGTCTCCCTTGCCCCTTCTCTCAGCCTTCAGATAAGTCATAAATTAAGATTATGCTCTGACTTTTTAATTAACTCCAAAAATCCTCACTTCAGCCCCAGCTCGCTCCAATTTTCACCCCATACTTGAACACGTCTGTCTCCCTCAGCCCATCACTTTTGGACTGGGGGAATGTCATCGATTATGTATGTTGGTGTGTGCAATTGTACAGCCTCATGAAAGTGAAGAGCCCATCACGGCGCTGAGATGTCCATTAATTCAAAGCTATGAGACAGGCAGTTACAGTGAATTTGCACTGTAATATAGCCGCAACATCAGTCATTAACTCATCGATTTCCACACGGCTGGCAACAGCTTTTTTTAGACCACCATTAAACAGATTCACTCCTTTTAAATCTGTCAGGAATCAGCACTAATAAGGGGGGAAGGCTTCAAATGAAGGCCCATTTTCTGAATGTGGCAGAGGCTGGGCTGCGTGATTGGATGATACATCAGTAATGTTAAATCCCAAGCGGTGCTAATGGACGTCCATATGACACATCTCACTTTCAGGCTTAAACTTCTGACCCATATGGATTTGGAAGCAGAAGCAGAATCCGGACTTTTGGAAACAAAGTCTGGTGTGACTTGTGTGTTTATTCTGTCCAGGAATTGCTTACTTAACCCTTTAATTCATATGAACAGACTAGTGTGTTCACTCTAGGGTGCATTTACATGTCAATTCCACTGATCCAAAGAGAAATGACATTTGTACCTATGTGGTAGCTAAATAAATAAATAAATAGCTACCTATGTGGTAGCTAAATTCAGTAACATAGTATATTAGAAAGTCTCAAACAATCACAACCTAGGGTGCTTTTTCTAACAACATATATTGCTTTATATCTGTCACGATCACCAGCAATCAAACCCTAATAGATTGCTGGAGAACATCCACTTTCACTTGGACTACAATTCTGCCACCATATGAACTACAACTCCCTTCAGGCACCACACACACACACCTGTCCCAGTTCTCCAGTGATTACACACACACACACCCAGCTAGGAGCTACTGATTACACAGACCATATAAACAGCACACACACTCACAGACATTGTTTGAGTCTTGTTGGTACATACCCTGTAACATTACGAATCATTTTCCGTGTTTAGTCTCTCTATGTTTTGACCCTTGCCTTGTTTTATTGTTTATCCTGCATCGACCATTTGCCTGTTATCTGACTACACTTCTGGATTTCCCTGTATGTTAACGTTTGCTCCTGATTGTGACTATTGCCTGCCTGACCATTGTATGTGTAATAAAGTACTGCATGTGGATACTCAACTCTGTGGTCCAGCACCCTCAACTTATAATAACTACCAAACACACAACATAAACATTCCTGCCACCTAAATTGTGTAGTTGAATGAGTCAAATCAACTTACAACCGTCAAACTGACTAATAATATTACATTTTAACTAAAGAAAATAATTCAAATAAGCTGAAGTAACAAAAAAACATGTCTATTTGTCATCACATACACACCTCTTAATTAACAGATATCAGATAACAAGCAAAACCTGCGTGTTTTCTGAAAAAGAACAAAGCGTGTTGCACATATGTTGTTAGAACTATAGTTAGAATCATTGTTGGTGTCATTACACAAATGACAAAAGTGATAACTCTGCCAATTAAAAAGTCTGAGATCAGATTATTGCTGTAAATAACAAACATGGCATCTACAGATGGCTTTGCTAGATTTCTTTTTCATTAGTTTACTGCAGTACTTCTCTTTATTTACGTCACTCCAGGGTTCGGCTATGGTACTACAGAACATACAGTACGATATAAGCACACTCTTCAAAACATTTTCAAAAGACGTAAAGTGAAATCTGTTTATAGCACAAAAGGCAAAGATTGCTTTGCTTATACATTTGCTTATTTTGCTTAAGTGCATTTATTTACGTCTAGTATAATATTTGTCATGTAATGAAGAACTGCTTCTAACCACAGAAGAGCTGTACACTGAAAAAAAATGCTTCATTGCAAATTCATTCATTCATTTATTTTCGGCTCAGTCCCTTTATTAATCTGGGGTCGCCACAGCGAAATGAACCGCCAACTTATCCAGCATATGTTTTATGCAGTGTATGCCCTTCCAACTGCAACCCAACACTGGGAAATCAGTGCAAATTGTTGCAAATAATTTAAATTAGCTGAATCTAAACAAACAAATTAAGTTAATTACTAAATTTAATTTGTTTGCTTAAATTCAGCCAATATAAATTGTTTACAAACATTTAACTCAAAACAAAAAACTTTTTTTTTTTTTTTTTTTTTACAGTATAGTTCCAATCAAGTTTGTAGGGTTGTTTGCAAATCTTCTTTAAAACAATGGATTTAACAGCAATGGAAAAACTAAACTTGAGCATAGTTGAGCATAGTTAACTGATTAAGCTTTATTATGAAGCTTATTGTTATTATTTTGTGTACTGAGTCACATAAAACTTCTGATTAGCAGCTAAAATAAAGCTCAACTTTTAAACTTCATCCTCAGTGGGCCACAAGCAGACTACATCAAAAGTAAGATGAGTGCAAGTTTCTAAAGTTTCACAACCAAACTGTAAACACAATGAGTTGTCATAAGACTGTGTTGAATAACTGAAGTGAGGGTATAAAGGTGTACGGATAATATCAGACTGATGTCTATGGTAGAAGCTAAAAATAAAGTAAATCACCTGATACATATAATTGCAATGATTTCATTGATATTTTATCCCAGGTCAAAGTTTTTAAAACAAGTGTATGAGCTCCACTCTAAGAAATGAAAATCACACTTGATTGTAGTGTGTCAACAATTAGGATGTTTGATCCTATTTCTTATTATTTATTTGTTTTATTTTATTTTAAATTAGATTAATTCAAAGTGAGCATTAAATGTTGGTAAAGGTTATCTAAATGCAAAAACAAATCTAATAGAAGAAGAAATTACAGGCAAAAGAAAAACAACAACAACACATATGCAAGCTAATAAGCAAGGTGAGAATTGGGTAACACTTCATTTTAATGGTCCATTTGAGTATTAGTAGACTCTCTGCTTAATATCTGTTGATACTGACATTTAACAGTCCTTCAACAGACATTTAACTGACTATAAGAACTTTGCAATTACATGTCAACTTACACTAACCCTAACCCCAACCTAACAGTCTACTTATAATCTAAAGAGAATTAGTTGCAATGTACCTTAAATTCAACAAACGGACCATCAAAATAAAGTGTGACAGAGAATTGGTCCCAATACTAAATTGTTGCCAAATGGTTAAAGGGATAGTTTGGTAAGAATTAACTCACTTTACTCTGCCTCAAGTTTCATGATTCTGTTGAACACAAAAAATATATATATATTTTTAAGTATGTTTTGGCCCAGAGACGCAGTGGCGCAGTAGGTAGTGCTGTCGCCTCACAGCTAGAAGGTCGCTGGTTCGAGCCTCGGCTGGGTCAGTTGGCATTTCTGTTTGAAGTTTGTATGTTCTCCCTGCATTTGCGTGGGTTTCCTCTGGGTGCTACGGTTTCCCCAACAGTCCAAAGACATATGTTACAGGTGAATTGGGTAGGCTAAATTGTCCGTAGTGTATAAGTGTGAATGAGTTTGTGAGGATGTTTCCCAGGGATGGGTTGCGGCTGGAAGGGCATCCGCTGCGTAAAAACATGCTGGATAAGTTGGTGGTTCATTCCGCTGTGGCGACCCCGGATTAATAAAAAAATGGACTAAGCCAAAAAGAAAGTGAATGAATGAATGAATGAATGTTTTGGCCTATTTCCACTTAGTGGTACGGTACAGTACGGTTCGATACGCTTTTATGGCCATTACCACTTTCAAAAGATACCAAGAAGCAAACCGTACCATACCACTTTATGGATTCTATTTCAAAAGGGTACCTAGCACAACAAAAGGTGGAGCCAGACACACAGCTGAACGCTATTGGTTTACAGAAAAACGTCACTAGCGCGAACACAAGCAAATAGAATGAAAACAAAGGAACCACCGTTTTTAAATACACAGACAAGACATTACAATGTAATAATATATACATATAATAACAAGCCAACCTGAGCTCAAACAAACTGTCATTGTCTTGATGAACAGCCACAAAGCCAAGAAAAACAAAGTCTGCCGTGTCTTGTTTTTGTCTTACAAAACAGTTTCACTTTCTTCAGAGAGCTCGCGTTCACTCGTCATGTGTCTATATTTTAAATAACGAACTTGAGCTGATGATAATAACGTGCGCATGATTATTGAAGTGCTTCTGACATCCAATCCTTTCAGAAATGGACAAACGTGAGAGTGAAGCTCGAAAAAACAAAGGAGAAACCGGAAGAAAAAGCAGCGAATGATTCTTTTAGCAACCTAAAACATGAACAAACTGCCATCTTTAACAATTATCATCAACTTTTGGACTATTATGAACTCAAATGACGGAATTACCTTAACAAGAGGTTACATGTACTGGTAAAGATTAAAGATAACGTTACAGATGAGGGGTTACTGTTGTGTGTTGTTTTTGAACTCAAATAAGAACTAAATGTATGCTGTGTGTAGTTTTTCTTTAATTAGGAACATCGGAGACTGTAAGGGTCTGTATGTGTTCATATTTGTTCAATATTTGTTCAAATCACAGACATTACAGTAGGCCACCATTGGTCTGCAGTTATAATCAAATCATATTCATAGAAAGGTTAGTAATGAACATTTATGCACAAGTATTTATGTGTATAAAGCCTCTGTTTTGTAAGAAATGGTTCTCATATAATATGCAAACGACCCATACAGCTTTACTTTGACATTTCCTCGAGCGAGAATGATGTCAACTGAAACTTTCTGTCGTACACCATGCCCATCCGTTGGTACCATTGGTACCCTTTTGGCAGTGGAAACGCAAGCCTGATAAAGGTGACCCGTACCGACCTGTACCGCACCATACTGTACCACTCATTCGCCATTAGAAACATGTAATCATTTAGTTGCATATCCACTGTAGCATCTAAATCAATGGTCTCAAACTCAGTTCCTGAAGGGCCACAGCTCTGCACAGTTTAGCTCCAACCACCTCCAACTCACACCTACCTAATTGTCTCTAGTAATCTTGAACACCTTGATTAGTTTGATCAGCTGTGTTTAATTAGGGTTGGACTACAACTTTGCAGAGCTGTGGCCCTCCAGGAATCCAGTGTGTGACCTATGATCTAAATTGAGCATGTCAGTGGAAATAAATAAAGTTAATACGTTTAATTCTATAAAAACAAACACTAGGCAAATGATCAGAGTGTTTTGAACTTGAGAGTAAACACAACAATCCGCAGTTCATTTTTAATGCCATGGATAAGTATATCTAGAATCAGGCATACTAAAAGCAAAGCAGAACGTACGGTGCTGGCGTTCATAAAAATATCCATTTTCTTGCTACTAAAAGGCGTTAAGTGCAACATGCATCAGCTTTGCGGTCTGTGCGTCTCACGCCTGATGCTCACGATATCTAAAAGCCTAGCCGATTGTCCTGCTCGCCGGTGCTGTGTTTACCTCATGCTCTGTAACTGTCACACTAGCGTCAATCCATTACAGCCTCTTAGACCACATACTTAACAGCTGAGGATCCAGAAGGAAATCAAGAGTGCCGAAACATAAATTGCCGTCATTTGCTGCAGTGAAAGGCACTGAATGGAGAGATGATACAGATAATCCATCCTTCGATATGGGCAAATGTTTAACAGCTGGGATGTGTTGATTATGGTCATGCGTTATTTCATTCGTCTGCTTGCAAATATCCAAGCTTCTTCATCACAGGATGCTTCGGTCAGGATGAGCTTTAGCGGAGGATCTACTTCATTTAATTAGAGAGCGTTTTAATCAGCGCGTGTTTGGAGTTGCAGTCCTCTAGTCGATTATGAGAGGCCACCGAGTGTGTGTTGACTCTGTCTATAGGTGTGTGTGCGCATGTGTGTGTGAACAGAGGTCATTCATTCCTTCATTTTCTTTTCGGGTTAGTTGCTTTATTAATCGGGAGTTGCCACAGCGGAATGAACCGCCAACTTATGCAGCATATGTTTTATGCAGCAGATGCCCTTCCAGCTGCAACCCATCACTGGGAAACACCCATACACACTCATACACTACAGACAATTTTAGCTTACCCAATTCACCTATAGCGCATGTGTTTAGGCTGTCGGGGGAACCCGGAGCACACGGAGGAAACCCACGCGAACGCGGGGAGAAAATGCAAACTCCACACAGAAATGCCAACTGACCCAGCCGAGGCTCGAATCAGCAACCTTCTTGCTGTGAGGCGGCATCGCTACACATATAAATAAATATTAATTTAATTAAATCCAATGTCAAGGGTTTAAATGTTTTTTGTTAATGTTAAATTGTTGTTTATTATACATTGTAAAAAGAGATTAGTTTGTTTTATTTTAAAAGTGAGTCAAATTTGCATAATTATAAAAATTAAGTTACTTTAGCTCCAAGTCACGATGAGTTTACTTACATTATTTTTAAGTCAACATGTTGCTTTGAAGGCAATCGGTTTACTAATTAATCACTTTTTTACAGTGCAAGTTTATTTGTTTACTTGTTCTGATATGTGTTTCTGTACTCATTTATTTCTATTTCCTATTTTGTTGCTTGCTTATTTATGCTCTAACATAGGGGGCCCTATCAGACACCCAGTGCAATAAGGTGCAAGACATGTATGGCACGATTTGGCGCTATTTTCAGACCAGCGAAACTGTAATTTATATGTTTTGCGTCACATGATTTAAATAGCAAATCCCTTTGCGCCACTTTGTGGACTCATGGGTGTGCTGGTCTAAAAAGGAGATGTGTTAAGGCGCATTGCTGGTGTGTTGCTATTTTGAAATCTGAAATTGACTGCACCATTGACCAAACAAAAGCTGGTCTAAAGTCCAGTGCAGCGTGCGTTAGTTATGCGACTATGTGGGTCTAAAATGCTTACAGATTGCTTAATAAACACAGGATGTACAGCAATACACAAATATCTTTAAATGAAAAAATAAGGATTATTTATGACAATTTGCATTTGTATAATCTTATTATTAGTATTAGTATTATTTATTACTGTACACTCTCAGAAATAAAGGTACACGAGCCATCTCTGGGGTGGTACCTTTCCAAATAGTACAAATTTGTACCTTAAAGGTCCATATTAATACCTCAAGAGTACATATTAGTACCTAAAAAGTACAAAAGTGTTCCTCTTAACATTTTTAGGTACTAATATATACTTTTGAGGTACCATTATTCTGTATTTACTTTATTAAAAACAAGTTTAGATTTGTCCACCTGTTGGGTTTTGGAGACAAATGTATTACCATATTGGGCATAAGAATAGGTTTGGATATAACTTTTTTGACCACACTTCATTATTCTTGTTTATTTATTAGTTTGCTGGAAGTTAGAACTGGATTTAGAAAGAGTTTTGAAGCAAATATTTGTGCTTAACAAATAAAATTAAATGTAGGCTAATGGATGTCTTCAGTGGAGTGAGTTTCCACCATTTCCTTATTCACAAAAGTAAAGGAGTAAAGAGTAAAAGTAAAGTAAAGAAAGTAAAGAGGCTGAGTGGAGGAGGCTCGTTCTTTATCCTTGCACAGATTAACTGTTTAACTGTTTTCTTGCTAGTGAAGCGTTCAGTTTTTCCACTTACAAAGTCCACCATGCAAATAGTAAATGTGCAATGGCATGACGCAAATGACTCTTAAAGAGAATGTGAGACGAGACTCTGATTTAATGGTTTAATGCACATTATGCTCAAAACACACCCATAACTCATTAAGAGAGTAAGCACAACCCTGTTAGGCCATGTGCCGGGGCGCAAAGTGTATTTTTCCATTCTTAAAATAGCAAAAGTGGATTTGGATATGCCTTTAATGCTTTTGCACCATGCACTTTAGATTTTGCGCCTAGATCATGAAATAGAGTACGTGAATGGTGTATATAACAGTGAGGACAAATTTAATTGTTTATTTTTAAGATTGATGTATACATGGCAACTATTTTTATTTAATTGTTTTGAATTATTTGCTAATTTATATTTATTTATGGGCAGTATGGTGGCACAGTGGGTAGCGCTGTTGCCTCTCAGCAAGAAGGTCGTTGATTCGAGCCTTGACTAGGTTAGTTGGTATTTCTGTGTGAAGTTTGCATGTTCTCCCTGTGTTGGCGTGGATTTCCTCCGGGTGCTCTGGTTTCCAAGTCCAAAGACATGAGCTATAGGTTAATTGGGTAAGCTACAATTATTCGTAGTGTATGTGTGTGAATGGGAGTCTATGGGTGTTTCCCAGAGATGGGTTGTAGCTGGAAGGGCATCTGCTGCGTAAAACATATGCTACATATGTTGGCGGTTCATTCCGCTGTGGTGACCCCTGATTAATAAAGGGACTAAGCCGAAAAGAAAATGAATGCATGAAGGAATGTTTATTGATTTGTTTGTAGTTGTGTGTGAATGGCCTTTCTGGTAAGTGGTGCAGTCCTGCTAATATAAGGGCTAGGTTTTGTTCATCCAGTAGTTGTGTTTAGTTTGCTTTTGGTTGAAGACTTTCTACAATGTGTATCATGTCTCCTCCATTGGATGAGCCCTTAAAGTGTGCTTACACAGTATGTGTGTATCTGAACAACCTCCTCCTTTCAGGTATAGTGTGATGTTTGCACTGAAATGAACTACTAGATGAGGAGAACAATGACATCATCAGCAGAGGGCTTGTAGCTCCTCTCTAAATTCATTAGGCGAGAGCGTCTGTCAGAGTAGCTCTGTACTCCGGAAATTTGTTTATATAGCCTGTTCGCCTCCGATGCAGACGGAAAAAATGTGTTGCTAGGAGATGACAGGATTTGCTTAAAAGCATTCAGCATCACTCCAATTTAAAAGGTGACTGTGAAACGTGCGACTGTCGAAAGCAAATGTTTTGTTGGTTGGAAACATGGTATATGAAGAAAAGGCACTTTTCACATTTCAAATAATGTGCTGTATTTTTTGACAGCTTTAAAAGGTGTTTTTATTAGCTTTTTTAAATGCACTTAGTTGAATTATTGTGATTCAGTATTATAGACTCAAAGGTCTTTAGAGGATTAAAAATGTCAGTGTCAAAAATATATACACACATTTACAGTTGAAGGCAAAATTATTAGAAATCATGTGCATTTTTAAAAATTCTTTTTCAAACATTTTCCAAGTAAGCAAGGACATTATCACAGTATGTCCACTCTATATGTTGTTTTTTAGATTAAGATAATCAATTTGATAAATTTTTTATTTATTTTTAAATAATTTCCAAATGATGTTTAACAGAGCAAGGAAATGTTCACAGTATGTCTGATAATATTTGTGTCTTCTGGAGAAAGTCTTATTTGTTTTACTTCGGCTAGAATAAAAAGTTTTTAATTTTTTTAAAACCATTTTAAGGTCAATATTATTAGCCCCTTTAAGCTATATATTTTTTTCGATAGTCTACAGAACAAACCATCGTTATACAATAACTTGCCTAAATACCCTAACCTGCCTAGCTAACCTAATTAACCCAGTTAAGCATTTAAATGTCACTTTAAGCTGTATAGAAGTGTCTTGAAAAATATCTAGTCAAATATTATTTACTGTCATCACGGCAAAGACAAAATAAATCAGTTATTAGAAATGAGTTATTAAAACTATTATGTTTAGAAATGTGTTCTAAAGGTCTTCTCTCCGTTAAACAGAAATTGGATGAAAAAATATATACAGGGAAATAAAAAATTCTGACTTCAACTGTGTGTATATGTACACACACACACACACACACACACACACACACACACACACACACACACACACACACACACACACACACACACACACACTTAAAACCAGAAGTTTACATACACTCTAAAAAAAAGGAAAAATCATTTTTTTTTAAATGTCAGATGATAAATCATACTAAACGTTTACTAGTTTAGGTCTGTTAGGATTACCCAAATTATTTAGATTTGCTAAATGCCAGAATAATAAGATACATTTTTTTTTTTATTCATTCCTAGACAGTCAAAAGTTTACATACATTTCCTTGGTATTTTTTCAGCTTTGCTTTTAAACTTTATAACTTTAGTCAAATGTTTTGGGTATCCTTCCACAAGCTTCTCACAATAGCAGGAATTTTGGCCCATTCCTCCTGACAGAATTTATGTAACTGAGTCAGATTTGTAGGCTGTCTTCCTCGCACAAGCTTTTTCAACTTTTTCAAAATTTCTATAGGATTAAGTTTAGGGCTTTGTGATGGCCACTCCAAAACATTCACTCAGTTGTCCTTAAAGCACATTTGTGGCCAAGTTTTAATTTCCTGGGTGATGTCTTGAGATGTTGCTTCAGTATTTCCACATAATGTTCTTTCTTCATGATGCCATCTACAGTATGCTGTGAAGTGGACCAGTCCCTCCTGCAGCAAAACAGCCCCACAACATGATGCTGCTGCCCCCATACTTCAATTGGGATGGTGTTCCTAGGCTTGTAAGCTTTCTCCTTTGTCCTCCAAATGTAACACTGGTCATTATGGCCAAACAGTTCAATCTTAGTTCCATCAGACAACAGGACATGTCTCCAAAAATTATTTTTCCCAGTGTAATTTAGCAAATTGTAATCTGGCTTTTTTGTTGATTCTGGCTTGTTGATTTTTCCATGTTGTCAAACAAGGAAGCAGTGTGTTTGAGGTTTTCCTTAAATACTATTCTACAGTTGTGCCTCCAATGAACTAAATTGTTGTCAATTAGCCAATCAGAAACTTCCAAAACCTTGACACCATCATCTGAGCTTTTTCAGAGGCATAATAATCTTATTGTATGTAAACTTGACTTTCAAGAAAAATATAACAATTTCTCAAAAAATATCTCTCTGATAATCCTAACTTACCTAAAAGAGAAAAAGTTTAGTCACATTAACATCTGACTTTTATACAGTGTATGTAAACTTCTGGTTTCAACTGTGTATATATATATATATATATATATATATATATATATATATATATATATATATATATATATATATATATATATATATATATATATGGAGGTATTAATATATTAATGTGATATTTATTATATTTATTATTAATAATAATATTATTTATTTATTTATTTATACACAAACATGATATATAAAAAAATACTAATCTATTTTTTTAAAAATAATCTGCATTTATTAATACAATTATTATTTAATTTACATTTATTTTAGGTTCTATATCATTAAAATTACATTTCTGTATTTTTATACAGGTAATGACTGTATAATTTAGGCAATTTCTTAAAATACATTTAAAACTATAAAATTTCAATACAAAAAAAAAACTATATCTGCAAATTAATAGCTTGACTTTTATTTTAGGTAATATAGTTAAAATTAGGGATGTCCCGATCAGGTTTTGAGTCTGAGTCAAAGTCATTTGATTTTGAGTATCTCTACAGTATCTACCAATACCGAAACAACAATCTGATACTTCTATAATACATAAAAAAATAATAAAGAAGAGCGAAGAAACAGATCCAGGATTTAATTCACCTTATTTTAACATTCAACAACTCCGTTAACAAACAGAGCACTTCTTTGAGGAAGCTTGAACAATCAACTAATAAATAACAAACTGTTTACTTTTGGACTTTAGTGCAACAGTAAATATTAAAAAATATAATAAAAACAAATAGCACCTCAAATACCCAGCAGGCAATCTCAAGTATACATATCTCACATTTTGCTAAGGCAATGTTGTCGTCATCAACTTTATAAAACCCCAGACCGCAGACATACTCGCTCTTTCCCCTTCAAGCTGCTTCTGTGTTCTACTTTGCCGGCATTTAACCAATAGAGTCAAAAAAAAAAGTCAAGAACTAGGTCTAACTCTGTGCCACCACATAACTATAGATGATACATATAAATTCGACTCCTGATCGGGAGGTAACATACGATTCCGATCGAGTCTGAAACCGCATGATCGGGCCTGATTTGCAATCTCGTGATCGGGACTGGACATCCTAAGTTAAAATTAAATTAAATTAATGTTTAATGCAGGGAATAACTGAATAATTAATAGTTTTTTGTTCTATTACATTCAAAACTGTAAAGTTACAAAGATCTTTTAAAATACTTCACATTTGATGCTGAACATTCAATGTCCTTTAAAATGCGCTTTGCAATTGAAATATACACACAAATTGACAAAATTTGATAAAAAGGACATTTGCAAGTGCTTTTTGGATGCTTTCTATCCATTAGACTATAAAAAAGGAAAAGCCAAAAATCTCAAAATTGACAGGTCCACAAAAGTGTGCTTTTGGCTTTAAATTGCTCAGTACTTAACTGTGTGATTTCACTGTAAGAAGGACACCATAAAGTACATTCACTTCAGTAATATCTTAACTTGTATAGAACCCCTGACAGATAGAGTTATCTCTGTGTAACCCAAGCACAAAGCTGTGCAATATCCAATGCTGTGCTATCTTTGATCAGTTGTTTGTGAACATGTCTATTAATTTGCCATTAATAAATCTTGGCATTACACTAGCGAGGAAAACAATTAAAATCTTATCATGCTATTCTCAGAGGGGAGCAAAGCATGACTGTCTGACTGGGAGCCTGCTGTTCAAAAACTTGATGAGCTTCTTCCACAGACGTGAGACTCTCTAAAGGGATGGAGCCACTGAAGGAAAACTCGCTTCTCTGTTTTAATGGCAGGACTGGAGTGTGTGCAATGTCCCCCCGCTCACTGTGTGTGTTTTTAGTGCAAAGCAAATTCATGCTGTTTACACAGTTTCTGGGGAATATGGACACCATTTATCAGAAACCAGCTCCACAATAATTCTGACCGTATTAATAATATATAATATTTATTCAAAACAAGACTATCTCATTACTATAGTTAAGTAAATATCCAAATATTAAAAATATAACTAATATATACAATACCTGAAAAAAGTCTTGTTGCCTATCCAAGTTTTATGAATAACAAATAATAAGTTGACTTCTAGTTGATCATTTGGTTTCAGAAGTGGCTTATATGACAGGCAAAGACCTCTAGATTACGCTAGATTACGATTACCAAAATAAAATATGACCATGCCTTGATTTGTAATTATTTAATAGGGACAGTAAGGTCTGACTTAAACGTAATAATGTACAGTATTAAATATAAAGTCATGGTGCAGTGGAAAAATAATTAATATTCTGTGATATCGTGACTCCCATGAGCTTGGAGGACTGCATCCATACATCTCTGCAATGACTCAAATAACTTAATAAAGTCATCTGGAATGCAAAGAAAGCATTTTTGCAGGACTCTCAGAGTTCATCAAGATTGTTTGGATTATTACATGCTCAATAATGTTCATGTCTGGTGACTGGGCTGGCAAATTCTGGAGTACTTTGACCTTCTTTGCTTTCAGGAACTTTGATGTAGAGGCTGAAGTATGAGAAGGAGTGCTATCCTGCTAAAGAGTTTGCCCTCTCCTGTGGTTTGTAATGTAATGGGCAGCACAAATGTCTTGATACCTCAGGTCGTTGATGTTGCCATCCACTCTGCAGACCTCTCGCACACCCCCATACTGAATGTAATCCCAAACCATGATTTTTCCTTCACCAAACTTGACTGAACTTCACTTTCTGTGAGAATCTTGGGTCCATACGGGACCCAATAGGTCTTCTGCAGTATTTGTGATGATTGGGATAGAGTTCAACAGATGATTCATCTGAAAAATCTACCTTCTGCCACTTTTCCAAATGATCAACTGTATATACAGTATATATACACAGTTAAAGTTCCTGTTTATTTTTTCCCCCAATTTCTGTTTAACGGAGAGAAGATTTTAACATTTCTAAACATAAATCTGTTATTAGAAATAAGTTACTAAAACTATTATTTTATCTTTGCCATGATGACAGTAAATAATATTTTACTAGATATTTTTCAAGACACTTCTATACAGCTTAAAGTCACATTTAAAGGCTTAACTAGGTTAATTAGGTTAACTAGGCAGGTTAGGGTAATTAGGCAAGTTATTGTACAATGATGGTTTGTTCTGTAGACTATCAAAAAAAGATATATAGCTTAAAGAGGCTAATAATTTTGTCCTTAAAAATGGTTTTAAAAAAAAAATCAAAACTGCTTTTATTCTAGCCGAAATAAAACAAATAAGACTTTCTCCACAAGAATAAATATTATCAGACACACTGTGAAATTTCCCTTGCTCTGTTAAACATAATTTGGGAAAGATTTAAAAAAGGAAAAATAATTCAAAGGGGGGCTAATAATTCTGACTTCAACTATATATGTATGCATGTGTATGAGCTGACTGACAAAATGAAAGGACAAAAATGTTTGTTAAAAATTACTTAAACTAAATTAAATACAAATAATTAAAAATAAAATACTAAAATATGAAAAAAAAAAAAAAAAAAAAAAAGTATAACGACAGTTTCTTGAAATAAAAAAAAATATATAATACAATTAACAACAATAAAAGCATTTATGTAATATATATTTTCTAACTTGGTTACTGAATAAAATCTAAACAAATGCAATAAAGAAATAAAAGTTTGTTAAATAAATTATGCATCTATCTAAATCTATCCATATAATACCATTTTTTTTAATTCATAATAAAATATCATAATTTGATACAGTTGCAGTTTTCATAGTGTTTACAATGTAATAATTGTCCTATAACAAACACCATTACCATTGTAAAGAATATAAGCTACAGTATATATAACATTAACTATATAAGATATAATAAAATAAAAATATGAAACACTGTAAGAAGAAATACACCAGTATTCTAATAGTCATTTCTTTTAGCTGTTGTTTTTACAAAAAAACAAACAGAAATCTCTCATTCAACAGATGTTTCGGTCTGGATTTTTCTCTCCATCCTTCTCTTTCCCTCTTTTGTTTTGCACCGTAACTCAATATGTAAGTTTTCCAACAGAATGTTTGTGAACTGGCGTCCGGATGCATTATATTTGTTGTCTGGCTCTTCGCTGAAGGCCTCACAAATTTGGTTGGCAAATTTTCCAAGAGCTCTCCGTTGTTTCCATTGTGCAAAAGAAGAGAGGAAATAGTCAGGAGGAAATGGACTGAGAAAGAGAAAGAAAGAACTGTCTTTTTTTGTGCAAGTGAATGGCCCACAATATTCCCTTTCTTGGAGAAGTCTGCCCCTTAAATTGCTCTAACTTTACAACAGCAGATTCAGCACATATTTCCCCCACAATTGCTCTGTGAGAGCCGGGTTTTTATTGTTTGGAATAGCAGGGTTTGAGTCCGGCTAATATAAAAACAGAGGGCTACAGCTAAACACATAAAACACAGACGAGCGAGACACCTTGGTTAAGCACACTCATTTCAGACTGCAAACCGTTTACGCTGAAAGGCTGTTTCGGATAAATAAATGGCAAAATATCACTCTGGTTGGATTTTTAACTAGGCATGTGATCTACTGCTGAGTTTTCCGAGAGTAGTAAGCTGTGAAAACTAAAACAAGATGACATTTTGATTGTTATATACTGTATCCTCCTTATTTTACATTCTTTCGTGTGTATGTTTATTGTGTCTGGCTTCTGATGACATTATATGATATCAAAATAGATTATGTTAATGGATATTGCAGACCGGAAGCATATAAGAATAATTGGTCCACTGAATTATTAGAAAATAAATAATAATTTTGCGGTCTGTGTATCATACAAGTACAGTACCCTGTAATTTCTAAATAGGTGCCCTTTAGTTTTGAAATAATTACAGTATAAATGAATGGGGTATATGCAGAGCTAGTGTTTCTTCCCATACCGATAAACTAGTGAGCAGTTAATGAGATTTTTTATACAGTTTAATTTACAGCATTGATGTTGTAATGTAATTAAAATATAAGCAGTTTAATAAACTTTGGAATTCATTTGGTTGTTAAACAAGATGAAAAGCCTTTTACACACATGCACTGTCAAGACTAGCAGGCTAGCACAGAAATTCCATGAAAATACTGGAGTAAAATAAATGTCCATATTTTAAAGACGTGACGCAGGAAAATTTTGTTTAATGCAGTGCTTCTTGTACATTCTAAGACCCACTTTATATCGTTTATCAATCAGACAGTGAAGATTACCATTTGTTACTATGATTAGGTATTATGGAAGTTCCCCTTCAGGAGGGGAACTTTAATGCTATGTGGAAACTTCCACGATGGGGATTTCGTCAGAAACCAATCATCTGAAAGAGTATTTAAATGGGCCAATGAAATGCCAATGAGTTGGCAGAGTTGGCATGCACAACTGGCGCTACTCACAATCAATTTGGAAACATAAACGCAGAGCGTGCCAAGCTGAGGCATCCTTTTCGCTTCAGATCCTTTCAACAAAGCTTCTGATAGAGTCGATGAGGGTTCCTCCAGCTGTGTCTACAGACAGGGAGAGAACGAGAGTGGTCTCCCAGTCCAGAGTGTGTGATACACGGCAGCAGACGGTCGAGCTGGGTTTCTCCCTTGCCTGGCGTTTTTTGGGTCCGGTCCTCCAGAGCAGTTTGTATTGTTGCATTTTCCCTAAAAGAGCAACACGTTTGTGCAGTGAGTCTTTTTCAAGATGTCACTCCGACCGTGCGTTTCTGGATGCGGTAGTTTCCTGTCTCCAGATGATGGGCATGAGCACTGCGTTTCTTGTCTGGGGGTCCAGCATGCTAATGCGATGCTTGCGGGCAGTCCATGCAGTCACTGTGATAGCATGTTTGTTGCGCAGTTAAGATCGCAGCTCGCTCTTGTAAAAAAGCGACTCACCCCAGTTGTCCCCCGCACTGCGGCTGGCACTCGGGCAGGTCTGAGGGTTCCAGTGGGAGTAAATCTGCCGCCTCCAGGCTCGCAGACTGCCCGCTTCTTCAAGCACTCCATCCAAGCTTCGAGCGGAGGAAGCAATCCGTCTAACCAGATGGTAGCCCTTTCGCTCGATGACACCGGGGATCAGACGTCCACTGCTGCATCGGAGGGTGGGATTTCATTGTCTGATAAGGATCCGGACCCGCTCCCCCCCACCGGGGTGGTGAGCGCCGCGCCGGATCCTGAAGCGGACATGCTAGCCGTGCTTTCCCGGGCTGCTTCGGCCATGAGGTTGGAGATGGTTTATCCCCCAGCCCCGCGACCGGACCGACTTGATGGGTGTTATGTGGAGGATACTAAGAAGGCCAGACCTTCAAAGCCTCCGGTCCCCTTCATCCCGGAGATGCACAGTAGGCTCACACAGTCTTGGAGGGCACCTTTCCCTTGATGGCAGAGCAGCCAGGGGGTATGAGACGATTTCACAGGTTGAGCGTGCCATTGTGGTCAACCTTTGCCCGCATGGTGCCGCTTCAATCTTGTCTCCCGTCCAAAGCCTGCAGGTTATCTGCCTCCCTCGGAGCCAGAGTCTACAGGGCTGTGGGCCAGGCTGCTTACGCCCTGCACGCTATGGACAATTCAGGCTATATGAGACCACTTCAGCAATGGCTTCATGATCGCACACCAAGTGACTGTGATTGCGCTGTGTCGCTGAGCCCTCAGTCCCTGGAACGAACCAGTGATCCTACAGGCCGGAGTCCCTCTAAGACAGGTGTCCAAATATATTGTCGTTTCGACAGATGCTTCCAGCACGGGCTGGGGGGCCATGTGTTCCGGGCATGCAGCTGCGGCCCTGTGGAAAGGAACCCAGTTGCATTGGCATATCAACTGTCTAGAGCTGTTGGCAGTGTTTCTTGCTCTCCGCCATCTTTAATCGGTGCAAGAGGGGCAACACGTGCTGGTCAGGACGGACAGCACGGCGATGGTGGCGTATATCAACCGCATGGGGGGTATCCGCTCTTGCCGCATGTCTTTCACGGCAGCCTCTACGTCCAGGAGACTGGAGACTCCACCAGGAGTCTGGCCAGCTGATATAGGCGCGCTTCGGGGAAGCCCAGGTTGACCTGTTGGCTTCTTCTGGGTATGCTCATTGCCAGTGGTTCTTTTCCCTTACCATCCCTGGCAGATCCCTTTGAGAGAGGACCTCCTCTCTCAGGGATAGGGCACTATCTGGCACCCTCACCAGATCTTTGTAACCTCCACATGTGGTCCCTAGACGCAGCGAGGAAGACTTAGGTAACCTACCGATGGCAGTGGTTAATACCATCACTCAGGTTAGAGCTTCCTCTACGAGGCACGCCTACGCCCTGAAGTGGAGTCTGTTCACTGAATAGTGTGCTTCCCGCCGAGCACACCCCTGAACTTGCCGGATCAGCGGTGTGCTTTTTTTTCCTTCAGGATAGCTTGGAGCACAGGCTATCGCCCCCCTCCACACTGAAAGTTTACGTGGCTGCCATCTCCGCTCACCATGACGCGGTGGGTGGCAGCACCGTGGGAAGGCATAACCCCATCATCCGGGTTTTCAGAGGCAAAAGGCAATTAAATCCACCCCACCCCTTTCTCGCATGACCTCTTGGGTTCTCGCTGTAGTTCTTACCAGCAGTATTTTTGAGATTTCTGTCCCTGAAGACAGCTCTGCGGGTCGTGGTGGCATCAATTAAGAGGGTCGGAGACATGGAGGCATTTTCGGTCAGTGACTCGTGCCTGGAATTCAGGCTGGCCTACTCTCACGTTGTCCTCTGAGTTTATGTGGACTGCATTCAAAGCTTTAGATCCTCTGAGCAGCTTTTTGTCTGTTATGGTGGTCGACAGAAGGGAAGTGCCATATCGAAACAGAGGTTGACACACTGGATAGTGGATGCCATCTCCCTCGCTTACCAAAGCCAGGGCGAGCCATGTCCTCCAGGAGTTAGAGCGCACTCCACTCGGAGCATCGCATCCTATTGGGCGTGTGCACGCGACGCCTCTATAACAGACATCTGTAGAGCTGTGGGCTGGGCGACACCTAATACATTTGCAAGGTTCTATAATCTGCAAGTAGAGCCGGTTTCCTCAAGGGTGTTAGGAAACCTTGGTGATTGAGGAAAAAATTTGGTTAAGGTGTTGTAAAACGCTTGCTGTGCCTTTCTCTCTAACACAGAGATACATGCGCTTTCTCGATTTGTTAGTTGAGTTCCCCACTTGGCGAATCCTGCAGAGTTCTTCTGAGGCCCCCAGCATCTGACTCAGCGGAGGAGTCAGGTGTTGGCCCATTACGTTGTTGGCATGCCCGCTGGTCAGCCCGCGTTCTGGGTATAGGTCCCTGCTATGTGTGATCCCCACTGACGATCCCATATGCTCACTCAGCCACGATGTAGTCCCCCCTCTTAGGCGGGCTCGTTTCTTCCCTCCCCGCTAACGATCTCTGTTTTTCATACGAGTACTCCCCCTTCTCAGGGCTAGTCCATATGCCTTCTTGCCACCAGGTCTCCCCACTTGGGCAGCAGGTGGCCTCCACAGCGTCCTCCCTATTTGTACTGCATGCTTTCTCAATGTACTGTCATATTAAATTCCTAGAATTATCTAGATACATTTTACGACTCCCGAAAAATATATCCATATCTGTAAAACTTCTT